>JACVVK020000199.1:545000-680000 GCA_018292915.2 Batillaria attramentaria
GACTCCGTCGAGTCAGGACATCTGCAAAGTAAAGAGATACCAGACGTTACAGTAGCTAATGCTTCCATTTCTATGCTCACAGATCGTTCTAAGTAGAATTTGAGTGTTCGACCGCTCGCACAAAGTGTAAACAACATTGTGTCGCATCAGTTAAGAGCTGTACTAATCATCAAGATAGAGTATTTCGAGCGTACAGGCGCACTCGATGAAACCGGCAAAGAGTTTTCGGCAGTTGGAGCAGACGGAAAAACAACAGCAACGACGACGACGACGACAACAACAACAACAACAAAAACTGAAGCCGGGAATATTGTCTTGCGGCCCTCAATAACTTTCTCTGTGTCCTTCGGTTAGCTGGCATTTTCATCGTTGCCCCGTCTTTGATACTGATCACCCGTATGTGGTGGACGGAGAAGGACGTTAAACCCCCAAAACACCCACCCACCCACCCTCTTCGGTTAATTCCATTTTACGTCTTTTTAATCCTAGCCCCACTTATAAACTCCAGTCCCCAGTTTGTACACCACCGGCAAGTCGCAATGCATACACCTTTCTCCTTTCTCCTGCCACGCCGGGGTACAAAAATAATCACAATGCAGCGGCTAGGTCAGTATACAGCGGGCTTAAGCACAGCGTGATATACAATCTATCAATACACAATTCGTCAGTTAGACATTTATTGCGGTCTCTCCTGCCTTACCTGTGCCCGCCATGGCGTATATCAAACAACTCAGACCACACCTGGGCCCGTATGTAGTAGTCGAGCTTAGCGCTTTTAGCCCTGGGTTAGAGTCTAACCTCGAACTAAACTAGCTCTAGGTTAAATATTCTTTTGTTTTTTGTTTTAAATCAAGAAGCGGACCCATTCCAGCAAGGTGCCTAAGACGTTATAAAAGGATTTTTTTTTTCATCCTATCTTCGCTTTTTTTAAACTTAATTTTGCTTTTGGGTTTCTTTTGTCCTAGTCTGGGTTAGGCCCGTAGCCGTGGGTTAAATTAACCTCGACTTTTACAGGGAGTGCCAATGAAAAATCGCATAACGCACGCACTGTGCGTGGTGAAACCACTACAGAAATTACCTTATCGGTGCTGACGTCCTTATCGCATACAATGGAGTGATAATGCAAGTCTTCAAACGCTCTATGAATAGTGGCGTGGGGTAAATCAAAATGGGAAGAGTGTTTCCGATGTTACCACCATTCAAAAGTTTTGCTGACCAAGTCCAATGTTTCAGTGAAATAAATAATTATCAATTCAAATTCAAATGAAAAAATATTTAATTGGCCATTTTAATAACAGGTATAAAATGGACAATCGTCTTTGGACTCACAGATCGAAACAAAATAAGAATGAGAAATGAAGATTCTACGTCAATAAAATCAGCATCAAACTGGTTTGACGTGTGCAATAACTTAAGAAAATCAGTCACTGACACAGCAAATTCATCTCACACAATCACAGTCTAAAAATCATCGAAGCATTCCATGTACACATAGGTAGCAATCAATTAATCAATTTATTAATTATCCTCTCTCTCTCTCTCTCTCTCTCTAAGTTTCCAAATTCATAAACTTCAAACAAATTCTACAAGACACGCTTATCTGACCATATACATAGAAATGTGTTACATACATGTTTTTGAAATATTTGAGAGGACTTTAAAGTTCTTACTTGGCATACAGCCAGTATCATCAGCACATGCCACATATGTATTGAATTGTTTATCGTGTGTAGTTTTCTCTCCTTCATTTCCCTTACATTGTTTATACATTTTAAATTTTTTATTGTTTGTTTGTTTTTTTTGATGTTGTTTTCTTTTTTCAGTACCCTTTAATGTAGAATAGCATGACAGCATGTAAGATAGGCAGCAATGCCTAAATGCTCTATCCTGAATTAAAAAAAAAAAACAACAACAAAAAAAACCGTCATCATCATCTCTCTCTCTCTCTTACAGTAACGTGTTTGTGAAAGTCGTTTGTGGTTGATAAACTACTTCCCGTCTTTCAAACCGACCAATCAAAATCCAAGGAGTGTTTCCAGTGCTACTCACTCCAGCGTAAAGACATGTGCATACTCATTATTATTTCAAGTATATATAAACGATCGTTGTCAAACTTTTGAATCGTAGTTGCACGGGAAAAACTCTCGCCGTCTTGAACGCTAACACAACAATGTATTTTCAGTTTACGGTCTGCTAAATTAACTGAAGGTTTAAGCCGCATTAACACATACTACCCTCCCAATGGATAAAGCACAGAATGGGATAGTAAGCACTCTGTCACCCCGATGATGACAATACGTTTCAACAGCCGGACAGCTGCAGTACGGGTATTGTGAAAGCTTTACTAGTGTGGCCGCACACGGATTAAAAAAAACAAAAACAAATCAGCGAATACCTACGCTAACCACAGTGCTTCACCTAGCTTATCGCCTGGGGTTGTTGATTTTCCGATTGATCCCCCCCCCCCCCCAAAAAAAAAAAAAAAAAAACAACCCAAAAAAACAAACAAAACAACAAAACAAAACAAAAAAACCAACAACAAAAAACTCAAAAAGCAAACAAACGTCCAAAACAAACAAACAAAATACACAACAAAAAAGAACAAAACAACAAAAACGATACCAAAAAAACCCAACAACCAAACCAAACAAAACAACAACCAAACCAAACAAAACAACAACCAAACCAAACCAAACAACAACCAAAGAACATAAACAAAAACAACTGTCCTGTTTTTGTTGTTGTTGTTGTTGTTGTTTTGCCGTGTCTCTGATATCACTTTAATTTTATTTTATGTAGTGGAAAAAGGACAATGATCCCCAGTCCCAAAACCAGCCAACCTTAGCCAACCTGGGCTTGTAAAGCGGTGGTGGACTCTCAATGCTCGGGTCGTGAGTTCGAATCTCGGGCTCAAAGCAACAGATTAGTGTTGGCTGTTCCTTCGTTGCTCTGTCTTTCTTATCACCCAGTCAGCTAATCACCTCACAGCTCAGTCTTGCTTTTAATGACGTCAGTCATCTTTGTCTCTCCCCTCTACTACTGCCGCAACAATATATACACGGGCAAAATTTACACACTTACGCTTAAGGGCCAAAAGCCATAGGACGTAAAGCAAGCTAATGATGACACACTTACGGTTAGGGGAGTTGGTGGCTCAACGGTTTGAGCGTTGGACTCGAGACCGAAAGGTCTCGGTTTCGAATCGAGACAGGGACAAAAATTTGTACAGGCCTTATTCACGTTGCCCCGCTTCCACTGACTGTAAACTGGATCTGTTTGTGTAACTTGTCCATTACCGTCAAGGATACATAAAAATGTGTCCGACCTCAGTGGCAGTCTGACTGGATTGAATAAGTGTTCAGCTGGACTGTTCAGTTAGGGTAGCTATCGCCTCCCTCCGTGACCTGCCCCTTCGGGCCGTCTCCAATCATCTCGTTGTAGTGGGGACGATAAACCCCAGCAAACCAAACCAAACCAAACCAAACCATGAACACTTAGGGCAGGCGCTACGGAGTGATTTCTCGTGTTCGTGTGGCGCAGGGACACAAAATTAACCGTGGGGTCATGTTTGGCGCTTATTTGGGGTACTAAGTTGTGTGCAAACAACAGCGTGTTGTGTAGGATCTGGACGGGTAGCCCTAGTGGGATCCTTGTTCCGCTATGACCATGTTTGGCCAGTGTGCTAGTCTGTAGTGATTTTTGTTGTCATGAAAAAGCGTGATTTTTGTGTTATGTAGGTCAGGGTGCATGCCAGGCGGTCACAAAAAGAGGCAAGCTGCCAGTGAAGCTGGAACTTTTTTTTCCACAGAGGTGGGGCACAAGTGAGGCAAGCGGATTTGTGCGAACTGCCTCTCTGGCCTAAAGAGAAAGTAGACGTGCATTACTCCAGTGAGGCTTGAGCGGAAAGAAGAAATTCAATTTGTTTTTAAACCCCAGTTAGGTGCGTGCCTTTGAATGGTCTGTTCATGGTAGTACATGTAATTGTATTCTAGACTGAAGCATTTTTAGAGGTGACTATGATGCCTGAGGCTAATAGGGAATATATAGGCATTTTGAGGCCTTGTGTATTTGTGTCTTTCGGCCTGTGTTTTGTTAGACTTATTTACACCGGCTGTTGGGAACGACAACCTGGGCTTGGCCAGTGGTAAGAGACAAAGACCCTGACGGAAACAGAGGCCAGTAACACTCCTTGAAAACTGTGATTAATTTCTGGCTGGCATGCACGCTTTGTCGGAAAGCAGTGGCAACAAATCTTGAGGGGTTTAGCAAACAGGAGGTAACGTCAATGATAAGACTTCAACAACAAAGACATGCTTCTTTATTAGATGTGTGTGTGTGTGTGTGTGTGTGTGTGTGTGTGTGAGTGTGTGTGTGTGTGTGTGTGCGTGTGTGTGTGTGTGTGTGTGTGTGTGTGTGTGTGTGTGTGTGTGTGTGTGTGTGTGTGTGTGTGTGTGTGTGTGTGTGTGGTTTTGAGCATTCTCAGTACAGTTCGACAGAACCTGGCAGAAATAATGAAGTCTCGCTGGCTGACAACGTAACAATTCACAATGTCACGAACTACAGTGTATATTTAAAATTACGTAATGGAAGACTCGTGGTTGGCTATCTCTGTTCTCTCAATCACTTTCGACGCCATCACTTGCCACACAAATAATGACACAGAGTTACACATCCTTACACTGACTCCCCTCCCCCTCCCACCCCCCCCCCCCCTCCTCTTCATACACACACACCCTTTATACAATCGCCAGATTCCTCCAGATTGTACATGTGAAAAGAAAAACAAATTGCCTACCGTATCACTTGCAAATCGAGAGACCGACTACAGACAGTGTGGCCAAAAGCGAAGACCTGTGCGTGTGCGACTGATGTACCGATCAGCTGTAACGGGTTCAATGTACTTTGGTCGAAAACCCTCTCCATTGTTCGGGTGGTTCACACCAAGACCCACAAGGTTCTCCCCGTCACCTGACGGCTACGACTACGAAGGGTGCCGTCTTGCACAAAGCCACGAACACTTTCAAAAGTATGCCTCGGTGTGCTGGCAGGATACCATATCCTCTGTGCTATACAGGGTCCTTGGTTATACACGGTAGGGCCTATACCCACTTTGCAAACCACTCCCGTAAGATTGCCACAAAGATATGGGTATATATACATGTACTTAGGCGGTGTGTAGTGGGCAACTGAGTAACGGGGAGCCGTGGTGGCCGAATGGTAGAGCGTTGGACTTCCAATGCTCAAGTCGTGAGTTCGAATCCCGGCTGGGGCCAAATATTTGTGCCGGCTTTTTCATCAGTCGTTGCCCCGTCCTTTGATATGACCCGTATGTGGTGGAAAAGGACGTTAAACCCCCAAACACCCACCCGCAACTGAGTAACAGATTTTATATTTCAACAATTACACGGTATAACTTGTCCACAGTATTTTCGAAGCCGCTATCTCTGTTATAACTTGATTACACGGGTATTTATAGCATGCGTGTAATGTGTAACTGAGTAACAGGCGAACGGGTACATGTGTGATTACATGAAGTTACGCTTACAGAATAATTATGATCTCTGATATCAGTGATATTTTCATGATATCCATTCAAGTACTCACCATTTTTTCTGCGTCGATGAGTTAAAACCGACAGACCAAAGTTAAAAGTTCAAGCACGCAGCAAAGGTTCACCCCTGTCTGGCCGTCGGGTACGTACACACACATAAACACATACACACACACCGGCTGGTCGTGTAAAAACACGGAAGGGATACGCAGTGACTGTTCGCCTGATCCCCAATTCGGCAAAAGCCCGCACAAGGCGGCGTCACGTGCTACCATAGCGACGATCACATGACCGGGCTTGTCGCGTCTGCTCTGTCAGTCCGCCGTGTGACAGATGTCAATTTCAGCGAGCCCGATATCGCCGTGTCCGGCGCTGTGTTTATCGATTCTGATCGAACACAGCGCGTTCTCCTTATGGGAATCGGCCGGCTTAGGTAAATCTACCGCAGCGTGAAAGTGGTCTTACAGGTGTCCGTAATACGGTGGCACTTTACACAGCGCCGATCAAGCGTGACCGCTGTGCCGGCAGTATAGCATTTCCTCTAATCCGATCCGGGTCATTCTATCGCCCGCTTTAATCGTTATCAGGTTTGGCACATGGCAGAAAAAAAAGTGGCCCTGAGGGTGTACGTTTTTGTTGCATTCTCAGGTAATGTGAGCTCAATCCATATGTAATCAATACTGCTCATATTGCTGTTTGCAGAATCTCGTTACATTGTCTAGGAGCCGAGGTGGCCGAACGGTAGAACGTTGGACGTCTAATGCTCGGGTCGTGAGTTCGTATCCCGGCTGGAGCCAGATATTTGTGCTGGCTTTTTCATCGTTGCCCCGTCTTTGATATCGCCCGTATGTCTATGTGATGGAAAAGGATGTTAAACCCCCAAACACCCACTCACCCACCCTCGTTACATTGTCCCTCCCACCCCCCACCCCCACCACACACACACACCCCTCCACCTCTCTTGTCCTCCACTCCGCCCAACTACTAATTATTCCACCAGGGGACCTACATAGAAAAATATGTAGGTCCCTGATTCCACTAACCGTGACCTATGACTGTGTCACGTCAACATAGAAATCCAGTCATCAGTATCTCGGCAATTTCTCTGAGGTATGTCATAATTAAATACATGTACTGAGGTGCTTACAACCGGTTTTCGGCGAGCTGGTCACTCGACACGATGCACAGGGTGGGTTATGAACTGTAGGGGGAAAGGGGGGGGGGGGCAGGGAGGAGGGGGGGGGGGGTGCGGCGGGTATACGTGGGGTGTACCATGAGTAATGTCCTAAATCCATTCACAACTTCATAAGGAAATCTTTATGACTGATAAAGTGGTTACCCCTAACCAACGAACAGAACAACTGAGACCGGCGGCTGGTATTACTCGTAATCAGCGTTTTAGCCAGATAACTTGACAGAGCCAAATGGCTCTGCAACGTCTAGTCAGTAGTGACAGAGAACGTTACGTGACTTCGTTATACAATAATGGCATCATCATCAAGCGTAAACCAATCAGATCATGTCAGTGGCTGGACAAAAACTGATTCAGTAATGCAAACCATTATTGATTGTGCCGAATTTCAGAGCAACACGGTGCCTTTTCCTGTGATTTGTTCCTCAGTCGAAGGTGACCCTGTTGTCTTTGATGTATTGCCTGAGAAATTGACATTGACTGCTAGATATTCTTCAGTGTACGACGGTTCTTTCCATACTAAGTCTTCTAGTTCGTGCATGGTCGGCAAACGCCTAACGAAGACTGAACTAAACTCCAGCAAATCTTCCTGCTGTACAAAAATACAGGTACATGAGTACTAGCCAGTGCTGAGTCAGTTACGTTCAGGGTCACAGACAGAATCGTAACAAGAGGGGCAGGATCTCCATTTCTTGGACCATCTACCCTACAATCTCCCCGCGTCCAGTATCCGACGACCATTGGCATTTTGCTACACGGAAAGAGAAGCTTTAAGTCAGTGCAGCTGGGACTATGATGTAAGCCGGGCCTTTACTGACAAGGCCGGCCGGCCCTGGTCTGGCCTCAGTCCAGTCTACTGCAACTGAAGCCACAATTTCACAGTTCAACACTGACTATAGGCCTGATTCAACGGTACCAGATTTATCTTCTCAGTCAGTCACTGATGTGAAGGCGGCCGGTTAAAACTCTGCACTGGAGGGGTGATAACAGTTTTAAGAACACGCAGAAGGTTTGGTGGCGTTACTGTGTGACGTTCACTCGTCAGTTTCAGTCGTTACAGCACTGCCAGGGACACTGACTACTTCTGGTCACTTCACTGTACCAGCTGACACCTCGGCCTCGTATTTCAACACAAGGAGGAATGGCCCCATCCCATAAAGTTGTTTCTCCAAATTTAATGTTATTTTGTCAGGCTGCCACGGTTTTTATTGTTGTTGTTGCCAGTGGTTTTCTCTCTCTCTCTTTAAGTCTGTAAGACCTATCAAAGACAGTAGATCCGCTACGCTATAGCGGATCTAGAATCTTAGGCCGAGAGAGAGGGACTGATGACGTCAATTCTGTGACTGAACTAAACACTGATTTGACGTCAGCCGGCTTCACTGACGCAGGCCCGGCGTCTGAGGATGCTTGTTCATGTCTTGTTATTTTCCTGTAAGCGTTGTGACTTCCCCGACTGAATTCATTAATTTTCACGTAAAATCTGGAACTGAGATCAGTGTAGAGCGCTGATGAAATCAGTGTCGGAGACAGTGAATGACGCCATATTTGCAGATTTTGTCTGTGACCGACTGACGGAACCCAACATCATTTGACGTCAGCCTCAGTAACGGCGCCGCTGGTCCGAGTCCTCTGAGATGATGCTTGTTCATGTCTTGTGACTGTTTCAAGTCCCTGTTGCATTTGTGACTTCCCTGAACTAGTGAATTAATTTAAAATCTGGAAGACTAGACTGAGGCCTGGTGAAATTGACGTGGACTCACTCGCGGAACACCGTCCTTGAAATGTACTTACGAAATCGCATACTGACTTGGAACTCTTTTCAACGGTGACTGTGACCGGTCCGGCAGTCGGCTTCTCGCAGAAACTGACTTGAAAAAATATGCTTAAGCTGTGTAATTCTTGAGGCTAAACTTGAGCTATACTAGTGCAGTAGTTCCTGTCCGCATATGTGCAGTTGCTGGACCGGCTGAGTCACTCAATGTCACACGGTGACAGTGACGTGACAAATCAGTGAAATCAGTGCCGGGATCAGTCACGGTGATGACGGAGTAATTCCAGTTGAAGGACTGAGTCTTCGGCCGAGTCAGTTGTCGTGTTGTCAGTCAGTGTCATGCTGACTGACTAGGTACTCAGTGTGATTTGGCCTTATTTGCAAACGGCACCCCTACCTCGGCAACATTTTTTTTTTAACACTTACTATACTGACAAAATTTGTCAGCCGGAGACGGATACAGAGCTGTGCTACGCGGCCGGAATACAGTCAGTTAGTATACTAGTAACTGATTGGATCATCGAACTTCCAAAGTAGTCTAGAACTGAACTCAGTCAGCCGTGACTGAACTATGCCGCATCAGTTTGAACAACTTTTTCGTCAAAATACGTAACATGGCCGATTTCTTTATATGGGCGATAACTGACTCTTCTAAAATTCGGCAAACTCTGCCGGCCCGGGAGCATAATATTATGACAGCCCATTTCATCTCAGAGAGAGAGAGAGAGAGAGAGAGCGTCACGTGACGATTCGAAACGTCATATCCGCTACAGTTTGGGGGACATGTCAAGGTACGTTGTGTGTTGGGAGTTAAAATGCAACCGTTTGTTTATGGTATTTTTGCATGGAGGAACCGATCTTGCCCTAAGTCGATCCATTTAGTTCAGTAAATAATGTTTGACTGCTCCAGTAGGGTGGGAACCCTGATGGATGTTGTTGCGGGAAAGATTCCGTTAGCGAACAACCGACATTTTTGTAGCCGTTTTCAACCTCCCCTCGTGCGAGAGCCCGTAACCGAAAGCAGCATTTAGCAGCGATCTAGGCGTGTGTGTGGTGCACAGATTCTCAATAAATGTACATATCAACGGTATCAAGAAGTCCGAAACAATGAAAGAAACACGGTAAATCACAGAGTAGCTGAAGTCTCGTTCTGGACTTGATGCTAACGGCCAGGATCAACACGGATGTTGCTGAAAACTTCAACTGCGTGCTAACTTCAGCGCGCACTCCGGGCGCAGTTGCGTGGTCGTTTGCGCTGCTGCACAACCGAAACTTTAAATTTCGTCAACCACAACTGACATTATAGCGACCGTGAAGTCAACCTTCATTGTAACGTCTGTACGATCAAACGTGTTTGCATTTAGATGCTTGATCTGAAACCAATTTTCAGAGCGGACACCACAAACGTACAAACATGGTCCCTCAGTTAGTCAATAATAATAATTGATATTTATATGGCGCTTATACTTAGCAAGCTCTAAGCGCTTACACAGTTAATGAAAATCAGACATACATAATGGCTCTGATGAAAATGAAATAAAATGGCATGAAAATAATGCCAGAGAGAACATTCAGACACAGCAGTTGTTGCAACTACACACAGAGTTCTGTCAATCCCACATAAGTGTTGCTGGGCTGAGAACAAGTGTGTTTTGACTGCAGTTATAAAGGTGGGGGCCGATTCTATATGCCTGATGCTTTTTGAAAGAGTGTTCCGAAGGGTGGGTCCTTGGTGTGAAAACGACCAGTTCTGTGGCATCTAATCACCCATTCACATGTGGAAATGCATAGTTCTTCGTACTGTCGGCTTGCCATTCTTGGATCATCTGAGCTAAGTGTCATGTGGGTACAGGGCTGGGCATAATATTCTGTTCAGTTAATTTTAAAATCATGATTTTTTTTTTTTTTTTTTTTTTGTATTTTAGTATCCACTCTTCAGCACATTTAAAGCACAGCAGAGTAGTTTTAGTGCTCGACTTGTGGCTGTCATGTGTAGCACCAAACGATTCAGGCGTTCTTTTGTACCAACAGCAATACGCCTGTACAACAAATCTGTATAATCAGTTGGGGATGTTTTCGCTGTATCGCTTCTGTGTGTGTGTGCGTGTGCGTGTTTGAGACTTAAGTACAGGAATGCGAGGTGGTGTGTGTGTGTGTGTGTGTGTGTGAGTACACAAGACTTTCATTTGTGTGTGTGTGAAGTTTTAAGTTTTTCATAGGTGTGCGTGACTGAGGCTTCTGTTAGTGCAAGTTATATTTTTTTTATTATTATTTTTAATGATTATTTTTATGTTGGCTCATAATTTCCCATCTGGGATTAATAAAGGAATTTGAATTTCAGAAATGGACACTGAACTCTCCTTGTAACTTCATGGACTATAATGTTAGCAACAGTCACCAGTTAGTATGGACTACAGACACGATGATGACGGTCCTGGAAACGGGGGAGGAGACAGAGGTAGAAGCAGTGCATCTCGTGCCCAGCGAGCGGATATCTGCATTCAGTTCATGGACAAACTGCAACAGCTACAGGAGGCCAGTCACATGTGTGATCTCATCTTCGAACTGCGGGTACTGATTGGTTTGCATGCAGGCGACTTCTGCTATAATGTACAGTCATAAGCTACAGGTAGACCTGTCTATACAGGGTACGGTTTGTGATGTGCAGTGAACAAAAGCAATGTGTATATATCATTTTGCACCAGTATTTTAACTTAAGCCTGGTTTTGACGATTACACTACTTAAACTTAAAGTCAGTCGATGGGTGCACATCTTAGTACTGTTCACTCTCCAACATGTTGATTACAGTCGAAGCACAGTAAGCAGGGACCCCCTCATGTAATCATCCACATCATAGACATGTCATACCAAGGGAAGCACCCATAAAGTCGCACCCGTGAAGTGGGTGAATCTCGGCTGTGTGGCAACAGCCTCCCCATTGGGCCCATAGCACACCCGCTCTGGGTAGGAGCTGACCTAGGTAGGAAAAATCCCGCTTGCCTCGGCTGGGACTCGAACCCGGGTCTCCCGGTCCATGGTCCGAAGGGCTAACCACTACGCTACGGGAACCGTAGCATGATTGTATTTCTAATGAGAAGACCTTTTTCTCGGCAGTGGTCTGTCTCTGCCTGATTACCTAAAAGTAAAACCACTGCCTTTTGGTTGATCTGGGCATGGGAAACATTTGTTTGACGACTTGCTAATGATATTTTCAGGGCCAGCAGTTTCTTGCCCACAGAGTGGTGGTCGCAGCATGGAGCCCACTTATCTACAGCCTTTGTTCCCATGACAGCATCGAGTGTGAAAAGATCCGTGTTCACTATGATAATCTGGAGGTGTTTGGGAGTTTCCTTGCTTTTCTCTACGCTGGACAGATGAATTCTGTTGCGGAGGACAATCTCATTCAGGTAATGCCGGTAATACAGGGGATTTGGTCTAGTGGTTAAGGCATTCGACTTCGGATCCTGAGCTGCCTGGTTCGAGTCCCAGGTGGGCAGGAATATGGTGGGATTTACCATATCGAGTCAAATCCATGTGCAGACTCGTTTACGGTGCCTGTCTCGCCTTCGTGTACACACGCACGCACATACATCAAGTGTGCACGCTAAAAATCCCACGTTCATCTTTCAAAGAAGAGTAGGCTGTGGCCAGTGTCGTGGTAAACAGAAATACTGTTGCACGCACCAGAGTGAATAGCAGGGTGGAGGTTTGCACGTAAAGTAGCACTTAGCGGCAGCAGGCTTTCACTGCTTTGTCCTCCAGCCCTGTGGTGCCATGAGCATTTCAGCAGAGATGATTATGTGCACCGTGGAGAAGTCTACCATACCATACCATAATACTAGAGTATTGTGTAGGGTAATCGCTGTACTGTATGTCACCAGTGTGCATGCTGCATATCGCTTTCACCATCATTGTCACATTACCAATTGCGACTTAGCCGTCTTCGGCAGAAACCAGGAAACGCAGTCAGTGTTCCCGACTACACACAAAACTCTTAACCCTTTCAGCCCTTGCTGGTTCCAGGCCTGAATGCTGTCCCTGTCCTGGGCACTTTTTTGCCTAGCCAGTCAGTCAGTTAAAAAAACCAAAATCGCTCAAACCCATGTGTAACCCTGATCGATACAAAAGGAAGGAAGTGCACAGCAGAGTAGTGACCCTTGTTTCATGAATATTCAGTACTCTGGCCAATGAGGAGCGAGTAGAAATTTTCACTACCTCGCAGGTACATGTACCTGCATAGGCATATGCAGCGGGTTCCTCGCGCAGGTACATGTACCTGCGTAGGGCTGAATGAGTTAAATCAACGCTCAAATCTGAGAATAGCGCGTCACGGGACACACGGTTTTTGGTCACGCTGTGACCAACAGTATTTTCTCCAACAGTCTCCCGGGAACTGTATGAATAAAATGAGATCTGTAACCTAACTAGCAGCGGACACCTGCAGCATCGGATTTTCTGCTTAGCCGTTGTGCGTAACAGATGGAATCTGATTGGCTTAAACACTTTGGGACACTTTTTGTCCAGTCATAATACTGTTTCGTAAGCGTGCGGGTTCCTCGCTTTGCCGATTCGCTGTGGCTGACATGCTACAATTCACATACATACATGTATACATCCCTCCTACTTGAATACTGTTGTAAACTACAACAACAACAAATGGTTTTGAATTTCAGACTTTTTATATTTATTAAAAAGATCGTGGGCCCTCAAAATTTACAAAAAGACCCTCAAAAATATGGAGAGAGGGTCCCAAGGACCCTTGTATTTTCAAATCACAGGGAACACAGAGAAAAAGACACACAACTTCATCGTTGAACTAGTTCGAAGTGTTAATTTATACTAGCTCTTCCTTGTGTTCTGTAAGATGTTGGCATGTGCAGGTGCTGCATCTTGCCACCAGTCTGCAGGTCAATGGACTGCGACAGACGTGTGAGGAGGCTCTGAAACGTCAGCTGCATATCGGCAACATAATCTCTACTTTCCACGTCGCTCGCAAATTCCGCTTGCCAAACTTGGAGGAGTATGCCCTCAACTTTATGCAGGTCAGTTGTGTGTGTTTTGAATTTGACTGCAGTTTTAAATGTGGGGAAGTTTTAAAATTTGTCTTTCTGAAGTGGGGCGTTGCGTCCGTGGTCCCACAGTAGTGTGCTACTGCTGCACCCTGGCCTAGGTTTCAGTCTTTTTTTCCTTTAGCAATTCCCCAGCCTGATGGAATAAATGCACCCCATCGTGCCCAACCACTGGCCAAACATAACAGTGTTCCCGATCACGCACAGGTGTGCGTATTTGTATCAGGCTGGGGAATTGTCCGCCAATTGGCGGACCTCCGCCAAACTTCCGACCCTTTCCGCCAAAAAAATCGAAGTTTCCGCAAAAAAAAAAAAAAAAAAAAAGGGGGAAAAAAAGAAAAGAAAAAAAAAAAAAAAACGGAGGAAGGTGAAGACGGCGCCGACCACTGTGCCACCGTGGAGTCAATTTCGCAGCCATGTTGCGCGGCCATGGCCTGCCTAGCGTCAATTCCGCTTTTATTCTCCGGCGCCAAATCACACCACTCGCGCGTTTCTTTTGTATAGGTTTGCGTCTACGGTGGAGATGGACAGCTGGCGCTTTCGTCAGCCATGTTTTACAATGCCACTGCATTTGGCGATGTCGTCGCTAGGGAACATTTTTGTGCGTCGGCAAGCGTTAGAGGACGAATGCAAGAAGAATCGTTGGCTATGAGCGTGGACAGATAGGTGGGTGACCTATGCAGACGTCGAAACGGAACGTGTTGGCGAACACATCCGCAGAATAAAGACCGCAGTAATTCCCCATTTCGTTGAAGAACTACGAAGCAACGAGCGAGCCCAGTACAAGCATAGATCTATATAATGCTTCCGACTCGATTCATGATAATGACGACGATGAAAGACACGATACTGCCTAGGGAGGGGTGATAAAAATGACAAATGGGGTTGGTATAGATCTACATGTATTTTGTGCCCATCTACTTTCTCAGAGAGGCTAAAATCAGGGGAGCACCACCATGTGCAATATGCTTCGAAATTATTAGTCACAAGTTTTCGGAATAATTCTCCTCTGATTTGAAGTGACTGTGACTTACATCGTTAAGTGGAACTGGTCAGAGTACACAGAGTGTAGTCTGTCTGACTTGTAGGGGTAATGTGGGTTTAATTCTAGTGAAATGTTTGCCCTCCTACACAGAAGGAACTGTGCAGATTTAGTGTTGTGGACAGTTGATTTGGCTGTACCTATTTTTGGTTGATTGAAATGGAAGTGAATGGCAAGACACAGGGTCTTGAGAAAAAAACAAATGTGCCACCCCAGTGAAAATATTCTACTGCATTCAGTCCTCATTTGAACTTTAATGGCTAATTTGACTGTGCTATGGTAGTTGTGTTTTTCTTCAGTTCTGAACTATTCACCAAAAGGTGACAGGAAAGGCCTGCAGATGTGCATTTAAATGAGCATTGTTCAGTGCCTTGTGAAAAGTTTTTTAAAAATTTAGCAAATAGGTTTACAAGGTCAGCAGCATAGGCAAGGATGAAAGTGTGACAAATAGAAGCAATCCAGGTGTAAATGTCATGCTAATAATTTCACTTTTAGGTGCCAGGAGAGGTCACAAATTTCCTGTGAAAATACTAACATTTGTTTTCTTCCGGGGGGCTTCGCCCCCCAGGGCCCCCCAGCAGGGCGCTGCCACTGCACCCCGCTGGGGCCTTGGCGGCCCCTGGCCCCCGGCCTGGGTTTCAGTCTTTTTTTTTCTCAGGAACTCCCCAGCCTGTTGTATGCACAAAACTCTTAAATTGACGCACAAATTGAGAACAATGCGTCACAAGGAACGCACATTTTTGGTCTCTCATAATGCGCCACTATTTGGTAAGCGTGCGGGTTCCTCACCTTGCTGATTCGCTTTGGCTGACACGCTACAATGCACATGTATACATCTCTCCTACTGGAATGCTTCTGTAACCAACAACAGCAAATGGTTTTGACTCTCAGGCTTTTTACACCAAATCAGTACCATGTAATGCCATATGGGACAGTCTAACTTCATTTTTGAAGACTTGCGTGTCAGTATCAAATCAGTATTTTACGCTTTGGTGCCAGGAGAGGCTGCTAAATGCCTTTAGAAATGCTAAAATTTGTTCTCTTAAGTGGGAGCATTGCCCCTGTCTTCCCTCAGCAGGGTGCTGCCTCTGCACCCCAGCCAAGGTTTCAGTCTTTTTTTCCCCTCAGCAATTTCCCCAGCCTGACCAATGGCCCCCTTAAACTTTACAGAAGGACCCTCTTCTTCTTTCTTCTTCTTCTGCGTTCCCTGTTCTGGACTCCGCCTCAGATGATTAGGTTTGTGGTCTTTATATAGGCAGTGGTCTTCAAGAGGTCTGTTTTGCTGCCCCAGAGTTTCTCTGCCAGTGTGGCTCTGTTCGGCCAGTGTTGTGTCCTTGCTTCTTTGAAGAGGGGGCAGGACTGCAGAATGTGTTCCGGGGTTTGAGGGGCTGTTCCGCACGGAAGTCTGGTGAGTGTGACAGCCCAAGGCGGCACAGGTGGGCACGCAGTCTGCAGTGTCCAGTTCGTAGTCTGAAGATGGTGGTCTGTTCATAACGCTGGAGCTGTGGCATCTGGTCGTTAGATGGGGGATTGTGTTTTCGCCGTCCAGATTGTCTTGTACTGATAGAAGGACCCTCGAAAACATGGAGCGAGGGTCCCAAGGACCCTTGTGTTTTGGAATCACAGGGAACACTGTCTATAACCTCCTGGTGGCTTCACATTGGTCACCATTCAAAAGCCGGGTCACTACTGGTGAAGCTGCAGTGTGTGCTTGACAACATATAGTTCTTTCAAACATTTTCACGTGATCAGGTTACTGTGTGAACTGATTCAGTTCACTGAACTCAAGATAAAATGTGCATAAAAGCAACATAATGCCAGATAGTCGATATTTCGTCATTTACTGCGTTCGTCAGGAATGTGACAGATTAGTTGTTAACGGTACATGTAACAATACAGCCTTTTCAAGATAAATTTAGTTCACAAGTATAATAATAATAATGAATATTGTATAGGCGCTTTACCCAATTTCATGAATCGGCTGAAAGCGCCGCAAACTGAACCCAACACGCACTCTCACGTGAATCACACGTATTCTCTCACATACAGGACATAAACACATTACAATCACTTGGAGCGAAGGGTCAGCTCAGCTATTTAAATGTCGGAATTTAGAATTGCGTTTATTTTTCAAATTTGGTGGGCTGAACATTTCCAAAGCAGAGGGGGAGGAAGCCGCAGTACCTGGAGAGAATCCCCGATGATCGGCCCGATTGAACGGTGCCGCATATGAGAAGGAAAAATTGTTTGCCCCGAGTGGGACTCGAACCCCTGACCTCTCGCATTGGTGACAAGTCTCTTAGCCACTAGACCACCGACCGCCCAGTACAACAGTGCTGAATGTTTTCTGTCCACAGATGAATTTGCCTGAGGCTGTGAAGCAGGCGGATTTCCTCAGTCTCTCCCCGTCACGCTTCAACAGTTTTCTGTCCAGTGGGTGGGTCTGTGTCATGAAACCGGAAGTCAAACTGTTCCTCATTATCAGCTGGCTTGGCTACGACGTGAAGGAGAGGCAACAGTACCTTATTCTGCTCCTGAAATACATCGACTGGTCCACTGTGGCCAACGACTTTCTTCTTGAGATCTCCCAGACGGAAAACTTCTTCACAACGAACGAGTCAAGCTTGTACCTGCTGCTGCAGACCCTTTTCAGTTCCACCATCCCTCTTGGCCCCTACACTGATCTGTTTCCTGGTTTGAGGGAGCGGTATGGTTACTTGCTGGAACACATTGTGCAGAACAGTTATGTTCTGCCTTTAGAGCCAGAGGAATATTTTCCAGTGACGTTTTACTTGGTTAACCAGACTCCTTCCACGGACACGCGATCTATGAACAATACATGTACCACTGGTGAGGCCAGAAAATGCAGAGATTCGGCACAGCAAGCACGGAATGTGGAGGAAGATTCAAATGATGGTGGCGATATCGGTGACCTGGCAGATGTTTCGGGTGGTGATGAACTGAACGTTACGTTTGATGGTAACTCCGCAGTGGAGAATGCAGTCGGTGATGCAGAAAACGCATCCAGGGACAAGTCAGTAACAAACCACTCCCCATCTCAGATCAGGGGAGGAAAGTCTAAAACTCCTGAAGCCATTGCTTCCCCTGGCAGCACTCGAAGAAAGGGAGGGCGGTCGCATCGACTTGGCCGGAAATCGTTTCCTGTCACAGCGCCCACTACCTCATCACCTCAGAAAGAGAAAGGAAAGCGAAAGGGTCCCATCAGACTGAAATACAAAGAATGCCAGAAATCCGAACAGCAGCAAATACCTGCAGAATCTCAGGAAGCAGAAAGCACGAGCGGTCATGATGCACTCACCACACATGCAAACCCTGACACCGTTACTGGAACCACTCCGTTAAGGTCTAAGAGAAAGGCAGCAGCCAAGTTTAGTGTGCCAGAGAAGTTGATGCCTCGCCGGAAGACCAAAGCAGCCTTAAAACAACAAGTACAAAAAGTAGCAGAGAAGAAAACACTACAGGACGAGGGAGGAAAACATGGCGTTTCAGATAAAGACGCAGTTGGTGAGGCAGAGGAAGATGGAGAAGACGATGACTTGAAAGATTCTGACTACAGCAAGCAAACAGCTAGGAAACAAAAGTCACGTTCTGGTGCAAAAGGTGGAGGCCGTAGAAGAGGTAAAATATTCAAGAGAGCAAATCGGCCACAGGACGACAAACAAGAGCCGACACAACCAGAAAAAGAGGGAGAGTCCACAGTCACTACTCCAAGGCGCAGTATTGGTGATAAGAACAAATGTGACGAATGCGACTACACAGCCCCGTCCACGAAACGCCTTGCTCGACACATACAGCATGTTCACAGTGGAAACACCACTATATACTCGTGCACATTATGCAAGTTTGAGTGCCGTTGGAACAGACGGTATTACTCCCACATGCGACAGCATTTTGAGGGTCCGCCTTTCGTCTGTGATAAAGAAGGGTGCGGTTACTCGGCAGACAGAGTACAGCTGCTTTTGACCCATCGACGCAAGCACACAGATGAACGTCCGTTCAAGTGCAACCTGTGCAGTGCAGGTTTTCGGTCACGCAATAATCTGTATGCTCATCGTAAATGTCATTCAGGTAGGTAGGAGTGTGTGTGTGTCTGGGGTGGTGGGGGAGGGGTGGGGGTGGGGGGAAGTATCTTGAATTTGGATGCTGTAACTATACAGGCTTTTAGTTTGAGTATTTTGCTGTCAATGTGAAAGTATTTTAATTAAATTTTTTTAAATTTTTTTTACTACATGTACTTTATTATCTCTTTTGGCAAGTTCAGGCTGCTTCTCCTGGGAGAAGCGCGCCGTTGCGGTGCAGCACCACCCAATACCTATCATATTTTTTTAAAAACAATTTTTTGCTGGGGGTGGGGGGGGTGGGGAAGCCGGATAACTCGGAGATATACTCCTGATGAGCAGCCCGGCAGCCAGGAAAACCCGGTGTCACATAGAACAAGCTCGACCTGGGCTCGAACCCACGCTTCATCGCCATGACATTGGTGATGGCCATTCAGTAGCGCAGCGGCTAAATCCGACGCGCTACCTATTAGACCTCCGCTCACCCCTTTAATTTTGCTGGATTTTTTTAAATGGCGCAGGATGACATGAGTGCATTTGACATCTGTTCTGAGCTTATCTCCTACACCAAAATTCCACTGTAATTGTAATTTTCATCATTTTGTTGTTATTACTCAGAGGATCGGAATTTTGAGTGCCCTGTATGCCAGCGTTGCTTCAAGATGAAGAACACGATGGAGCAACATCTGGTTACGCACAGCGATCTCCGCCCATACCTTTGTGACACCTGTGGCTTTTCCACCAAGTTTCAGTCACACCTCATCGCCCACAAACGAATTCATACAGGTATGTGTTTACCTAAAGACCTTGAATTTTTTCTGCAGTCAACTGTTTAACCTTCGAGGTATGTTGTGTGCGCAGTTGCACGCACAGTTGCATTTAAACATCAGTGGCTCGGTCAATTTTCACGCTAGATCCATGAAACTTTGTGACTTTGTCAGTATGGTTATTGGGAAAGTGCTGGCCAAACCATGTCTGATGTGGATGGTAAACAAGTAAGTAAACAACAAAAACGTTGTATTGCCCTTCCTATACATCATGGGTACAAAACCACCCATGCTTGTAAAGAAAGAAACTTGATATTGGGATGTCTCATATTCGTCCTGTGAAGGAAGGTTTTGCAAATCTAACATCAACAGATATCTGTGTGACCAAAAGATTGAGACTGCACATACTATTGAAATGGCAAGCTTCACTAGTAGAAGGCATCCTGTATGCCTAATGTTTCCCATTCATAGGGATCCTGTATGCCTAATGTTTCTCATTCATACATGTACAAAGCTACAACTCCTGCCTACCTTTTGCTACCATAGAATCTAGACCTATGCAAATTCAAGGATAAGCTCGCTGACAGTCTGTCCAGTGTATATCTGTGTAATAACATGCATGAAAACATATTCCTGCATGTATGCCTGTCGATAAGCATGTGAATTGCAGTTGTATCGTGTTCCAGCATGCGGTATACACGTAAGCATGTAAGCAAATATGTCTGCATGTCTGTACGTACATGTATGTAAGTATGTATGTCTGTAATTTTAAAAAAGAAAAAGAAAAAAGAAATGGCAGGCTTCTATGATGATGAGATTAGTCCTTGCAAAATAAGTGTAAAAACACTTTACCTGACATAAGTTTGATATCTAAGCTAGGCTTCTTGCCTCTCATCTTGATGCTTGATTTGTTTTTCGTGGAACAGGTGAGGTTTTCCACTGCAGCTTTCCCATGTGCACGTACACCTCTCCGAAACGCAGCCAGCTGAAGGCACACATGCGCTCACACTTGAAGATCCGACATCACATCTGTAACATCTGCCAGAAAGGTTTCGTTGAGAGGAGCCACTTGGTCAGACACATAAAGATTCACGAGGAGGCTCGGCCTTTCAGGTATGGAAAAAGATTCTCTTTACTTTTCAAGCAGGCATGCATGCACATACACAGACCAAGAGACACGGGCACACACCGCACGCACGTTTTGTTGTGGTTTGCTGTATATTCCGTGACTGAATTCATTGTTTCATCAGTGTAGCCATTGTAGGGCGCAGTCATCTGTACCAACTCTTGCTTGTAATAAGTAGTACTGTGCACACTCTGTGTACAATATCTTTCCATAAAACTTCCGTTGAGCAGTGTTACTTTTTTTAATCTCTTTTCTCATCTGGAAAAATTCAGCTGGGTAGTCATCCCTAACAGAAATAAACGCCTGCGCTCTGGATTGTAGAAGGGACGTAATTCATTTCAGTCTGGGTCCTGTCCTCTTGTTGAAACTTTAGGAGGGACGGAAGCTGGGGAATGGGGAACTTGGCTGTCGGAGAGGTTGAAGGCCTCATATCGAAAGAAAGATGATCTGTATAGACAGGTGATCTCCCAATTCAGAAGTTCGCCGCAGCTGGTTCAGGGCTTATAAAATCTTCCACTTTTTGGCAGATTTCCACCTTTGGCTAAAAAAGTTTCCTGTCCTCAACACACGTTTCCTCCTCTCAAGCACTTAAAATCATGCAAAAACACACCACATTGTACTTGTAGAGGTTTTAAACATATTCCGTAGACCATTTTTAAGCCCTGCTGGTTTGACAGCATAGTCAGTAGACACAGCTTTCACTTTCACTCTTGGGGTTTTACCAGATGTGAAGAGTGCGACTACAACTCTACGCGTATCGACAAACTGCGCGAGCACATCAACAAACACCACGGTGAGGAGCCTTCGGTCAAGAGGAAGTGGTTACCCCGAAACAGGAAATCCGACAAAAATGACAAAGCGACCTCCACCCTCAGGCGCTCAAGCCCAAGAAAGGGTAAACCTGTCGACGGCAGGCCCACTTCACTAAGAGATGGCACGTGGGTGTCAAGCATGGAAGCGTCGATTGCGACCTTGGTGTCCGCTGCAGAGGAGGTCAGGCTTGCTTCTCAGAGCCCGCTCGTTGAAACAGATGTGAGGGATGGCTTGGCAGGGTCTGTGCCGTTGCCGACGGGTTTCAGGCCAGCGGCCATACAGGAAAGTATGGGGGGCAGTGGGATGGCGGAGTTTGGGGAGAGGCAGGTAGAGTATGTTCCACATAGCTACAAGCACGAAACTGTGGCCAGTGCGAGCCCTGCGGCCAGAGACATGGGAACAGGGCAGGTGATGCTCGTCAATTCTGCCAGAAACGGTGGTCTTTCCACCCCATCCCAGGAAAACCAGCGGGTAGCATATGAGGTTTTGCAACCTCCGCAGCAGCAGCCTCAGTCCCACCTGCGTCCCATTCTTCCGCAGCACACGTCGGCCACTTTACTGCAGCAGCTAGCCATGTCTGTCAGCAGTTCTTCATCAGGTCAGCAGCGGCCTTTGCTGCAACATTCACAGCAACATTCAGTGCAGGTTGGGGACTCGAACCCAGACCCTAACGTGGTACCCCACACAACGGACATGGCCACGGCTTCCCAGATACTGCTGTCCGCCATGCAACAACACGCCCACCGCGACCGCTGCAGACAGTCTCGCGTCCCTGTCATACGGACTTCCCACGTCTGTGGTGCACGATCAGGGGGATGCTGGGTCCCAGATGGCTCAACAGGTGCTGCAGCACAGCTCGAACCTCCCACCCTTGGCGCCAGCACAAATACCCCAGCAGCAGCATCACCACCACTCACATCCACAGACACACCCTGACAGTCAGCACCAGGACTACAGTGGTCTCAACGCATTCATGGCTCTGTTCTGAGACTGGGTGTATGCAAATTTCAGTCCAGGCTTCAGGGCATCGCTGTTGTTTGGCATTACTAAAGTGCAGTTCAGAATTCCGAATAATTGAATTTTTGCTTCATTCTTCTTTCTTTACATGGAGAGCTGGCAGTATGAACTACAGGTCAGGTATCTAGCGGCCTAACCTGGCTTTCACTCTATCATTTTCTCCCTGACAGACTTGTCTTGGCATAAGTGAACTTGTCAGGTTTCAAGGTTTAAATTTTAACCAAGTTAGAAGTCGGTCCAGTTTTTTAAAAACAGACTTTAAATTCCTCGCCTGTGTAAGGACAAGCGTATGGCACTTGCATGCGCGACCAGTGCAAAGCTATTTCTTGACTGTGCATATCATTCTTGCAGTTGAAACTGTTACTCATTCGGTTTACATTGTCCTGCTTTTCACAGCATATCTCAACACTTTGCATACATGTGCAAGAATTCAGATAGAACAAGAGACTCGAACAGGCAGTAAGA
The DNA here is from genome assembly GCA_018292915.2 of Batillaria attramentaria. Lineage (NCBI taxonomy): Eukaryota > Metazoa > Mollusca > Gastropoda > Batillariidae > Batillaria > Batillaria attramentaria. The sequence goes on from JACVVK020000199.1 coordinate 567,894, forward strand.
GCAGCGCATGCATGTGATGGTTCACTTACTGTGCTCTGTTCCAAGGAATGCAACCAAAGTCGAACTTGGAAAAAACTTTTGACCCAAAAACTGGAAAAGTTCACTTATGCCTAGACGTGTGTGTCACTCTGAAAAAATTGTGAGTAAAACCTGTACTAGGCCACAAAATACCTGACCTATATTTTATACTGCCAGCTCTATGTGTGGGCACATACATGATTGAAGCGAAAATTTGATTATCCAGGTATTTTGGACTGCACTCAGAAGCTGGTTACTGTAGACGCAGGGTTTGCAAAATGTCATCTCTTGTATCAGGCTAGGCTGACCTGTTTTTGTGTTAGTCGCCCTAAGGCCATACAGCGTATTGCTGATCACGTAGCAGTGCACACGCTTTCTTCAGTCGACACTGCTGAACAGTTGGAAATGGGATAAGCAGTATTCGAACGATGTATTCAAGGTTTTGTTTTATGAGCAGTTTCAGAGATCAGGTTTAGTTTATTGCTGTGTTTTAGAAATTAAAACTCCTCGTGGAAGTTTGATGGACCCGTTCAGCACATGACTTTGAACTGTGCATTTTGTTCTTTCTAACCAGGGAAGAGCATAGTTTCTAGTCAGTATTGATTGTTGTTTGTTCTGTTGAAACTTGAAGCATGCCTTTCCTGTTATTTTCACTTTGCTGTCGTGACAAGACAAGAAAGGTCCACCAAACTTCCACAGCATTGAACGGTGTCATGCTCCAGACTTTGGTTTCCTGTGTTAGTGTGCAGCTTTTTTCCTGTAGATATTTTCATTCCAGTCGTCTTGTTCTCAGAAATGCATGGTCAGTTCATGTTGGGTTAGGTTCAGGGGATGGCCAAAATGTTGACTGCCTCAAGTGAAATAAGGGAGCCGGGGTGGTCGAATGGTAGAGCGTTGGACTTCTAATGCTCGGGTCGTGAGTTTGTATCCTGGCTGGGGCCAAAGGTTTGTGCTGGTTTTTCATTGTTGCCCTGTCTTTGATATCACCCGTATGTGGTGGGAAAGGACATTAAATCCCCCCCCCCCAAAAAAAACAAAAAACAAAAAAAAAAAACAAAACAAAAAAACAAACAAAACACAAAACAAAACACTCAAGTGAAATAAAATAGACCAAGAAAAATGAAGGGGCCTGAATAAAACATAGATCTATGCAAAGCACGAAATTCCTAGCAGAGACTTCAGGGGAATTTTGTTTGGAATATGAAACCTGGTCATACATGGCCAACAAAATGCATTCTGATTTACTAGAGAAGCGGCGTCAGGGTGAATGCCCCTGGGAGTGGAAACTTTCAAGTCAGAAAATATGACCACGCAAAAGACATACGACACCCACTGGGTCACCTGCTTAGTAGAATTCTTCATCTGCGGTCTATTTGACTGGTTGCATCAGATCTGTAGCCTGGTCGTTACGACGAATCTCAAGGTCTTCTCCAGGTCATGACGGCTACCCCAAAGCCACACCTGTAGCCCTGCGCCTTCTTGCACGGTTTGGCATTGTAAAGCATCCTGGACAGGACAGTATCTTAAGGCTCCATCATTCTACTAAGAAAGAAGGAGCCCTTTGGTTTGCGGATGAGCACATTTGGTCACCCTTGTAGTTTTTTAGTCAGTGATAACACAATTCTGCAGCACACTGAAGTGCATTACTTTGTAGGTTTCCTGTGTATTTTGCTTGCCGTCTTCTTAATTTGTTTGGTTGTACAAGTCAACATTTATTTTCAAAGCCAACCTTTTCGGGATTTGTGCAAGTGTGTGGACAAACTTTGTTATTGGATTTTGAAGTTTGGATGAAATGTTACTGATGCACGGTGATGAATGTTTATGTTCTGGTGGGCAGTTTGTATTGTATTTATGATCATTATTTATTATTGTTACGTATTGAACTGGTGTTTGTATTTGAACAAAATTCTTTGATTAAAAAATATTCAAGATGAAAAAGATGAGTTACAAGAATTGTGCTTCAAGCAGATTTATTTTTTCTACAAAACATTGAGCTACGAGGTGAGTTAGTGCTTACAGGCTTCTTTGCTAACATTCTCTCTCTCTCTCCCTCTTGCACACACACACACACACACACAGAAGCAAGCATGCGCACAGGCCTAACTACATGGTTCCACAAAGGTTTTACAAATCACATTGGATGCACCCGCAGTACTGCAGACATTGTTACGAGACTGAACATACTTGACTAAACAGTAATAATTATCAGAATTCGTGATACAGAAGAATTCACCAGAAAGATAAACGTCCTTGAAGCAGTAACGGACACAAATGAGACAACATCTAATCTGGTGGTGTTTCAAATGCAGGCAGAAAACTTCATGTACTGCACACCATTTCAATGCCAAAACTGCTTGAGATACAGAAGGGTTTTTACCGCTTCATTGCTGAATCTGGTGGAAATACAAACTGCGGGCAGAAGGCTTTTCACGTAATTGACAGCACTTCATTGCCAAAACTGACTGAGAGAGATACAAATGCAAGCAGAATTCTTTTTATAAAGTTCGTGTGGTCCCACTAGCACCTGTCCAGCATCAGATCCCAGTCGACTTGTCGTCCGAACACTTCCTGGTCAAGCCACCGCTCATAGTTCATCTTGAACTCTTCACTCAGTTCGATGGTGTTCACCAAGCACGCTCAGCAGACAGTTGTCGACAGGCTTGAAGTCGGGTCGGTGCCGTTGCTGCCGTAACGGCGGTTGTTGAAACGATCGACGCACGCCCGCAGAGCACACTCTTCAGCCTGGAAATCCCAAGGCCTGGCATCCATGTCTGAGGCAAAGAAAACAGAGAGAGAAAGAAATTAGTGGAGAAAGGCAGGTATTGTTGCAGATATTGCATGATAACCTTGAATTAAAGAGAAAAAGCTGGCAATGTGCTAGGAAATAGTGAACAGCTTGGAGTTGGTAGCAGGTGGAGGATAAACTAGGGACAGTTATTTTGTTTGATTTTTTTTTTTTAAATTGCTTGAAGCATGTTTTTTCTGTTTATGTCTACATGGACTGCCAGAGGTGTATATCTCTTTTCCATTCTAGTCAAACCCGCAAACTTCTTAGCACGCTGCTGCTGTTAATGCATTAACACTTGCACACGACCGCTCAAACCCAGCATTACCATTTCCATAAGCCCAGTCATCACCCAGACGATGGCGCACTTTCTGGTAGATGGCGGACATGGTTTTCATGTTGGACTTGCGCCACTGACGGCCAAGGTACTGTGGTCTGCAGCTTCAGGAGTTTGAGGACGTACAACTGCAAGCATGGCCTGACGCACCTTCAGGGCTCGCTTCAGGATGGTGTGCTGACTTAAATACCACTAGCATCTGCAACAAAATGATGTGATGCAGTCTTGCAGTAAAATGCCAACAGCAGAGTAACAGTATAAGCCTTGACTCATTCGTGACGGGACACTTAGATCAAAGGTTCAGCCAGGCATCGCCCACAGCTCATGAAAATTGAATTTTCTAATGCATTTTTTCCATAAAAATCAATTGTCAAATGTGTGTGTCTTCAATGAAGCTTGATTTAACATTCTTTGTTTAAATGCAGTCATTCTACTGCAGTTTCATGGGGACAGACTCAGGCATGGCAGTGTTGAGAAGGCAGCCCCGCTCAAATCAGAGTTAAAAAAACAAAACCAAAAAAAACCCCAAACAAACAAACAAACAAACAAACAAAACAAACAAACAAAACCCATAAAAAGCACTGTTTTCCTCCCCAAGTTTTCAGGCAAGAAGTCTGTTTGGTGACCCCAAGTATTATACAGCTAACAAAGTGTAAATATTCTGACATTGTCATGGACTTGCTGCTTATCTAAATTTTGATAACTGCACAGAATGACATGCTTTGTACTCTTTCCTGTGCTAATCTCAACATCCAGTTATGCCAAAATTCCACGTCGTCAATTTGTCATGCAAGAGCAAATGTCTTCAATCAGCAATGCTCATTATTTTGCAGCTTTTGTTTTGGACTCATTTCTTTCCTAGGATTTCAACATGCATAAAAAGACAACTGTATCCAATTTTGTTGTTGTTGTTGTGCCTTTTAAAATGCTGACAGGCAAATTTTGTTTAGAAATGAAAGTGAATACTGAATACGCTCACTGCTGTAATCTACACTCATAATTAGGCGCAACATACCATAGTGCGTGAGTGTTTCCACTTGGTCAGTTTGTTCAGGATGCGGAGTAAGTTAATACAGGAGAAAATGTTTCGCCAGCAATATGTTGCACCGTCTCCATTTCCTGAAACAGAGGTAGTCTCTATGACTAGGCAGCTGCGGTTAGAATAAGTTATCATCAACACAACAAACAAACAAATTCTGGGTGAAGCTTATCTGTATTATTAATTCAAATTTTAATTTAAACCACACTGATCTTTCTGCACAGTTTTACTGTGGAAGAAACTTGTTCCGGCAAAAAACCCCCCAAAAAACAAAAACAAACCACACACACACACACACACACCAAAAAACCCCCACCAAAAACAAACAAACAACAACAACACAAAAAAGCCCATCAGAAGCAGCGAAATTTTAGAAAATTGTTGTCTGTTTTCAAGGTAACATTCTTCTACTGTGTGACTGCACATTATGATCGTGAAAGAATTCCTTTGAATAAACAGCTTACCGTTAGTAATTAGACAAAATACTACCACTAGAAAAGCTGGTCTGATATGAAGATTTGTACACTTACAATGTTTTCTGCCGTCAACTCGGGCTGATCTCCAATCACACATTTTGGGAACTCAAGGGCAGGTACACTGGAAAAGAGACGAGAAACTCTGTGAAGCTTACAGGAAAAAAGTGAGAAAACAAATGTGTCTGGTTGTGTTTGCTGATGCTACAGCTTCTCTGAAGTGACGCTGCCTCCAACAGTATTTGCAGAATTATTTCAAGTTATCGGAGAATACTGACCCATTTTTGGCACTGACGTAGGAGAGAATGTTCTGGTTGAAGAATTTCAGGACGAGTGGAATACAGTTGGCGAACACCAAGTGCTGACTTGTAAACTCAAACTGAAAACATACAGCAAAGCTTGCTGAACCAACACATTGTCCAATTGTACATGTATGCAATTCACTAATACTTTGACACAACACATTTTCATATAAAATCTTACCATTTTTCACAAAATATGGTTATTTTAACTCTTTCACCGCCACAGGCGACTTTAATCAACAAGTCATTCGGACGCCACAGGCGACCTTAACTGACTTCAAGGGTCACGGCAAAGATTGTATTCCCCGGGGTACAGTGTTTCGACAAGCATATCTTACTTTTGCCTGGGACCCATATCCTTCATCCCTTCACCTATTTTATTAGGATACAACCCAAATTGTTTTAAGCACAGCAGGCCCAAAACTGCCCTCCTGTCACGACAAGCGAAACGAGCGTTCAAAGAAGGTGGCAAGACCGAGACAACCACCGAAAGCAGCTGAAGTTGTCAGCCTAGTATTTTGTGATGAAGACAGCGTAAAGCCAGAATATGCTTCTGACAAAGAGATAAGTGATTGTGCTGATGAAGACTGGACTCCAAATCTGGCAAATGCAAACAAGAGACATGGGACAGATTCGCATCAGTGTTGTTCACTTTCTGTCTGACCAAGTGCACCTCAGGAATAGTGATCTATGCACTCTGAAACACTGTACCTCGTGAAATATGGTCCCTTTGACATGATACACTGCACACAAAATTTGAAGTAAAAAGCTCAAAAACTTAATGCAATACAAGCATTTAAAGAGACCCACTGCCCAGCAGTCCACACAGCTAAAAAGAAACTTGGCACTGGCAAGTGCTGTTGGTTAGAAATTTGGCAGCAAAAGAGTTAAATTTGTTTAAAATAAAAAAATAATTATTTTAATAAAAAATCCTCCAATATATAGGCCTATGAAAAACCTCAGTTAAAGTGCACCTGCTGAAAAAAAGTCTTACCTGGTACACGTGGTTCAGCTTAAAGTGCTTTAGGAGAAGCAGAAGCATCCCTGAAATGGCCTTGACGATGATCTCCTTGTGACGGTTGACATCGATACCCAGCTTCATTGACTGCAGAACGGTTGTCCTGAAGGTCACAGAAAAAAGGATCGTCATCTTAGGCTACATGCACAACTGCAGCTCATAGTAGAGGCATGCGTTTGGGGAAAATAAAATCTGCACATCTTGGCCTAACAAGGAACCCGCAGGGGAGAAGGAAGAGAGGCCGGCCTCGCACTTGGAGATATGGGCCTAAGTAAGTGAGCGTCAAGATGATCCTCTTGATTTCACCTGACCTCATAATTCTAAAAAATCGATAATGTTCATACCCAGGAGTTGCTGCCTAGCCAGACCTGAATCGACTGAATTGTCCATTGAACTGCAATTTGCTGTGCAACACTGGGATGAGATAGAATTGCACTGCAAGCATGTAACTTTGACTTGTGTGAGTGCAAAGAGGTGGAACTGTACAGCTGGATGTTGTCAGTGCTATTTTCTGCTTGAAATCAGTACAGAGTGTGTGTGTGTGTGTGTGTGTGTGTGTGTGTGTGTGTGTGTGTGTGTGTGTGTGTGTGTGTGTGTGTGTGTGTGAGAGAGAGAGAGAGCATGAGCATAATTATTGCAACTGCTTACGGCATCTCCTCTGGCAGAACATCGGAGAGAATGTTGATGGACTCTGTCTTGGCCTTGGAGGTAGGGGCAGCTGCCAGCAACAGTTTCAACAGGGCGATCTGAAACCAGAAAAAAAAAGCAAAATACATGTATCTGAATACTGTTATGTGTCTTGATAGTGTGAAACTAGACATCACCAAAACAGCTGAGCACCATCTGTCAGCCCAAACAATCATATACATGTAGTTAGGCCTTTAACAAAACACTCATACACTCCTACCTCCGCTCCCCTCCCCAACACACACACACACACACACACACACACACACACACACACACACCACTCCACTGTCTTACCCATGTACTGTGGCAGGTTGGGCAACATAGCCTGGTACAGACATTCTCCTGCTGTTTGCTCCACAGCTGTTTCTGGCTGTAAACCAAAAATTAAGACTAATAATACGACTGTGCAGCTAAAACTGAAACAACCAAACACAGAAATAAAGGAAAACCTAACAACTGAACAAACCACCACCTACGAAACACACTGCATCAACAGACATGGACTTCTGGAACATTAGGCACGCTTAATGATATAAGCGATTTAGACGTTCGTGAACAGTATGCATGTGGTCAGCTACAGTTAAATGTCACTGGCATCACATACATTCACACCAGAAACAAATTTATCACCACAAAAATCAACAACCGCTAAGGAATGAAGACAGGAGAGGGAAACACAATGAGGACATTCAACAGTCACAGGGGAATAATTACCAGTTAAATACATGTATATTTGGCAATGTTGTAGTCTATACTATGGCAATATATTGTAGTGAAGCAGGTAAACTAGAGACAAGAAGCAGCAAACATACTCTTGACAGAGGGTTCTTGGCAATCTCCTCCTCTCGTTTGATCTGAAGCTCCGACAGGGACACGTACAAATGCTGAAAGTGAATGAAAACAGGAGTGGGAAAGTTATCTGAAGCATGTGTTACATTTTCAATTGTGGTAAGACAGCTGGGATTGTCTGAAAAACACAATGCTACAAACAAACAAACAGTAACTCCAAAAGCACCTACCCCCCCCCCCCCCTGAACCCCCCCCCCCCCGAACCCCCCCCCCCCCCCCAAAAAAAAACAAAACAAACAAAAAAAACAACCAAAAAAACAACACCCACCAAAAACAAACCAGAGAGACAGAAGGCGATGTCACACTGAAAACATGTTTTCCTAAAACATGTTTTATAAAACCTGTTTTGAAAGGCAAAACGCCCGAAACATGCTTTCCGAAACAATACATGACACACGTGAAAACATTGTTGTGAAGTATGTCACACGACAGAACACGTCGTTTCGCAGCGAAACATCTGAAAACAATGTTTTCAAGTGTTTTTGCCCTCTCGTGTGACATGGCCAAGAGAGAGTAAGTCTCATGAACAGCAAACCAAACTTTTTCTAACGATTCATCAACACACTTTACCAGAATGCATGTCTTTAAACATATTCCCTCCTTTTTAACCTTGACCCTCACCTGTTTGAGAACCTTGACACCTTCATGTATCGGCTGCGGGAGTCCCGCCAGCGAGGTGTGGTCGTTCTTCACCTGAAAGCCGACAAACTTGGCCCGTGTGTGTTCCAAGAACTGCTCCAAGTCCTTCTGTCTGTGTACATTTTGGTCAACAGTAAGTACAATGATGCTCCTTTACGCAAAGCTGACTGCTAGTGTCTCAAATAGAAATAAGGGAGCCCTCCCTCCCACAGGAACTCAGGGCGCCTTACAATCAACACACACTCATACACCCAGAAATACACACAACATGCCTCCTCACATACATTTCACTATGTACAAGCACATAATGTGCAGCACCATACACGGCCTCCCCTGCTCCTGGCTCACACACACACACACACACACACACACACACACACACACACAGAGCAAGATGATGATGTAGTATTTGTTGAGGGCAGTGAAAGGGGGGGGGGGGGGGTCGTGGGGGGAGAGAGAGAGAGACAGAGAGAGAGAGAGAGAGAGAGAGAGAGAGAGAGAGAGAGAGATGTAGTATTACATGTACTAGTTGCTAACCAACAAATCAATATCCATTTCAAGCATTCCAGTAGTGTGGTCTTTGGGGCAAAAAAATTTATGATACAAGGAATTTCCTTGCAAAAAATCTCAAAGGTTCAGCACAGCTGAAAGCAATGAAAGGAACAAGAGAATCCATAGAACTGATGAATGCTTTGCCAGCACACTTATAGTTGGCAGGCACTTCATGGTGTGTTTGACAAAAATTGGTAGATGTTGTAGGAGGAGGTTTAACTGCGCTGTGGACAGCACAGCTTGCCAGTCTTCAATGTCTTTGAGGAGAAAACTCCCATGCAACAGCAAATGAAAGTAAACCCATGTCGTCATTTTAGGCGGAAAAGGGCGATTTCAAGATGAAAAACATTGACAAAATGGTCCTTTTCCTAAAATGACGTAAATGGACAAGTTTCATTTGTTTTGCCATCACACACAACACTTTCAGCTTCTGTTGTTGTTGGGTTTTTTTTTAAAGGGTTTTTTATTGATTTTTTTTGTTGTTTATTTTTTGGGGCAGTTGTCCTAAATTTATGAACGACTTTTGACTTGTTCCCCAAGATTTGAAAACCATGTACAGTGTCACTCACAGTAAACAATATTGTTACAGTTTGTCGTCATAGAAAAAAATAGATTGAAAAAAGAAGCGTATGTCCTTGGTGAAAGTGTACTGGGATCAGGCTTGTAAAGTAACAAAAAGTTTCATTGTGACCCACGAAACACTCCTCTCCTCTACCTGACTTTCGGTTTCCAGGGTAAAGACTTCTGCACAACAGATGGAGTCGCAGGCCGTGGGGGAGTCGGGGGCATCTCGTCGTCACTGCCTGTCTTCAACCCTTCCATTTCACGCATGAGATCCTCGTCGCGGTCCAGACCGCCATCAAAGGGGTCATCCAGGCTGCTCTGTTTGACCAAACTCTACATTGTAGCGATGCGAGTGAGCGATCGATCGTACGAGCGAGCAACGGAGTGGATCAGACGGCGGTCAGCAGAAGGAAGATTTGGCCAATGCCGCACGCAATCCAAGGCGGGAAGGCCAAGAGGAGAGAACCAAACAGAGGCACAGAAGGCACAGAAAGTAAGGTTAGATAAGCAAGCATGACTAGCAAAATCTGCGGTTGCTGGGTTTGGTCTTAGCTATGGTCTACCTCTGTTATTCTTTGTTAAAGCAAAATCATAACAACGGTGCCACAGAAATCAGCCAGCAAGCTTGACGATTTACACAAGCAGCTTCAAAGTGAAGTTAAGCTTTGCAGCAATTATGCCTTGGTGTCTGCAGTGTGAGTGTGTGTGTGAGTGAGAGAGAGTCAGAGAGAGATGCTGCATGTGTGTAGGTGCGTGCACACGAAATAATCAATATACAAATTGTGTAAGGGACATTTCCTCTAACTGCTGCCAAACTTGCAGCTTTCTATTTTTTTTTTTTTGTGTGTGTGTGTGTTGTTTTTTTCTTTCCCGATACTACTTCAGCTCAGTAAAATCAGGGTGTGTGGGGGGAGTGGGTGAATTCGCTTTAGTGCGTCACTAAAATCATACACAGATAATACACGCACAGCATTTCTGATTTACTGGGATGTTCAGATGACAAGCCTTGCATTGTTTCTTACTGTGCTCAGTGAAAATGCACTCATGACTTATTCCACATCATGACTTTGTGTGTGCAGGCATGCTTGTGTATGTGAATGCTGCTGATGAACTCTTTGACGACGGCGCACAATTTCTGACACACGATTTCCTACAGGAAATCGTGTGTCAGAAATTGTGCGCCGTCGTCAAAGAGTTAATCATCCAGCTGAGCATAAAAACTCCTAAATTCTGGTGAGTAATTATGACAGACTCAGACTGATTTCTGTGGCAGTAACAGCTACACGTATAATCAATCCTAATCATTCACGCTATAACCTGCTTGTCAGTGTTGCAAAACGCGCTACACATAACCGTCAAAGTTTATCTTTTGTAGGCTTTGTTGCAAACTGAATCACTCCCACCCTTTTTGTTTTGCAAAACTTGAACAAAAGAGGGAACTGATGCACAAAATGAACCTCCTACAGAAGTCACAGAAATTGGGTGAAGAAGACTGGTGGGTGGGTGAGTGGTAAAAAAAAAAGGGTTCGTACAACATCCACTATTGCCACTAAACCTAGATGGAGATGACTGGTGAAGTACTGAAACAAGAAAACACTCGCTGTTACGTGGATGAAACTGAACTACTTTTTTTTTTTTTTTTTTTTGTTGCTTTTTCAGTGTTGTAAAAAAATATCCAGTGGGTAAGAATCAGGTTTTCTGACAGATATATTAGCAGCTCCGCAAAATGTATTTGCCTGCTGCCCAACCATTTTCACATTTAAACCTCAAATGAACACACTGACAGTTGTATTTAGCACCTTGTACTAGCAGTACCAGCAAGTACTTTCACTTCTGATTATGGAAAAAAAAAAAAAAAAAAAGTGGGGGGGGGAGGGGTCGTATGATCAACAGGTGTGCACAATTATCTGCATCATCATGATTTTCTTTTATTTTTAAAAACACACATACACTGTATATTAAGTGATTTATTGGATCTGCATTGGGTGCATGCATTAATGTAAACTTCCTCAATATTGTTCCACTCCTTCTCCTCTCTGTCCTTTTCCAAGATCGTTCATTTCAGAAAAAACAAGTTTTGATTTGGACTGAATTGATTTGATTTTGCATTTGAACTGCAAATGCAAGTAAACTGACCATAATCATGACTCCCCCCCCCCCCCAAAAAAAAAAAAAAAAAAAAACTCCTGCACCAACTTTATGCACTGATGCTAATACATTTTCTTCCCCAGTTACTGTTGAACTCTAGTAGTATCTTGGTGATGCTGAATCTGAAAATATGAAACTAAGCTGACCCCAAAAGTGAAAAGTGAAACTTAGCAATAAAAGGGAATTTCAAAGTGAACTGAACCAGCCTAAAAGGGGTTAGAATCTACTGCAGAGGTGGACTATATAAGAAGACCAAACCCTGTAACGTGTAACATGTTTAGGTAAGCAAATAAATAAATAAATAAATGATCAGAATCAAACCATGACCAAAAGAACTTGCCTCATATCATGCCCACAAAAGAGATGCAGTAAGCTATTCTTTTTTTTTTTTTTTTTTTTTTTCTTTTCTTTTGCTAACATCATCAACATTAGGTGTTGTTATCTAGTATTTTTCTGTCTCACTTTCAAGTTAAAGCCGTGTCCCACTGACTCAAGAACAAAACTTTGTGAAATCACTAGCTTGGTTTCCGTGTTAAAGAAACAACATGTGGTCAACTTGATAGGGAAACACAGCAGTACCGTATTTTTCTTCTCAGAAGCAGTTAAACACTTTAAACATTCTGAAAAACATCCAAGCTGCAAGTTTAAAAAAAAAAAGGTATTTACTGGAACTACATCAACGGTAAACAGCATTATTATAATTATTATCATCATCTTTTTTTTTTTTTTTTTGGAGGGGGGGGGGGGAGGGGGAGAGGAGGGGGAGGGTGGCCGTGATATGAGGCAAAGCAAGCTCATGCTATAAAAACTAAATACATGTATATAATATATATGTATGGCTATGTCAAAAAGAAAAAATCTGCCATAATGAAAAATGAAAACATTCATAAACAAGGTAAATCATGAAATGAAATGACCATGCAGGCTATATAAAAGAGACAGGAACTGTTTAGCATGTTCAACGGAAATGATCATGCAGGTATATAAAACTGATAGAAAACTACATGATTTTTTTTTTTAAACATACAAAAATGAAGGTATGATACATGATAAAGCACATGCAGAGCTATGATTATGTACACTATCTGGCTATGAACCTGATAAATATTATGAGAATCTGAGTAGTAGAGAGTCGAGTAGTAGAGGCTGGAGAATATTTGTCTAATCTGAACTGCTGTATTTAGACACTCTAATTGTCAGTAAGTGTGCCATAACAGCCGGGTGCCTTGTATTGATTGATTGTTTTTGTGAGAAATTGGTTATCATTTTTTTCCTCTGTAAGCAGATTTTTGCCCACTTTTTTTTTTTCAAGTAAGCAAATCAGTTCTTCACCACGAATCATTTTCCTCAATAATTTTCTGTAAGTTCAAAATACTACGACGATTTCTGACAACACCCTAAAGAATTACACTCAAAGGCTTTTTTTCTGAACTGAGCCATATGAAATACGAGGCAGAGTAAAGTCACATCTTTGGAACGTGGTGATGTAATTTGGCACGTGGTGATGTAATTTGGCACGTGGTGATGTAATTTGGAACGTGGTGATGTAATTTGGCACGTGGTCATCCCTTGTCATTGTTGTACTTAGGTCAATGGTGTCACTAACTTTGTTCTAATATTCAGTGGGTCTGGTTCCTCTCAAAGAAGCGGAGACCATCTCTACTGTCATTGGTTGCTCTCAACGCCAGTCTGCCACGCGGCTTGTTGTAAAATGAGAACACACGATCGGAAACTTTGCTTCGGACAGGAAAACAGCTACAATCATTCACTTTATGATTGTTATCCAGAGTAAAATCGTCTTGCAGCTGTAAATGTCATTTATTTTGATTGCTGCATTTAGTCAGCTTTGCGTTAGGGTATTCACAGAAGCGTAGAGGTTAGCGCAAAGGAACAGACAAGCTGAAGTGTCTGCCCCTCCCCAAAATGATTAAACGTATTATATTAATGCAACACACACAGCACAGTCATGTGTTTTGGGTAAGCAAAGAAATGAAAGACTCGCTAAGAGACTGGGTAAAGGTTTAAGGGATAAGATAACCCATCCGGCAAACAAAAATTAATATCGACTGAAAGGAAAATGGATTTACAGAAATGAGCAACCCAGCTTAACCTAAATGAAAAGAAAATGAAATTTTTTGGTGTGTGTGCAAACTGAAAATCTGACCATCTCCCCTACAGTTAATATCAGTGATCTGCTCTGTTTAGCTTGATTCCAGTTATTTGCAATGCAAATAATCACTTAATACAGAACATACAAAGCCATGCCTTAATATAAAGACATACACAAGCCAATAGGCCATAATTTATATAAGAGTATGTTAAAATGTATTTAAAGTAGCAGAGCACTAAACAAGCTGCCTAGATAAACAGCATTATTGGTAACAAGCAAATACTGCAAAAAAGGTAAATTTCAAATGTGAATGATTAAAAAAACCACAAAAAACAAAAACAAGAAATTATGAACAGCTTCATTTTTTATACTTGCTCGGAAAAACAGGCAAACATTCTGTTCAGGGAAAACAACAGTATTCTTGTATGTTTGGTCTCTCCAAAAAAAAAAAAAAAAAAAAAAGCATCAAAAGAGCAGGCACTTTGTCTGTGATGGTGAGGTTAAATGGTATTGTCTACTGTCTGCTGTTTTGGGAAACATGAACAGGTTTTCTTAGCCAAAATAGAACAAAACGTGGCAGGCTTCTCCATGGCGCATACTATTATATCCGTTTCTTTTTGAAACGTTCAAGGCGCTGCAGGGCTGCAGAATGAAGCAGTGAAAGCCAGCTGCTAGTAAGCAATCGTTAAATGCATCTAATCATCTGTGGACAAAAAACATTTCTGGCACATACACACATGTATACAAATGGTGTCTATCTTGCCGGCAAGTTTTGATCCTGTTTCTTGCTTTGGTATGATCAAACTTCAGTTCCCAAAACAGCAGACAAAATTCATTTCCCATAAATGTCTGGTCATTAGTGTAAAGACCAGTTAATGTGCACAGCAAGATCACACTATATTTGGTGCAGATTATGATTATTTAGTAGACTGTGGGTTTTTTTCACAGCCAAAGGAAAGTGTTATAAAAAAAAAGAGAAGGTACTTGGAGACGATACTTCACATCTTTGGGGGGTACGACATTTTCCTGAGATAGAAGGTATTCATCAGCATGGCAGGAAAACAGTGTACGTGTAATGTACCTCCGTAAGAACAACGTGATGTGATGAATTGATCTCAAACACAATTTTCACTCAAGAACATTATGTTAGAAAAAAGTCAGAAACAATCATACACATACAGTAAAAACTAACTCTTGGCAGAAAACAAATGGAACAGTCTTCATGTACGTTGATTAAGACAGAGATTGTGCTCGTTTCGAAGTTCACCCCCCCCCCTTTCAACTGTATAACACTCACAGTCTTTACCTGGTCTTTTCAATGTATTTTATCATACCAAAACCTGGTTCCACCTGTAACCCCTTACACTGTTTTGAAGTCCATGTGCATGACACCCCCCCCCCCCCTCCACATTTTCCATCCCTGCACATTAATACAATATCCCTGGTGCTGCTCTTACGCGATCTCAGCAGACCAACATGCGCACAAAATTACATTCTGGACCTAAATCTGTAAATCCTGAACAATTTCAGCATTTTGCTGTTGTAACAAAGATTTCCTAGTCCCCACACTATGCGAAAACCACCACCACTTAAACACACACACACGCACTCCGAGTCCTACAGGATGCAAGCAAACGCACATCCACACAGTTCTCCCTGACAACTCACCCGCTTGCCTCCCCTTGCGCCACGACGCGGGGCCTGCTGCTCGATGAGGTCGGCTGCGGAGGCTGGGGTGAGGCAGGTCGCATCGAGCGACATACTTCGTACGTGTCTTCAGGAAGTGGCGGGAGGTTGTGCTGTGCTCGGACTCCGTTCTTCTTCTCCTGGAGCTCGCGAAGTCCGCCCAACGATGTCTGTGTGAGTGGAACTTTTTTTTATTTTTATTATTATTTTTTAAATTTTTTTAAATATGGAGTTACACAAAATTCCATGCAACTAACCAAGGTTTTGAAAGAAAACACCAGGGCCCGCATGTAAAAGTCGGGGTTAGAGACTAGCTCTAGCTCTAGGGTTAAATTTTCTGTTGTTTGTTGTTTTATGTTTTAAATCAGGAAGCGAGTCCATTCCAGCAAGGTGCCTGTGCCCTTACAGAAGGATTTGTTGTCTGTCTTTCTTTGCTTCCTTTATATTTATTTTATTTTGGAGTTTCCTTCGTCCAAGTCTGGGTTAGGCTCTTAGCCGTGGGTTAAATTAACCTCGAGTTTTACATACGGGCCCTGGACACATTTTAACCAGCAGTTTAATCTCGGTACACAGCAGGTGGCTACTGCACACAGCAACGTTGTCTCACTGTCAGTCACACGCAGAACTAATCAGAGACACATGTCACTTGTTCAGATGGGACAAGAAAGTAAAATAATGAATAGCTTTGTACCACTGTCTATTAGGCTGATGAATAAGCAGATGTAAGACTCTGTGTGTGTGTGTGTGTGTGTGTATACATGTGTGTGTGTGTGGTGTGTGTGTGTGGGAGGGGGGGGGGGGTGGGCTTGCAGGCTTGTGTGGAAGCCTTGTTGGTGCTGATGGTGATATTTTATAATGGTGACTAATTAGACATAAGTTGTTTATTGTCAGGGTCGGTTGGCTTTGACTGAGATGGAGTTCTGTGCACCTCTGCTGTTGTGCTGCTGCTGCTGTGATGTGAAGTGATGTGGGGTGTATGAGCGAGTGTCTGGCATGTTTATGTTTTATGAGACCACAAAGCAATGTTCCACTTTTGGAAATTTAATAAATTTCTTATCTTCTTATGTCTGATTTGATTTCACTGGAATGCAGCCCCGCCATACACCATAACTGTCCTATCCCTGAACCCAACAGAAGGTGCCTACTCACCAGCAACACTTTCCACACAGCAGCAACACTTTCTTCATGGGGAAATGTGGCGCGCTGCCGCTACAGAACCTGGTCACCATGGTGAACAGGACGATTGCCAGGGGATCCTCGCCCAGCACTGGTTGACCTGAAGTCAGCAGAGAAAGTTGTGAGCTCATCAGAAAACGCATGTATTGCTGAATGACATGAAAGCAGACCTCAGGAGCAGGGACAGAATCTGTGTAATCTGTCCCTTTTGTAACAGCTTTACATTACTTTTATATTTTGCTGCAGGTGACTTGTAGAACTTCCTGATGAAGGCAACATGCTTGTCGTAATATTAACAGGGCGTCATGTTTTCTGTGTGTGTGTGTGATAATCTAAACTTAACATTATCTATCTTAAAAACAACAACAAACAACAACAACAAAACAACAACATAAACAAACAAACAACTGCTATGCAAGTTCTTAGACAAATTGCTGGATGAAACCAATGCAAGCTGCGATGCTACAAGCTGTGTAGAAGGTAAAACGCCAGAAAACTGGTTGTCTCTGTGAGGACGGTCAGAAAGTTAAACGTAAGGTCCTAACGGTATACACTGACCCATTTCCTGCTGAAAAGCCTCCCTGACTTGAGCATCTTCCTCTGTTCTCCTCCTCACGTGGCGTTCTCAGCGTCTCAACTACCGTGTAAAGCACATTAATGATGCACCTGCAAATGATACAAAATACAAAAAAAAATGTTACTATTAGGCCGTACAAGAGACAGAAATGAGCAGCTGTTACGTGGTAGCACAGCAGATTCAGAAGCCAAGGAGAAGATGGAAATGAAATCCATGTAAACATTCAACATCATTTTCTCTCGATGCTTCTGGTTGTCCCCCCCCCCCCCCCCCCCCCCCCCCCCCCCCCCCCCCCCCCCCCCCCCCCCCCCCCCACCCCCCCCCCCCCCCCCCCCCCCCCCCCCCCCCCCCCATGTTGTAAAAACAACTTCCGCCATTAAAAAGTCAGGAGATCAGCGCTGTTGTTAGAATTTCACCATTTGAAAAACAAACGAAAAGAAAACTTTTGCAAGCGGAATTTCTTTCTCCAGCGAAAAGTTGCGGAACCGCAGAGACTTTTAACCCTGTTAACAGCAACTATTTCTGTGATCACCTCAGTTCCCTGCTGTCAGCGACCGACACAGCTGGCTTCCTCAATTGATGTGGCTGCTGTAGTGTTTCTGAACAAGGAAAAAAAAAAAAAAAAAACCCAACAAAAAAAATGTCAGTTCAAAGCAAACATTTAACTACATTGTTCCATGTACAAACAATGATGTGATGTTCAGAAGGTGCACCTCTAATCTTACCAGCCACACTCTACATAATTATGTAACACGAAAAGCATATTCATTATGCACATGCCAGTATTTGATAAAAATTATTACAAACCATGAACAACAACAAATCATCCCCCCCCCCCCCCCCCCCAAAAAAAAAAAAAAAAAAAAAAAACACCAAAAAACAAAAAAACAAAAAACCCAACAAACAAAAAAGAAAAAACATCCCCAACCCCCCCAAAAACAACAAAACAGAACAAAACAAAACACCGACCCCAGATTAACACCCCCCCCCCCCCCACCCCCCCCCCCCCCCCACAATTCCTATGACAGGAAAACAATCAAGTCTGCTCACTCAAGCTCCATTCCGAGCAGCTCTACAAACGAGTTGAAGATGCCGAGCTCGTAGACAAGGCGAGCGTTCTTCTGCACCTGCTCCAGGTGTTCCTCTCAGAGTCCACTTCACCGAACACACCTGTCAAAACATAGGTATGAAGAATTGAATTTTTTTTTAAAAAGGAAAAAAAAAAAAAAAAAGGAAAAGAGCTTAGAAGGGCCAACGTAGGGTTTTGGGTTGTGGATTTATTTTTGCACAATTTCACATCTAGGTAACACAGGAGCCTAACGACCAGCCCAGTAACTGTCAGTACATGTGTATCAGTATACCAGGCATGCCTACCAAGCAATTAACATTTCGGCACCAAAACTTGAACAGCCTGAACACAGCACAACTTTCAGGTACACAAAAGAATATATATCAACCAAGCTTCAGAAACAAATATACTGTGTTGGCTCACCTTCATAAAATGACACCGTTTGCAAATGTATCCCCTAAAAGTTAGTCAGATCACTTGGTCTTGTCTAACAAAGATGAAAAAGAGACCAATTTGGTGATCAGTATCATCCATGTGCAATGGCAGCCATCTTGTCAAAAAGACCTGGTGTGGATTTTTGTCCCTTTTGTGCTCCGCCATGCAGTTATGCCGCCTTGCGCATCACACCCAAGAGCTGCTAACAAGGTTGGTTACTGTGCTGGAAATTCAAGTGTGTGTTTACTTTTTTCTGGGACGCGCGACAGATATCTGTATTTCCGGAATGGTCTGTTCGTTTTATGCGTTTCCAGGACAAATATGTCTACTCCGCAGCCATAGGCATGCCTGGTATATTTCTGTCCAAGGCAGAAACACGGCAATTTCAAAATCTATCCAATGGTGCATGCTGGCAAAATCAGATTCTCGTGTAGTGACCCGAGCTGAAAGTATGCAAGCAGCAGGAAAGGAAACGGAGGAGCCCCCCATGTGTGGTAGTGAAGAGTCTTAAGTAAATCATCAATGGTGTTACCTTGCACCAAGTAGAGAATTGCTTGCATGGCCAGCATCCTGCGTTCCCTTTTGCCACCTCCAGCATGTTCTGCAGGGTTGATCAGAACCGTGACTGCTCGGCTGGCGTCGCTGTGGTCCATCGCGGTAGACTGACAATATCAAACAGTACTTATCAGTTGTAATGATGAAGTTTAAATAACAGTGAAAAAAAGGTCTCATTCAAACCTGTAAGACTGTTACTGAGTTAATTAGTTTGAGAGGACTCACGACCCTTTTGCAGCTTTCATCTTCGAAGACAGATTATTTCAAGCACACACTGACACAGGCATGGCCACAAACGCAACTGTTCCTCCCTACAGGCTAATATAAAACCTAGTAATGGCACCTTTAACCACAACGAAATCACATGAGTGTTTAAAGGGAGCAGGAATTTTGGGGAAATTTTGCATGCTTCATGTGATCCAGTATGCGGTAGGCACCATAAGTAACCGACAGCAAGGGCCCCATATCAAATTATGGCTTAACTGGCAAACGGTCCTAAATGCCCACAGCCTTTAAACATGCAGCACACACATTCACACAAAACTGTTGCAGAATAACAGTGACAGACAGGAACATACCATGTGCCTTGGACAGTTCCTCGTAACTGCATTGCGTCTGTACGAACTCACATTCCTCTGTGTAGCTGTACAGTTCTGGAACAAAGTGCACAGTATATATGCGTTACTTTCACTATCTTTGCTATTATACCTTGCATACATGTAATAATAATAAGATGGGTACTTAAGGGACGTCCTCCCTCTCGCGGGAGCTCAGGGCGCCTTAAAATGAACACACACTCAGTCACCCAGAAACGCACACAACATGCCTCAACATATATACATTTAACTACAAACACATAATGTGCAGCATCATACATGGGTTGCTGCTCTGGGTTTCCATTACAGTTTCCTTTTGCTAAATCGCTCTCCCAGGAACGTCTTTAATTAAACAAATGTTTGGACCAACAGATCTCGGTTTTTTGGGCCCCCCCCCCCCCCCATGAAGGTGTCTTATTACCTGCTATCTCCACACAGTATCTGTCAGAGTCATCATAAATGAAGTCGATGTCAAGGCTTTCATTCATCTTCTGAAAACAAAATAACAGCGTGTACTGTAATGCATACAGGACCATTACACATACAATATGTATACATGTAAACAAAGGGCTTAAGGCTAAGCGGAATGCAGATCAGCATTGACAGATTTCAGCCTGTCTGGAACAAAATAAAAGATCATCACTCGATACACCGAATGAAATTTCAAATTCCAAACGGTTATATATACATGTATATATACGGTTCCAGCCCCTTGGCCTTGTAAGACACAGGGACACAGTCTCACAGAACTGAGTGGAAGAGCATACGTGAGCGTATTTCTTCGGCCAGAGACTAAGAATCAGTTACACGTCCTATCTAATTTGTGGCTTACCTTTTGCTCTCCGATGAGGAATTCATGCATGCAATGAAGTGAATTTCCAACTGCCGTTGGTTTGAAAGAACTGAGTCAGCAGACAGATTTTTGTTGAGATTCCTCCATCTTGAAAATTCTAATGTCCGGAGAGTGCGTCTAAGGGGCGTAACTGCGTAACCGAGGGTTTATTTCTAATAATTTTATGATTTTTATAGATAGTTCGCAGAACTTTGAAAATGGAAAATTAGCGACTACTTGAATTCAGTTCCTGATGGTTCAGGAATGCATCGTTGCAAAATTAATATAAATGGAGAATTTGCGGGGAACATGAATGGGAAGCAACTGCAGAAATAGTGACAAGACAGGAAGAAAGTCAGAATTATTCCCCTTGGCTCACCTCGTCTTTTTCGTTTCCGGCGATCACATGTATTTTCAGTGTTAGCAATAAATGGCGTGACCCTATTTTTTCTTCTCCTTTTGAAGTTTATAAATTGTTTCGTTTTGTTTTAAAGGATTTTTGCAAGGTTTTTTTTTTTTTGGTAAGATGTTTTGTTGTTGTTGTCAGTTGTTTCTGTAAAGTTTTCTTCTCATTCACGCATGATTTTGACGTGCATCAGTTGTGACTTTTTTCCCAGGCATCTGGCGTGTTTCCTATAAACAGACAACTCAGCATTAAAACAATCGTTTCTTAATACCCTTCTTATCGTGGTTTAAGCTAACACGAGTGTAAACAGTGCACAACACTCAGGCTCCCATCAAGCAGAATTTAACTCAGTCCACGCAGAAATAAAGTTAATCGGCATGACTGGGTGAGTTGGTTCCTGTTTCCCCTCCCTATTACAGTGTCGTATATCAGTGAGAATGCAAAGGTTTGAGCGGGTGCATATTTGGACTAGAAGCAATTACTGACCGTAGGATGGGACATGATTACAGATGCTATTTCCAGGTCCCCGCCTACGGTTCGTCCTCAGACGTGCAATAACATACAGTATCACGTTCCTGGAAACGTGGCAGCCAATCAGAGGCCGTCTTTCGGATCAGTCGCGGCTGTGGCGGCTAAGCCGAGAAAATGAGACAATTATCGTGCGCATGTGATATGCGGCAGAAATAACGAGACCAAGAGCCATTTCAATCTTATTTCTCGTGTGTCCGCGTGTTGGTAATCAGTTCATCTCGCCAATTCTCGTCCGCTGAGCTTCAAAGGAACGCATGGAGGCAAGCTGGAAAAACAGAGCTCTACCGACTGAGGACGCGGGGTGTAATCAAAATTGGACTCGAGTGTTTCCAGTGCTACTCTGCTTCAATTGTAGCACCACCAGGACAGAGTGTTTCCAAACAGTATCACTGAGTGTTTCCAGCGGCCGGACTCGGACTTTGGTCTCAGTACTTACTTACTTACTTAGGCCCTTGGCTCCACGTGGAGCATAGGCCATCGACAACCCTTCGCCATCGCACTCTGTTCTGGGCTAGTCTTGCCACTCCAGTCCAGTTGGTCCCCTGCTTACATAGCTCTGCCTCAGTGTCCCGCCTCCAGCTGTTGCGAGGCCGGCCTCTCTTCCTTTTCCCCTGCGGGTTCCATGTCAGGGCTTGGCGTGTGATGCTGGATGCTGGCTTCCTGAGGGTGTGTCCAATCCAGCCCCACTTCCTCCGCAGGATCTGCTTGGCCACTGGTTCCTGCCCCGCTCGCTCCCACAGCTCTTCATTCCGGATCTTCTCTGGCCATCGGATGTTGAAGATGCGCCTCAGACAGGTGTTGAGAAATGTCTGGATCTTCTGCTGCATCGTCTTCGTTGTCCTCCATGTTTCGCATCCGTAGAGCAGAACTGACTTCACGTTGGAGTGAAGATGCGAAGTTTGGTTCTTATGCTGACAACTTTGGATGCCCAGACGTTCTTCAGCATGACCATTGCTGCCCTTGCCTTGCCGATTCTGGCTGTGACGTCTCGGTCTGTGCCTCCCTGTCCATCAACCACACTCCCCAGGTAGACAAAAGACTCCACCTCCCTGATGGGCTCTCCACCGACTGTGACTGGTGTGTTGTTTGGTCTCAGTGCCAGTGGTGGAAAAGGACGTTTAACTCCCAGCACCCACCCCACCCTGGCTTCTACGTACTAATTCAGGCCGCACACACTTACTTCAAAAATATTTTACCCACCAAAACAGACAATGGTTTGCAGACGCAAGACATGTCGACAAGCTGCGTGCCAAAAACTGATGGAGCCCCGAAAGCGTAATTTTTGATAGTCTACAGATGTGGCGTTCGTGCCAGCCCTACATACTGAAATAGCTAAAAACTGACTGTGCATTCTGTTACTCATGCCCCGCACATGCCCAAGGATATGCTTAAAAGTAGGTCACTCATCAAGTCAAGTGTGCCATTTATCAACACACCAAACATACCTCTTTTCACCGAAACCCCCTAAATGGCATTAAATGCACTTTTACCAACTGTAAAACAATCAAGAAAAAGAAGGGAAATTCATTTTAATAATGCCGGCCCTCTTACATCATCATCATTAGCTTGCTTTACGTCCTATGGCTTTTAGCCCTTAAGGACAAGTTGTTCCCTGGCATGTGTCTTTGGCTGCTTGGCTGGACGAGTGACTTTGGGTGGATAAGGGCTGTTTTGCTTTGCTTTGGGCAGCGTCAGAAGTTCTCTGCTTCAAGTTGGGTTTCAGATGCCTGGTCTGGGATGTTTTTCGGTGCCTCGGTCTGCTCCGTCATCCGCTCTCTTACTCCCTAACCCGCCTCATTTGCATTGTATGCTGTGACCCGAAGCGGAGTAGCACCGGACACACTCCCGGCCATTTTGATCACACCCCGTGTAGACTGTGCAGTCCGACGTAACACGCGAGATGAAGACCCCAACGTCAGTTACTTCTAATCGGGATACATGTACTTCCAGCTTAGCGTGCAGCGTCAGTTACTTCTAATCGGGATACATGTACTTCCAGCTTAGCGTGCAGCGTCAGTTACTTCTAATCGGGATACATGTACTTCCAGCTTAGCGTGCAGCGTCAGTTACTTCTAATCGGGATACATGTACTTCCAGCTTAGCGTGCAGCGTCAGTTACTTCTAATCGGGATACATGTACTTCCAGCTTAGCGTGCAGCGTCAGTTACTTCTAATCGGGATACATGTACTTCCAGCTTAGCGTGCAGCGTCAGTTACTTCTAATCGGGATACATGTACTTCCAGCTTAGCGTGCAGCGTCAGTTACTTCTAATCGGGATACATGTACTTCCAGCTTAGAGTGCAGCCAGCCTGGGTGGAGCTGCATTGACCCCTCGGGACGCGTATTGCATACGTGTTAAGGTGTCCCGGGTCAGTGCAGCTTCAGGCTGGAGTCGTGATTCGCCGGGTGCCGCGCCGGGGAGTTCATCTGACGTTACACCTGGCAATACATGGAAAATACGCACGGCGCACGACACATGATGGCGAAAGAAAACGTCCTTAGTTGTTTTTAATTTAATTTTGTAAACATTGTCGGCTGAATCCAAGTGAGAGTTACATGCTTTAAAAAAAAAAATTCTGGCTCTTTTGTAGAGCGTTGGACTCTCAGTGCTCGGTCAGTCGTGAGTTCGAATCTCGGCTGGGGCCAAATATTTGTGCTGGCCTTTTTCTCGTTGCCCCGTCTTTGATATCACCCATACGTGGTGGAAAAGGACGTTAAATTCCTAAACACCCACCCAGCCACCCGTCCGTCTCAACTGTTCAACATCCATGCTGAATCTGACCTTGTCACAATTTCTGATGCCCCCTTCAGCTACCGTTATAATTTTTACAAAGATCAGCGCCATGCTAGTGACAGCCGGCCTGTGATCATGTGACTGTTGTGTCGCCTGCAGCCTCAGTCTGTAAGCGTTGTCTGTAACAAAGCAAATGACCATCTTGCCTCCCACCTTGCCGTCGTCGTCACCTGATTCAGTCTGTAATGACAGTGGGCCGATCATACGCTGCTGCACCTTGCCGGTCATGTGATGCGTCTGCGAGGCGTTTAGCACGTGTATCGTATGCTCGGTACTGTGACAGAAACGTTAGTGTCCTTGTGATCGTGATCAAAGCAGGTGAAGCCAGCCCACATTGCGTTCTCCAGGGAACTTGACCTGGTTGTAAACAGTATAGGTGCTTGTACACACGCTGCGCCAGTGTTGTGCTGGTTTGTTTCTTTGTTTTTGTTGTTGTTGTTGTTTTGTTTTTGTTTTTGTTGTTGTTGTTGTTTTTTTTGGGGGGGTGGGGTGGGGGGGACAGGGGGAGGGGGGCGGGCGCCATCTCTATGTATCACATGACCTTTCTGTATCATTGCTTTTCAGTGACAAAACTTTTATTTTCATTTTATCGCATGTGATTAACTGATTGTTATTTCATTATTTTGTTCATATGTACATTCATACGTAATGTAGAATATAAAGGACATCCTGTAAGAGAGGCAGCCTATGAGCTTTATACGGCCTTAACGATTCCAAAGGTTCGGCCAGTCAGTCCGTCTCTCTCGCCCCACACACACACACACTGGCGCGCGCGCACACACACACACACACACACACACACACACACACACACACACACCCTTCCCCTGCCGCCTACCTCTCCTTCACACACACACACACACACACACACACACGCACGCACGCACGCACGCAAGCACGCGCGCGCACACACACACACACACACACACACACACACACACCCTTCCCCTGCCGCCTACCTCTCCTTCACACACACACACACACACACACACACACACCCTTCCCCTGCCGCCCACCTCTCCTTCGCTCACCCACACACACACGAGACTGTGACGTCCTTCGCCCCCCCCCCCCCCCCCCACTTGCCACCCTCACTCCCCCCCCCCCCCCACCCGGACACACTTATCCCGGCTTTTGTACCGCTACATATGCTGGGGGATTTCCGCCAGCTCATAAAGGGGCAAAACTCAAAAGAGAGCAGGCGGATAACGCGGCAATAATGGAGGAGACATTCTGGTAACGTGCCAGCCCATTGTGCGGCGAACCGGAGCGCCGTCGGCCAGTGATGCCATGCGTGATACGGATATGATGCATATTTAAATTTCATCCTTCCGCGCAGGCGCGCGTACGCTTATTGTAATTTAAGCACTATTATGTCGAGGACGATCGCGGACATAGTGAGTCCAGGTCCACGGTAGCGCATGGTCAGTGCACTGATTCGAAACTGCCAAAGGGCGATTTGTGTGGTTTTACTTTCGGAGTTGTTTTTTTTTTAATTCAGTTAACAAATTAAAGGCAAAAACCACAGGAAAATAATAATTCTTTTTTTTAAAACGGGAAAACAAGACAAACAAAAGGAAAATAAAAACAGGAGAAGAAAACTAACGAAAAGTCAAGTATAAAAAAAAATGTATGGCACTTATTAAGAGATCGAAGGCTGTCACAGAACAGGATTCACTGCGCTCACACACACACACACACACACACACACACACACACACACACACACACACACACACACACACACACACACACACCTCACCCTTCCACCAATGCAAATATACACACTGAACTTACCTGCAGAACAGAAAAATTGGTGTGTCAAAAGTATAAGGCCTGACAGAAAATGTAACTATTGTGCATGATTATGTTCACCGTCGCCAGCTGCATATAACATGCAGCACAAAGTTATTACTTAATTACAATTACATTCGCGCCCGTCCAACGCTGTAACCAATAGACGACTCCACCCCTGTTAATCAAACGGGGCGAGCCCTCAGAATTCAGCCAATCGCGTGCCCGCCTTGGCATAATGAGCACACCACATGGCATGGTCTGGCAAACGTTCTCGCCAGACACTGCAAAGAGGGAAGCACAATCATGTATTTCGATATGACTGAATTCTGGAAATAAAGCAGTAAGTCCATTGACGTCATTTGAGGAAAACGGCCATTACGTCAGTCAGTTTCATCTAGAAATCAGCCCTTTCGTCCATAAAATGACATTATGTCACGCACTGTGTCTTGCCAATACACGGCACAGTAAAGGCGCTTGGCTTTGGCCTCGGGGCTGGCCGATTGGAGTCGTCTGTAACTTACGCTAAATTACAAACTCGCGGCAAACGATTTTGTTGGCTTGGTATATGCTATGTCTGACGACTGCCGCTTGTACAACTCTAGATGTACGTAGCTCTCCTTATGCTAAGCCTACCGAGGCTTCACGCGAACCGCATAGCATATCAAGTGATAGGGGATGAGCCTTGAACGAGAGGGATTACATCCCTGGTTAATTACCTCTGTAACCCAGTTCAGTTTTCATCAGCAGACTGACTGACTGACCGCTAGGGGGATGGGAGAGGGGCTGGGGTATTATCTCTAAATGGACATCACGCTTCATTTGACGTGAAAGTCGTTTCATCAGTGTGCTTTCCGGTGAGGTGAAAAATCTATATTATGACAGTCACCTGACCCAGTGACGCACTGAAGAGTGAGATATCAGATCTGTATATAATGTACGTATTACACCAGCCATGAAATAACCGGCACACTTTACTTGACTATGAATGACATGGGCAGCGAGGAAAAGTGAGAGTGGGGCGGGCGTTTGGGAGTTTAACGTCCTTTTCCACCCTATGGGTGATATCAAAGTTGGGACAACGAGAAACTTTTTTTTTTAACAAATATTTTTAGTTCTAGCAGGGATTCGAACTCCAGACCCGAGCATTGAAAGTCCAACGCTCTACTATCCAGCTATCCCTCCTCCCCTTGAGAGTGGGGAAGGCGGTGTGTGTGTGTGTGTGTGTGTGTGTGTGTGTGTGTGTGTGTGTGTGTGAGGGGGGGGGGGGGTGAGGGGGTAGGGACGGCCAACTGATCAACTGGTCACCTGATCCGTAGTGAGTATATTCGTATTAGTGTTGTATCTCTTTGTTTCGCAACAATAATATTGGAAATTAGGACTGTTCCCCCTTGGGGTGGCATCGCAAATTTACGAGACACCCGCCCCCCTCCCGATCCCCCCCCCCCTTTACAAGAAAACAACCCCTACCCACTCTCTCCTACCAACACCCCCTCCCCCCCCCCCACACACACACCTCAATCTTCCAACTCCTCCGACCCCTCCCTCACTATAACTACCAGCACTTACCATCACCTCCTTCAACGGAGTATCAGCTGACGGGGCGACACATACCGTCGCGAAGAAAACCCCAGGGACTTGTTTGAAAAGTGAGAGGGCGGGTGGGAATTAGGGGTATTTGTCCAGCTTTTGTCGGGTAGCCGCGGGAGGGGTGGCCCTCAAAGGCGCGTCCTTTGCTCCGACGGACGGCTCTGTGTTCGGGTGTCCGAATAATTTGTCAGCGACTCGTCTGGACATAGGTAAGGACAAGGGGGACGGGGGTAGGGGAGGATAGAGGTGGGGGTAGGGGGGGGGGAGTTTTGACTTGTGTTCAGGACCATCGTGATACAGTCGTCTTGAAGGACAGCTCAAGGCCGGGCGGGGGGTTTTAGCGAGATGATGTTTTTGTCGCATTAATAACGTCCTTTTCTTCTGCTGAAAGGGGTGATATCAAAGACGGGGCGACGAGAAAATTCCACGTGGGATTTGAACTCAAGATAATAATAATAATAATAATAATTTGATAATAATAATGAGGATTTGTCTGGCGCCTAACCTCCTGCTGGAGCGCTGTGCACCTTACCATAGAAAAAAACCCCAAAACATGGTGATACACCTATGAAATAGTAATATTCACATGATACATCAATACACACATTTACACATACATACATACATACATACATACATACATACATACATACATACATACATACATACATACATACATACATACATACATACATACATACATACATACATACATGCATTTATGATTTACTCTGCCCTTCCACACCGTGTCAGCCTACTTGTTGTGAGATATTGTTTAACTTTGAATGTTCCCTGTGAGTCTGTGTGTATGAAAGTGGTGTATGTAGTTATGGTGTTCGGCGCTTAGAGCCTGTTTTATTTTGTGTATAGGCGCCTTATAAATTGTCATTATTATTATTATTATTATTACTTACATACATACATACATACATACATACATACATACATACATACATACATACATACATACATACATACATACATACGATCCGAGTATCCCGGCTCCCCCAGCTCAGTTGGGAATTAGAATTTATAATGACTCTTAAAAGCAAGATCTCTACGCTCACAAAGGCACCAGATCTGTTTATGTCATGTTTACCATCATACCACAAAAACTCAATCATGTTGCAGCGTAACCCAGAACGACATCACGCAGACACAGAAGCCGAACACACAGCTACTAACACTGCGTGATAATAACACTGATCCGCACTGAGGGAAAAACACAGCTTTCTTTACCGCTCAACCGACAGTCAGCAAACGTGCCTTTACCATCGCAGGTAAGGAACAAAATCAAAATGTGGCCGAAATGTCAGCCTCTCTGGATTGGATGTTGCTCAGCTGGACTGTTCATGTAGAGTAACTAAAGGTTCGCAACCGTAACCACCCGGCTAGGGTTCCTTCTCCAGTGACTGTTGCCCTGGAGATATTAATCTGGGGGAAAAACAACAACAACAACAACAACAAAACAGAAGGGGAGGGGTGGGGGGGGGGGGGCAGAAAATGAATCGTCCAACGGTCGGTGTCGCAATCGCGTTAAAATGGTCTACAAACCACAGGGTTATAAATACATAATGCAACTGCTTCTATGCAGCAGTGCCGGTGTAACATGCCGGAGTATACCCCTGGCTACTTTATATACCCTCGGTTATAATACATGTAGATTATTTGTATAGCGCTTAATCTTAGATAAGCTGTCAAGGCACCTTACATAAATTATTAAATGATATTTATTTGTATGAACGAAAGTCACATTAACAGATAAAAGACAAATAAAACACAAAGCAGAGAAAACAGATAAACACAGATAAAACTAATGTGCACACGCACACGCACCCCCTTCCCCTCCCACACACACACACACACACACACGCAGGCACACACAGGACAAGATTGCACAGCTATTTGAAGTAGGTTTTTAGACGGGACTTGAAGGATTCTTTGTTTGAGTTGTTTCTGATTGAAAGAGGAAGCTGATTCCAAGTTCCAGGGGGCCTGGTAACGCTAGGAACGATGACCGACTGATTTAGTTCTGCAGGAGTGAACCTGGAATCTGTAGGAGCCAGAGGATGAACACAGTTGTCGGGAGGGAGGTTAGAAAGATACTATGGCCGGGTCAGTGCCACTGACTGAACAAAAACGGATGGATGAAATGTTGTCGGTCAGTAGCTGATTCTTGTGGAATGGGAAACCAGTGGAGACATATTGTTTATGTACTAACAGAATTTTACGGTTTTCGCACAAGGTACAGTAGGACTATATGCTTCTGATGAAACTTCGCGTTTTTTTTTTTCGTAACTAGTCTTGTCAAGTGAAATACCTGTCATTATAATAAATAATAATAATAATAATAATAATAATAATGAGTATTGTATAGGCGCTTTACCCAATTTCACGAATCGGCTCAAAGCGCCGCGAACTGAACCCAACACGCACGCTCACGTGAATCACACGCATTCTCCCACACACTGGACATAAACATATTACAATCACGTGGTGCGAAGGGTCAGCTCAGCTATTTAAATTTCGGAATTTAGAATTATATTTATTTTTCAAATTTGGTGGGCTGAACATTTCCAAAGCAGAGGGGGAGGAAGCCGGAGTACCCGGAGAGAACCCCCGACGATCGGCCCGAATGATCGGTGCCACATACGAGAAGGAATAATTCTTTGCCCCGAGTGGGACTCGAACCCCCCCACCTCTCGCATTGGTGACAAGTCTCTTAACCACTAGACCACCGACCGCCCCAGGTATCAGGTATGTTGACCTCAGTGGGCATCTGCTGTTCACATTGACGTGAACCTGCCGGTGGTATGTAGCGTAGTCATAACACCCACCATACCGGCATTAATTATCACCTAGCGTAACCCGATGACTTTTCATTACGGAAGATTTGTCAGCAGCCTTGTTGCCGAGCGTCGCTGACTGACTCTGAACCATTTTTTTTTTTTACTACTTTATTATCCCTTTCGGGATATTCGGGCTGCCTCCCCCGGAAATTCTGAAATTGGCATTGCTCGGTCATTACTATCACAGTTTTCGAAGCCTCTGCAAGTCATGCCGACAAGGGAAACAAATTATAAAAAGACCCCCCCAAAAAAAACCAAAAACAAAACAACAACAACAACAAAAAAAACCCAAAAAACAACAACAAACAACAACAAACCAAAAAACAAAAATAAACACAAAAACAACAACAACAACAACACAACAACAACAAAACCTATTAAGAAAACAACTACTAAAACAACAACAACAACAACAACAACAACAAACGCTTTTCGACACTGCCCTACAGTCTCCCCCTGTGGATCAGTCGCCGCAGAACCGGACCATCGTTTCACAAGGTACACTCCAGCCGGATTTGAACCATTGCCCTTCCGGCCAAGGTGAGTCGACCCGTGTTGCTCGCTGAGTCAACCCGCAAAGCCATATCTCGACTTCCAGCTGTACAACAATTGCACGGGAGCTCACAATAAGGGTGGGTGGGTGGGTGTTTGGGGGTTTAACTTCCTTTTCCACCACATAGGGTGATATCAAAGACGGGGCAACGATGAAAAAGCCAGCACAAATATTTGGCCCCAGCCAGGATCGAACTCACGACCCGAGCATTAGAAGTCCAACGCTCTACCATTCGACCACCCCGGCTCCCCCTCACAATAAAGAAACGGTCAGAGCTGGGAGCGACAAGGTGTGAGAGCGGCTAATGAAAGTGAATTGGTGAAAGGAGAGCACCCGCGCGGCCTTTGATTTTGGGGCTTACATAACCCAGAACTGAGGCACACAAAACCCAACACTGAGTCGGAGGAAGGAAAGTGTGAAAACGACAGACTGACGGCAAAAGGGGAAAGGACTCGCTGACCGACCTCATAATTATTTGACTGACTCTGAAGGCGGCCGTGTTGGTCTTCCCGCCGTTTGCTTTTTCGATGTCGTAAGGGACATCGTTAAACCACGCAAGCGGTCCTGCAGCTGCTTACTGTCTCGTGACACGTGTGAATTACTCTCAGCCAATCGTAGCAATTCTTATTCTGCGGGTTAGGCCAGACTGTCGCCGAGCAACGACTGTAAGTTTCCAAAGTGAAAGAAGGAAACTGAAAACTGACCAGCCGAAGAAGTGACCTTGTCAAAAATGTATAATCAACATCGTCCTCTCTCTCTCTCTCTCTCTCTCTCTCTCTCTCAGTGTGTGTGTGTGTGTGTGTGTGTGTGTGTGTGTGTGTGTGTGTGTGTGTGTGTGTGCCGGTGTGTGTGTGTGTGTGTGTCCTCTTTTTTGTATTGCTCTAATTACTTGCTTTAATTTGCGTTGCTTTTCTTTACTCAGGTGCTTATCACTCTATAGTTTAGAAGCTTGTGTTTGTAGCTTCAGCAACGGCAGGTACGAAAACTGACTGTTTACGTTAATTAACCATTGCAAACTTAAGTTTCATTATTCTCTCTCTCTCTCTCTCTCTCATAATTATCTCAGACCGAATACCGACTTCTGCACGGTAACTATATTACTCACACGTGCAGTAGCAAGTCAGTCAACCGACCTGGCATGGAGTATTCATGCGAAACTGCAGGAAACCAAATGGAGAACATTGACCACTGCAAATGCTGAGATACACACACACAGAGATCGCTCGACTGTGTATGCGCCGCTTACCGGTACATAGGTTTCTCTGTGAATGCTCGGGGTACTCGACAGAATGACTGGTGGAGTAGAGTAGAGGTTCTTAGCATATTAGTGGCAATATCACCACACCTGATAGTGGACCTCAGAAGCACCTTAGAAACTGATTTCGTTCCCGTTTCGTTCAAACAAAAACCGCGGCTCCCCGGTGGCCATGCTGTAGCTGCTGGCAAAATTTAATGACACTAAGTCCATGACGTCAGTTTATGGGAAAGGGGGTTATTTCAAGATGAACTTGACTTTCTAAAGTGATCCACATAGCCGATTAAATGGATGGTGTAGACTGTCAGCGTGCAAACAAATCTTGCTGTTTACTAGTAGGATCTGGCCGGAAATTTGAAAAAAATAAATGCAATTCTAAATTCCGAAAGTTAAATAGCTGAGCTGACGCTTCGCACCACGTGATTGCAACGATGTGTTTAGAGTGCATGTGAGAGAATGCGTGTGATTCACGTGAGCGTGCGTGTTGGGTTCAGTTCGCGACGCTTTGAGCCGATTCATGAAATTGGGTAAAGCGCCTATACAATATTCATTATTATTATTATTATCATTATTACTATTATTACTATAATAATAATTAGTATTATTTTACTACCTTATTGTCCCTTTCGGGAAACATATGACACAATTTCAGATATGTGTGGTAAAATGCTATACACTGTTTGCCCTAGACACATTAAATTTATACGAATCCAATGTCACGTTGAGCAAAATGCAGCTTCGATGAAATGGAAGTATGTAAATGACTGAACGGTTTGATATTAGTGAGACTTAGCGCGCCTTCCTCACTGAGGAGAGTATGCAAATTCAGCCTCTGACGTCATCACAGCGCACTACCCGGGGTTTCGTAGTGGCCACCCGTTTAGCGTGCCACCGAATTTCGCAGAGTAAGGAGACAAGGGAGACAACTCCAGTCAGGATGCGAGTCTCTCATCAGACGAAAGCCAGCGTGGTTACTTGTCAACACAAGCCGTTCACTGATTACATTAATCTGGCTTCGCTGAACACAAAATGTACTCACATCGCATTTTTTAATGAAATCGATCCCCTATTCTTGTAGTCTTGGACCTCTCTAGGATTTAACCGATTGGTAAAATGTTTGTAAAAATCTCAAGCGAGGCGCACCTTTGTGGCCGCCATATTGGATTTGGCAGGCAGGACAGCGCTCGTGGGGTGTCCCAGTAAAATCGAAAAATAAAATATTTAGGATCTTCTCCACCCACTGCTGACTGCGAATTTCATAAAATGAAACATCAGTAGACCTATAAGTAATGCGCAAACAACACATTCTACAAGTTTGAGTACATAAAAAGACGTACGAAAATGGCTTCGTAGAATGGGCGATTCTCACGAAGTTCGCAGAGGGAAAATGGTTTCGGAGAGGAAGCCTCTGGCGGGTGACCCCAAAGCACGCAGGATGTGATGACGTCAGAGGCTGAATTTGCATACTCTCCTCAGTGAGGAAGGCGCCCTAAGTCTCTCTACTGTTGTTGTTTTGCTGTTGTAGTCTGCCGATGTCTTGTTTGAAATTACTGAAGGTGACCAATTATCTTTTGCTTCTAGCTTCCTGGGCCCGTTTGTAAAAGTCGGGGTTAGGGAGTTTAGCCCCGGCCGGGTTAGGATCTAACCTCGAACTAAACTAGCTCTATGGTTAAATTTTCTGTTGTTTTTTTGTTTTAAATCAGGAAGCAGGTTCATTCCAGCAAGGTGCCTGTGCCGTTGTAGAAGGATTTTTGTCTTTCTTTTTTCGATTCCTTTATTTAAAATTTAGTTTTGTTTTGGGGTTTCTTTTGTCCTAGTCTGGGTTAGGCCCGTAGCCGTGGGTTAAATTAACCTCGAGTTTTACGTACGGGCCCTGGTATTAGCCAGTAAACACATTTGCACTACACGGACGTATTTGATCCTGTTGCGATATATAATTATGTAGGCGGTCATGAAAAGGTAGGCACTTTCACTAGAATCCCCCCCCCCCCAAAACCAAACAAACAAACAACAACAACAACAACAACAACAACCCCCCAAAAAAAACAAAAACATAAACAAAAACAAAAACACCCCCCAAACAAAAAAAACAACAACAACAACAACAACACCCCCAAAAAACAAAACAAAACAAAACAAAAACAAAAACAAGATGGCCACCAGCCCAATATGTTGTTTCCATTCAATGACCTGCTGTAGTCACAGTCGTAGTCGTTGTGTCATGTATGCAGCCCGCGCGCACACGCCGGAACGCAAGCTCTCTGACATCAAGCATGCTGACATAAAGAAAGTACTGAAAACCCTTATCGTGCCTCTATGCACTTGCAAAAACCCAAACACATGAGGTCGTGTGAGCTCGCCTAGCTGGTTGACGTCACAACTTGTTGGCGTATGCGAGGTTCTACATGGGTGAATGAATTCTTGTAATCAAGTCGTTCCCCTTTGACAGAGTTACTTCCCGCAGACCTGACTGACAGACGATTGCTTACTGGTATCGGAGAAGAGACCCTCTCTCTCTCTCTCTCGCCTTAGACGCGCGCTTGCCCGCGGACGCACGCACCCCCCCCCTCCCCCTACACACACACACACACACACACACACACATTATGCAAAGACCTTGGAATCAGAAAGACGCGTCACTCCTGCCCTCGTAAGAGAGGACATATAGCGGGACAACGCGAAGAGTTGTCTGCCCGCATTAGCGCGCATCCTAGATCTGGCCCCTATAGTGACAGCATGGCGGAAAGTGGAAAGCGATCACAAAAGCATGCAATTGTGTTCTGCGCCGAATTGTTCAAATAACAGACAAATATAAACGGGGAAATACTTCTTTTGGTATTCTTGTGAAAAACAAACTTTTTTTTTTCGCTTTCTTGTCAAAAAAAAAAAGAAAAAAAAAGACCTCAAGTGGTACGTGTGCATGCAGTGTAAACTAACAGTAAACACACGCGGCTGACGCAGATACAGCGTAATTTTTTTCCCTGACAACTTTACAAATTCACGGTGACTTAATTGTGCTAGCGTCTACCTGCATCTAATTCAGAACACACACACAGAACAAAAATCATCCGGCTGAACTTCATTCTAACCATTGTAAAACCATATCACAACATAGAATCTGCTGGATCGTCGGTCGCAGATATGATTTAATGCTGAGTTAGCAGGAAGTATTCAGCGGATGCGTCCCATCTTTGGATCTCTCGCACATTCGATCTTTCTGTGTTCCGTACTAGTTTTACTTGAACACATCGAACGAAATGCACTGCGTAGCCTACGTACAAGCAGTTGAAAGCCAAACTAGATCTTTCGTTCGTCCTCCGGAACTTTGAGAGTACTTATGTTTTCCATAGGCCTAAAACACATGCGAAATATATGGGGGGAGAACCACCTGTCAGTCGCTGACATCTTCGTTTTTGTTTATTTTCTTAAAATGTTTTACGGCGCTAGTGTAGGGTTGGGTCAAACAACTGCGTAGATCTGCGGGATGCGCGCTAATGCGCGCAGACAACTCTTACGCGTTGGTCCCTCAAAGGGAGGTAAGTGAACTATCTTTATGTTTCCAAGATCTTTGCATTATGCTTCTGAGTGTGAGTCAGTGGCAAAAACGAAACCCACTGAAATTCCCGCTTTCCACATGTCCAGTTGTAGAGACTCTTGCGAAAAGATACTGCATTCGATGCAAAATAATTTGCTAGACCATCCCAGAACATGCTGGTGCACGTCAGTAGATTACGTCACCTTGGAGAGATTTCGAGCCTTCCAGTAAGTTGAGGAATGTTCTAGATCTTACCTGTTCAGTTCGTAAGCAGCCCTGCACAGCGTTCTGGATTCTTCTTCTTTCATGAATTTGTTCTCCGCGCATATTCTGTTCATAAAGTATTGGAGTTGTAGTCTGTTGTATCCCGTATCATCTCTGCGAGTGCACGATGATGGCGGACATAGCATAAGTAAAATACAACACCACGTCTCCAAACAGAGGAATTCCGAAAGAAAGTGGCGAGACACCCCCCAAGAAAAAACAGCATCACGTCAATCAAACATGACGCACTTACTTTACGTCAGTGCGCGTGCGTCTCTTCTTCGATGTTTGTGAGGCGTGTGGCTTTGCAGAGGAAATGTGCTGTGAGTACAAATTTTCGAGTTCAACTGACGATAACGGCTGCAGTGAATTTTTCTAATTTTTTTGTATATTTTTTATGGCACCCCAGGCTCATTATCTATGTATAGTAGGAGCGATTTTGAGATCTAAAGTGTGTTCACCAGCACTTTCATCAGGTTCGGCTTACGCCAAAAGTATAAAAGCGACAACCTCCAAAATTCACTTAGTTGAGAGTCCGGTATTCATGCTATCTATATCCAAAAAATGGAGTGGTTTAGGTAAATATGACGCCTTTAAACGCCAGAAAGCCACTTTTTCTGAAAAGGGCGATAACTCGCAAATCATGTGTGCAATCGTATCTGGATCGGGCCTTCTATTCAACAATCTTGGATTCATTTAGAAACCCCAAATTTTGAAATCGATCGGTTTCAGTATTTTCGGAGAAATAGGCATCTGAACTGGTTCACATGCAATGTCAATTCAGGCTCGGTTTACATGAAAACTATAAGAGCGACCATTTTTCTAGTAGTGACTCTGTTCAGAGTCCGTATTCAAGCTATCTACTGCCAAACAATTGAGTGATTTAAATAAATATTACGCCTGTACACGAAAGACAACCAACTTGTCTCAAAAGGGCGATAACTCCCAAATCACTTAAGCAATCATCACACGCTTGAATCGTCTAATGTAACATTTTGATATATTTGGATACCCCAAATTTGAAGCCATTCGGTTGAGTATTTTCGAAGAAACGGGCCCGGACACAATTCACACACACACACACACACACACACACACACACACGCACATCCACACAGACGGCACTCACTGAGGAGGAGAAGTGCGTTCGGAACACCATACGCGTCAGCATCGATGACGCAAGTTTTCTTACGTCATTGTCAGAGTTACACTTGCAAAATCGTCTCTGCGGGAGATCGGCAGTGACGTGCGTTTGTACCACAGATGCTTGCCTATGAACGTGGAAATTTTAGCCCGTCCTATTATGTTGTTTCCATTACTATGGAAACAACATAACAAGACAAAAAAACAACAACCAACCAAACACAAAAAACCCAAACCAAACTAAACCAAAACAACAAGCAAAAACAAACAAACAAACAAACAACCCCCCCCCCCCCCCAGCTATTCTGAATTTAAGCCTGCTTTTCCTTCAAGGAGTTCCGTGTTTCATCGATAACAATTGTACCCGTCTACGGCCGCTCGATGCGCGTCTTGAACTGGACCAAATTTACTGAAGGATCATTGTCAGTACATGAATTCATCAAAGGGATTTTGTTTTCGTGTCTATCATTAAAGACTGACTCTGGTCTAAATTCTTAGGCTTAGCTCCGATAATTCTGGCATTGTGTAGGCGTTAGCTTTGCCACATCCCAGATTCAAGAGGCACATGGAGTTTTCGTAATTATGCTGATGATGATCGCATTGTCGTGCCGATGCGCAGTATATGGGATGCATACTGACAGACGTAAATACTACATGTGTCGAAACTACATGTATATCGATGATTCAGCCACTGGCCTTGTGTCAGTTTGGCAAGGAGCGGTTCCTTTGTAACCCCGTCAGACGACAAAAGAAAGAAAGAAAGAATGGACGCACGAATAGACGAACAAACAAACAAACAGACGGACGATCGAACGGGCTGGCGGACGCCGGGACGAACTGACGGACCAACCAATCGACCAACGACCAACCAACCAACCAGCCATCCAACCAAATACCCAAGCAACCAACCAAGAAACGAAGGAACCAACCAACCAGCCAAGAAACACACAGTGCCGTCAGCCGTTTGGTAAAATGTGCGTTGGAATCAAAGTAGGCATTCCCCTTTGTTTTCGTCCGTCCAAATATTGGTGATGATAACATTCTTTAAATGTATTTATTCGTTGAGGTCTGTGATGTGTGTTTAGTGCCGCGTGTTTATTACAAATTGCCCAAACTGGGATAATAAATGAAATTGAATTGAATTGAATTGAATTGAATTGACGTCATTTGAGGAAAAGGGACATTACGTCAGTCAGATGTCTTCACTAGCTACCGCATAGCACAATAAAGATCCGAATAGGGCTACCCGTCCGGCCAGATCCTACTAGTAAACAGCAAGATTTGTTTGCACGCTGACAGTCTACACCATCCATTTAATCGGCCATGTGGATCACTTTAGAAGTTCATCTTGAAATAACCCCCTTTCCCACCCCCTTTCCCATAAACTGACGTCATGGACTTAGTGTCATTAAATTTTGCCAGCAGCTACAGCACGGCCACCGGGGAGCCGGGATAGCCGAGCGGTCGAGCGTTGGGCTTTCAGTGCTCGGGTCGTAAGTTTAAATCCAAATAGTTGTGCGGCTGGTCTTTTTCTCGTTGCCTCGCCTTTGATATATCAACCCCGATGCGGCGGATGCGAAAAGGACGTTAAACCCTCAAACACCCACCCACCCGCTACATCGACCGCCACCGAGTTCACTTGACAATGCAAGCTGTACAGCACAGAGCCGATTCCAGCGCCGACCGAATGCCCAAGAGCAGTGACGTCACCAAGTCCACTCCTCGACTGACCGCCGCTGCTAGGAGACGGCTGAACGCGGGCGACACCGTTCTGCGCTTTGACCCCGCCCCCGCCCTATCCCTCTCTGCCCTCGGCCAATGGAAAGCGCCCAGGGCTCTCTGACTGACTGACCAGTGAGTAGCCAGTTTCTGCGCACCGGGTGGACAACAGCGCGGTGCTATTATTCCAGAAAAATGTCAGCGCGCTATTGTGCGGCCCCCTCGCGTTTGCGTTGCTTAGTGGACTGTGATGGTGTAGCTGGGCCGGCCTGGCCTGTGTTACTTTCGCATGACTGAGGTATTTTCCACAGTACACTTCACTGTACAAACTGAATGCCAAGTTTTGTTCTGGCGAACTGAACACACGCGCGCACGCACCATCTAGCCCGACCCAACCGACAAGACGGACACTCTCGAGCCAAGCTAAGCTCAGTCCAACCACAGGGCTAGGATTTTCCGTATTTCATGTACCGTTGCTTTCCTTCTAGCTACACAGCGAATAAGTGTATAGATCTTCGTAAGCCAGCGCACACCAGTCAGTATCATACTTACGGACCCTGACACACAAACTGACCACTGACAGATCAGCGTATAGTAGTGGCGTAATTTGTGACTGACTAGTCTATGCCGCGGGGCCACGATATAGATAGTGCTGCGCCCTCTCGACTGCGTTGTCCTGTCGTCAGTACTAATCACTGACAGTGTTTGACGGCCACTCAGTCCAGCTGCCACAGTGTCCAGCGAAGGACGACCCAGTTGATAACTGAAGAACTTTGACTGAACATCGGCTGACGGTCAACAAGCAGCAAGTCGAGGTCAGTCCCTGCTACATCCACTGACTGAGACGCCAGAGAGACACTGAGAAGTCACAGTTGCCTGTCAGAAATACGACTGAGAGGTAAGTTTGACATACGTGTTTTGCAGAACTTTAACATCACTAGAGAACAAACAACACCAGTAAAGACTGAAATGGAAATGCCTATGTCTCTCATTAAGGTGACTCTAAGAGGATCTGCTCAACAGAACCTCTCGTGAATCTTGATAATTGTATCCCTGTAGAACTGACTTTGATATGATCACTTGACAACAACTTGAACAACACCAGTAAACAGACTCAAACACATCTGCTCAAGAGAACTGCTCGTGAATCACCCAAGCTTGTTCAAGTTGTAGGCAAACACCGACCGCACCGACTGACAAGAACTGCATCTGTACTTTGTAATGTCCTCCTTTCATGTTTGACATCGCTTGAGTTGAAAACAACTAAACAATAACAGCATCAGGGACTTAGAAATGTCCACGATAAAAATGACACCCTGGCAGTTCTGCCCTACAAAACTTCTCGTGAACAAAAATAATTATTACCAAGACTTGCACACCACCACAATTCACAGGTATCACGCCGTCTGCACCTTGTTACTAAGTCGTCAGTACATCCCGTTCATATTTGACATCGCCAGTAACAGAAACTTTGAAGTATCTCTGACTTCAGCGATACATATAATTATCTGCTCAAGAGAACTTCTCGTGAAGTATCCAGTTATTATCCAACTTTGTTTGCACAGCACACTTCACATGAACCACATCTACACCTTGTCAGTCTAGTCTGACTGTCGTATCCCCCCTGTCCAACTCAACTGAAGTCGATCGCTCTGCCCCTTTCTCTCTATACTGGTGATGTTTGAGTGGAATTACGTTATCGCGCTGGTCACGTGCGCTGGGCTTGCGCAACGGAGACGCAAGGGGGAGCGAATTATCGGCTGAGGGCAGCGTAACCCTCGCTCATTACACGCACGCCGACCATTTTCACCGGCCCTTCTGTTACAAGGCACGTGACTTATGTAACTGTCACGCAAGAGCAGAGCGACTGGCAAGCGAGAGAGAGAGAGAGAGAGAGAGAGAGAGAGAGGACGTAATTTATTTTGGTTGCGTTTGTGGCAATCTCTATTTTCCAACGGTAACAGTTTTGGCAGAAATACCATGTTCGAACTTGCCGTTCTAGCCAAACTACGAAAATATGAGCAAAGGAAGGAAAAACAAGAAGCTACAGGAATATAAGAGAGAGAGAGAGAGAGAGAGAGAATTGAATTGAATTATTTTACTCGGTTGGTAGGCCATTGGGCCCATGCAAAGGTTGGTGGGTATGCAAATACATGCACACGGTAAGATTGACATATAATCACAGTGGTATATGATGCACATGTCTATCAGTAATAAACAACAGACATAATTGTGAGAATAGTATCTCTACGTTTGGACGCCTTATACAAATAAGTCACAAAACGTTGCATGACTTTGTCATTTGTGCATGATATCAACATATCAACAGGACAAGTCTGCGGGGATTAGGTAGACGTTTTTGGTATGTATTCATTTCTGAGTCATCTGCTAAAACAGGACAGCACAGTACAAAGTACATCCTACCTGGCTGCATCGCAAAGTGGACAAGCCAAGCTGCGGTCACAGAGTTATGTGTCCACACGTTCTGCTAGTTACGTTCGGTTGGTGCTCTGTTGTAATTTTTCTGTCATAGCCGTGAAGTGAGTAACTCCGTGCTCCTGGTCAGTTTTACATCATACCTCTTGGCACACGCTACATACGGCGAGACGCCATTCAGAGAGTATCTGGCCATTGAGAAATTATCAAGTTGGTAATGTCCAGGCATTACATATTTGGACCTGCCTTCCTTGGCATAGCCAGGTAACACAGACGGAACCGTTTGACTTCACGCTGGTTACGTTGCAGTGAAGTTACGTCTACCCGGCTGTGTAACTCGCTTTACGCTTGCGTTCTACAGACTTTACACGTAAACTGCCGGGTATCCACTTTGTCTTGTAGTTTGTTTGACTGTTTACTATTATTGATCTTATTTTAAGGGCATTTTTATAGTTGTTGACTCCACTCGACAAGCCACGAGGTCAAAGTCCCGCCCCCCCCCCCCCCCGCTTTACTAGTAGTAGTAGTAACGAGTATTGTATAGGCGCTTTACCAGTTTCATGAATCGGTTCAAAGCGCCGCGAACTGAACCCAACACGCACGCTCACGTGAATCACACGCATTCTCTCACACTCTGAACATAAACACGTTACAATCACGTGGTGCGAAGGGTCAGCTCAGCCTATTTAAATTTCTTAATTTAGAATTGCATTTATTTTTCAAATTTGGTGGGCTGAATATTTTCAAAGCAGAGGGGGAGGAAGCCGGAGTACCCGGAGAGAACCCCCGACGATCGGCCGGAATGAACGGTGTCACATACGAGAAGGAAAAATTCTTTGCCCCGAGTGGGACTCGAACCCCTGACCTCTCGCACTGGTGACAAGTCTCTTAACCACTAGACCATCGACCGCAAAACACAGTACACAATGTGCATCCATGACGTCATTTTATTGAAAAAGGGGGTGATTTCAAGATGAAATAGACTGACGTAATGGTCTTTTCTCTTAAATGACGTCAACGGACTTACTGCATTCTGTCCACGTTTCAGTCATATCAAACTACACGTGCTTCCCTATTTGTAGTGTTTGGAAAGAAAGTTTGCCAGGCAATGCCATGTGTTATGCTCGTTTGCTGATTATGCCACGGCACGCGACTGGCTCAATTCTGGGGTCTCGCCCGTTTTGATTAACAGGAATGGAGTCGTCTATTCTAGTTCTTGTTTCAGAATAAGAGCGGAATGTGTTGTCAACCTGACTGTGCATTCTACAGGGAATATTTCGCTTGCATTCTACGGACTTCACGTTAGAACTGAAGTGCTGTGTAAAAGCTTAGCTGTGTGTTTGTTTGTTTGTTGTTGTTTTTGTTGTTGTTGTTGTTGTTTGCTGCCCCAACTCTGCCAACTGCAGTGGTGTTCCTCCCAGGTCATGGGTGGAATCCACAGCCGGAGGGCTCTGAAGCTGGGGCAATTTTTATTATGCGTAGTAATGATGGAGATGAGGATGTGGGAAGATGAGGCTATGGAGGTCCGTGTGGTTTGGGACTGTCATAGATATCCCGGCTTTAACTAGGCCCGGGAACTACGGCACCTGCAGTACCGGCCGTGTAATCATCCACATCATAAGACGTGCCAAGGGAAACACTTCCCAAAGTCACACCCGTTAAGTGGGTGAATCTCGGCTGTGTGGCAACAGCCTGTGTTTGTTTGTTTGTTTGTTTGGTTTCCGAATAGGAGATCTGTTGTAAGCCTCTCTGTGTAACGTACCGTTATTTGTCTTCCACTCCACGTATGTTAGAACTAACCTGGTGTTGGTCTTTGTTGCTTGAGCGGCGTGAGGCCACAAAAACTAACTCCAGTCATTTCCTGTTTTAACTAGTCAGTTGCTCCAGTGTGTGTCCGTTCATCGTTGTATAATGTGCGTGAG
This sequence comes from Batillaria attramentaria, assembly GCA_018292915.2. Taxonomy (NCBI): domain Eukaryota; kingdom Metazoa; phylum Mollusca; class Gastropoda; family Batillariidae; genus Batillaria; species Batillaria attramentaria. The sequence continues at coordinate 611,136 of JACVVK020000199.1, forward strand.
TGTCGGTGAGTGATTGGCGCACTGAGTTTTATTTAAAGAAATGCGCCCTACAAATACCATTTATTATTATTATTATTATTATTATTATTATTATTATTATTATCATTATTATTGTCGTGTAATAGCTTAGTTCTGTGTTTGGTTGGTCGGTTGTGCGGGTATTTTTATGAGAGTCGTTACAATCGCCGCCTGAATCGACATAATATTATTTCATACTTGTTGTCAGATTCACAGGAGGAGATCTGTTGTCAACTTACCTGTGTAACTTAACTGCCGTGTTTGACCTCTTCTTTGTTCCTAGGGCATTTCTCATAATTCAGGAGATATGTTGTAAATCTGTAACGTACTGAAGATTGTGACGTTTGCAGCCAACGGATATCAGAACCAAACTGCCGCGATTATTCTGTTTTTTTTTTGTTTTTTTTTTGGTCGTTTATGGGGCATCTTTCATAATTCCTGTTCCACAATCAGTTGCCTAGCACGTTTCATTAAACTTCACGGTTGGCCATGAGTTACGTCGGTGGACTGTGGGAGTCAGACTCGCCCAAGGATGTGTCTGGTTGACATCCGCCAGTTTCTACCATGCCTGAGATGGTCTCCCCTGCTTTGATTTGATTTCTTTTTCTTCTGATGAAACGTTCTGCAGTTTCTGAAATCATCAAGTACTGTTGGTTTGCATTTAAAAACCACCCCCAATAATTCGGAACTTCTGGTGCAAACTCAGAAAGTTTGTTTGATACCAGTAATTTATTTTCACCTGCTCAGATGGCATGATTGCTTGTGCGATGTAATGCGCCTAGTTTTCAAACAGAAAGTTACGTTCAGAACACCACCACCAACAACAAAGACAAGAACTAAGATACGATGAAATAATTATGAAGAACGAAAACCAAACAACCAACCAAACACCTAAACAAACGAACAATCAAACAATTGATATGCATGGAGGTGGGGGGAAACATCTTTACGTCAAGATTTTATTTACAAATGTTACCTCCCACCTGAAATACTGAAGAGAAAAAAGAAGAGAGAGAGAGAGAGAGAGAGAGAGAGAGAGAGAGAGAGAGACTGACTGTCTGACTGACTAACTGAAACTTTTATTTCAGGATAAAGACTTGTAGGCATGGTCTGCCTATCTTACAAGCTGTCCTGCTAATCTAGAAACACTAAGAGAGAGAGAGAGAGAGAGAGAGAGAGAGAGAGAGAGAGAGAGAGAGAGACCCACTTCTTCGTACCAAAACTTCATTCCCAAAATTCACTTTCCACCTATAGGAACAATGTCCCAACCACAGACCTACATTGAGATTTATTTATAGAAAAATCTTGTCTATTTACAGCTATGCCCCGACATTCCACCATTGGGAGGAAAGCACCGGACCGTATCTCCACTAATAATAATGTATTACAGGGTACCCTCTCTACATGTAACAGTTAGTACTATGTAGCGCCAACCGTTGCACAGATCAGCTGATCGTTATGTCAAATAACCCTTACTCAACGCGGATCACTGTAGGGTGTTACTTCACACGCCAAGATACGCTCTTACGTTGATACAGTCTCGGGACGTAGGACTAGGTCATAATCACGGGGGGGGGGGGGGGGGGGGGTCAAACAAGATGGCGGAGATTTGTTTATGATGCTACTGCAGTTTAACTCTTAAAAGCCCGAGCCCGACCACCCCTCTGAACGCTATACGATAAGAATTGTGAAAAGAACAAGGTAAATGCATAATTCACATGTGAATTATGATGGGTGCAATGTTAAGCCGCGCGTAGTGAATTACGAATTTTTAAACCGTGACCCGTAATAATGGTAGAGTGGTATACATTGTGGTAGTTCAGTGACGCTGCTGGACATGTGTCTTTATTTGTATTTCAGCTATGAGTTTGTTCAAGTCATTATTATTCTTCAATTCATTATTTCATTATTATTGTTCAACACATTTTTATTGTTCAATTATTCGAATTTTGTATGCGTGTGAAGTGGAACTTGATGTTCCGGAGATAAATATGAATCTGATTCTAGGAGCGCCGGAACTTGAAAACAAAAACACCACTACCACCACCACCACCACCACCATCACCACCCCCCCCCCCAACCACCCCCCCCCCACACAAAAACAACAAACAAACAAACATACAAAAACAAAAAAACACCAACAAAACAAAACAAAACAATAACAAAACTCTTCGCCATTTTGGGTACCCCCCGTGATAATCTTCACAGGCCCGGGGTAACGGTGCTGTAATCGCGCGGGGTTTTTATTGTGTCGTCTGCTCCGTTTAGCGGAGTGAGCACAGTGAGCACTACTTACGAAGTACACCTTCGCTTCCGTCTACATGTACCTGTGGAGTCGGCTGACTCAACCGTTTCTGTGTCGGACTTGAGGTTTGAAGGCCGAAAGTTCGAATCCTGACAAAGGGTGAAATTTGTACAGGCTTATGTAGAGTCCTCCGTCTTTGAAATTACCCTCGCGCTGGGCAGAAAACGTTAAGACTCTCAGTTAGGCTCAGACTAGTCTAGTTTAGTTTCATGCATCATACGTACCCAGACCAGTATTTCAGTCGAGCGTGCAAGCGCAACTGTTTTTTTCTTCTGGTTTTTGTTGGTTTTATTTTGCTATTTCTTTCTGTTTGCTGCATACAAAGGTTAGGTTACTGAACTCAGTAGTTATTTCCCTTGGTAAGTTTGACTTCTGATCGACTCAAAATTCCTGGACTTAATTCTGTCTGTACTTTGGCCCGGGATCGCCTGTAAATCGGCGTTTCCCAGTTTTGTCTGGATACGCAAAAAGTTTACGTAAAAGGAAGTCCCGTTATTTCCCCCGTTAGTCCCGGTGTGTTTCCTTTTTGTTTTCTTTCAAGCCGCAAATGCAATGTAACCATTTTTTCTTCTAAATTTAACAACAACAACAACAACAACAACAAGTGTAACATCACTTGAATTTCGCAGTAAGTGTGGAATCATCATCATCACCACCACCATCATGATCATCATCATCACCATCATCACCACAATCATTATCACCATCATCAGTCAGTCAGCGATTTTGTTTAGACAGAGGATCAACTCGGCTGACAAAGAGGAGACCCCCCCCAAAATAAAAAAAAAAAAAGAAAAAAAAAAAATATGTGCGTGTATTCATTGCTATGGCATTAGATGCAAGCTCGTGACTGTATCCGCGATCTCAGTGTGTGGTCAGTTGCACGCCTGTCAGTCACATGTCTGTCCATGTGACAGTGCCCCCACCCCGGCCTGACTGAAAGTGATCGCCCTGTGTGGCTAGTTCTGCGTTTCACGCGTCTGTGCACGTGCCTTGTACATTCAGGCTATTTTTCCCTTCCAATATTAGCTGGCGTAATGATCAGTTCCTGCTGCATGTCATTACTGTGGTAGCGGGTTTTTGTTTTAAGCGGCTTTTGGTCGTTAAGTTTGCAGGTACCGAAATCCCCTACCTCCCCCCCCCCCCCCGCCCCCCTCCTTACTTTTCTAGCTTTTCCTTTTCAGTCTCCTGCGAATACCCGTAATAATGAAAAAAGAAGACTTGCATAATCTCCATCCAATAATGAAAAAATAAAACAACAACAACAACAACAACCAAACAAACCAACAACAACCCTCCCGCCGCCCCCCCCCCCCAACAAAAAAAACAAACCAACAAAACAAACAAACAAAAACACCCAACAACAACAAAATATGCAAAAACAAAAACAAAAAACCCAACCAAGACAGAGTCAAATTCCTACAAACAACACAACAGAATAAAATCGGACAAAAATGAGTTCAATAAAGTTCATCCTGGAAACACCGCACATGCTGATCTAGCATTACACTGTGTTTCCACAAAAAAGATTGCGTGCAAGGTTAGGGAATATTCTCTGAACAGTATTTTGTATGTTTATATGCGTGTTCAATAATACCACGTGCCTGTTTTGTGCAACAGACATGCGAGAAAAGCAAAACAAGACAAAACAAACAAGCAGACAACCAACTAACAAACAAACAGACCAACAAACCAACAAACAAACGATGAAAACAGCAAAACACATAATTAAAAGGTGCAAACGTCAGATGCGCAGACGTAGCCGCTGGTTGAACGATATATATATTTTTTTTAATTAAAAGATAAACAATTAATCTGATTTATAATGCGACTAATTACCACTAATAACAGTTCATAATACTTTTCGGTGATGTAGGGAGGCGGATTAAATGTTTATATTACTGGGTTTTATGTGGAGCAGTTTGTTATGCACCGTCTGAAAAATTGGTTGTGACGTGTGATAGAATTATGCACATGTATTACACTGTTGTATGGTTGCCATAGTAACCTGGTGCTAACAAGGTGCGGATTGGCCCTTATTACTGAAGAGACGTCGGTGGCGGCATAATACCCGACAGTCCAACATAAACACAGAGAGAGAGAGAGAGAGAGAGAGAGAGAGAGAGAGAGAGAGAGAGAGAGAGAGAGAGAGTTTGGTTTGGCGTTTTTCCTCACCGAATGATGGCGTTTTTCCTCACCGAATGAAGTCGAAATTAAATGCGAATTCGCCTAGGGCGCCTGTACACCATCCGAGATGGGCCACGGAATGGAAAACAAGCATTTCATGCATGTAGGAAAAAGATTTGAAGGGGGGAAAAAGAGGGGGGGGGGGAGAGAAAGAAAAAGACAAGAAGAAGAAGAAAAAGAAAAGAAATTTCAGAGAGAGAGAGAGAGAGAGAGAAGAGAGAGAGAGAGAGAGAGAGAGGAAAAAACGACAACGGGTTACTGATTTGCATAGTTTCGGAAATAGTGTACTTTACCTATTAACAAAGCTATGCCCCCACCCAACCATACCCCCCCCTCACCACCCCCCCCCCCCAAAAAAAAAGAAAAGAAAAAAAAAAGGAAGCTCTACTGATGATCGGACAACTTGAAACCGAAGGTACAAACTTCTACCAAGTTCTATATCAAGGTTCTTCTACCAATTGTGAACCGTAGCATGCAATTTCAAAAAAAGTGTGGGCGTATAGAAATTTGACGTCCTTTTTCTTCACGTAAGGGTGAACCAAAGACGGGGCAACGAGAAAAAGGCCAGCACAAATAATATTTGACACCAGCCGGCCGGGATTCTAACTCACGACCGGAGCATTGAAAATCCAACAAGACGCTCTACCATTCGGCATAGTCCCGGCTCCAAATGCCAATTCAAAGCTTAACTATGAATAGTATTCATCTTGTGAAGGGAAGGCCAAATTTATCATCAGTTTCGCATTGTTCAAACTGCTTAAATAATTATTCATTTCACTGTTGCAAACGCACAGATGAAAGGTAGGCAAATGTCGAATGTGCTTTAGAATGACTGAGCCGGCCGGCCAGCCAAACTGAAGCATGTATGTACTTTAAAAACACGATCAGACTAGGAACAGATTTTTGGAAGAAAAATCGTGATTTTTTCCCCTTAAAAACTATGATATGGCCTTAGTAAAACTGACGTGAAAGGCTCAGTCTCCTATACTGACTCGGCGACCTCAGCATAACTGTACGATACAATACGCGCGGGCTGACAGGCCATTAGATTGCGGGGCCTTGTAGTAGCGTGAGTGTAGGGAGGAAGTGGAACGTAGATTGTACATGCATTCATGTCACCCCCTGACCATTAGCTGACCCCTGCCTGTGCCTTATCGGCTCATGTACCACGACAAGATCATGAGTTACGTCCGGCAGCCAAAGGCAAGGAAATCCTTCGACAGTTTTGTGACGCTCAATTATCAGCCAATAACATATGGGGGTATGACAAAGAAAGTGAGGTAGAGGTGTAACAATGACTCTTATCGTATGACAATGTGCGTCCACGTAATAACGTTGTTGTATAGCGGAAATGTTTGTGTGTGTGTGTGTGTGGGGGGGGGGGGGGGCTGTACCACAGGTGTATCTAGCAGTTATGTTTGTCATTAGACACTCAGAGTTATTTTCAGCCGATATTCACCGAGTTTGTCATTTGTTTGAAGCAAACGTTTATAGAAATAAGAAATAAGAAACTGTGAATCAATAATTGTAACTATTACTACTTCTACTACTGCTACTACTGCTACTACTACTACTACTACTACTAAGAAGAAGAAGAGGAAGAAGAAGAAGAACTTGAATAGGCTCAAAGCGGCGCGAGCTGAACCTAGTACGCACGCTCACGTGGATAACGCGCATTCATGCACACACAGAAAGACATCAACACATCACTACCATGTGGTGCGGAGTGTCAACTCAGCTACTCACGTTTCGGAAGTTAGAATCATTAATATTTTTATCAATTTTTTTTTTAAATTTTTTTTTGTGGTGTGAACAATACCAAAACCAACATACTACTTGTATATATTTAACAGACGATCAGAGAAAGAAACCTCTTTTGGAAATAACAGAATTTTCAAACAATTTCAATGCGAAAACTGGTATATTATTATTATTATTATTATTTTGCCAGAGAGTGTTACAGTTTTGGTTTGTCAGTTCGTGCTGGCGATTTCATATAATCTGCTCATAATGATAAACGGCTCGAGCCCGCTCGAATTAAAATTGTGGGGATTTTCGAAAGACTGCTAGAGATAAGTGGATCGCCAAAGCTCAGATAGTAAAGCCGAACCTGGGTCAGGGTAAAAGTGGACTTACATTGCCATGATAAGGGACATGGTGTTGGGAACCACTTGACACTACCCGCCACTGGACACACACACACACACACACACACCGTGGCACACACACCGTGGCACACACACACACACACACACACACACACAGAGAGAGAGAGAGAGAGAGAGAGAGAGAGAGAGAGGACTCAAGCCTCAAAGATTTTATTGTTTTAGGCCAGTGGCCCACAACAAGAGTGTCTACCGTGACACTGATAGACTGAACATTAAAGATTCTATAAAACAAACGTGAAACTGCATTACTGCAGGACATTAACTATGATACAAAATGACAGGAATCAACGCAATTAACCAAGTGCAACTTCTCTTCTTTTGAGCGCTTTGTATATGTACACAGCCACATTTTTCATAACCGTTTCATCTCTACACGCAAGCAACAATAACACTCTAAATTGTGACGGGGTGCTGGGGGGGGGGGGGGGGGAGAGAGAGAGAGAGAGAGAGAGAGAGAGAGTTGTTTGATCACGGCCCGGGTCGCGCCGTATGACTGAGAGCAGTTACGTAGGCATGTGAACAAGTGAGTCCGGAGCCGGCGTCATGTCCAGTTTGGGACTTTGGCCTGTTGGGTCACCGTGACCAACATTTGAAGGGCGATCCAGTCACAGCGAGAACCAATATTGGCTCTTGGTCTCAGAGTTAAATGTTTCTGCTCGGTGAAATACTACTACTGAAATAAAGATTGTGGCTGGAGGGCAAGCGTCATTTGTCAAATAGATAGTTAATTAAAAGCAAGGATTTGGTATAACTGCATCAGATCAGTGCCGTTTCCACACACACACACACACACACACACACACACACACACACACACACACACACACACACACACACACACACACACACACACACATGAAAGTAGTGGCTAAAAACAGATTGTTATCACACATTTGGTTTAAACAGATTCAGTTATTTTGTTGCATTGGAGGAAGTGCAGAAAAACAGTTTGAGCATAAACAAGACGTACTTATGACATGCTCAATAAAAATTCAATTAAAGCAACCTTTGCAACGGTGGTTCACGAATTATAAGAATTATAAGAGAGAGAGAGAGAGAGAGAGAGAGAGAGTGATAATTTTTCACCACCACTCTATTACTATAACATCGCTAACGTTGACCAAGCCTACTTATAGATAAATACTTACCTTACAGATGAAGGTTGGTGTTCAGGGATTTGCGTCCTTTTCCATATAATAGCGATATCAAAGACAGAACCACAAGGAAAACGCCAGCACACATGTTTTGGCCCCCAGCCAGGATTTTAACTAAATTACACACAAGGGTGGGGTGGATGGGTGTTTGGGAGTTTCACGTCCTTTTCCACCACGTATGGGTGATACCAAAGACGGGGCAACGAGAAAAAGGCCAGCACAAATATCTGGCCCCAGCCGGGATTCGAACTCACGACCGGACCCGAGCATTGAGAGTCCAGTGCTCCGCCATTCGGCTATCCCAACTTCCCCAATGACACACAAACTGTAATGGTAATAGAACAACGAACATGTACCAAGCACCAATGTTTTGGACACGAAATTTGAAAAAAAAAGCACCCTCATTAGTTTCTCTCTCTCTCTCTCTCTCTCTCTCTCTCTCTCTCAACTCGAAATTGTCAGGAGAGCATGACACTGGACCATACCACATACTTTCTGCACACAACGCCAACAGTTACTATGGTAGTTCGTTTGGCCCATGTCCAGGGCATAGCAATAGCTGCATTCATTTCCAGCGAAAAAGTAGCATTCGCCATCTGAGCCTTGCCCGCAAGATAAGCTACTGTTTGCCAACTGCTCCGTCCATGCCTGGTGATGAGCGCACGGTCTGGTTGGCGTAATGTCTCATTACGATTCATCTTCAGCTTCGGACATGCCTCGCAATACACGAGGGTCGCAGATTAACATTTTGATTACCATAGGTCTGTCTCAGCCTCACCGCAGTCTCCAAACTGCCACTGACTGAAATCGTAATGAATGGTGTATTTGAAGATGACTAGGCTAGACAGATTTTGTTTGGGAACAGTTCTGAGTGAATTTTTCCCCCTTGAATGGGCCAGTGGTACCATTTTAATGCTCACAGATCGTTCCAACCTGTTTTCGTGGTATCTATAATCACACCACTTAGACACCTGGACAGTGACAGCGTCTGTAAAGCTGGCACTGAGCCGACAGAAGCGTACAGTACTCGATGGCGCGGCGACCACACAGACCGCTCCAATAGCCGGTGTAACAACAGTCGGTAGAATCTGAATGTTCGGCCAGCTCTTCTGTTCAGCGAGTGACAACTGATTTACTCTTCAGCAGACCGTCGCCTGCTTTACATATTCAGCCTTCTGTCTGTTAGCTCAGCCTGTCTGTAACTGTGTGCCCAAACCAAAACAGATCAGAACAATCTTCGAACCTAGATTTATGTGAGAGAAGGACCTTTAAATGTTGTTGGTGCTGTTTTGGGTTTTGTACAGGTTTGTACGACATTTTCCTGATAGGTCGTGTTTCCTTTGTCGTCTGGAAATATCCGTCTCATTGGTCACGTTCTATAAGTGTAATTCTAGATTTGGTTTCGTCGAGGTTTGTACGATATTACCCTGATAGGTCATGTTTCTTTTGTTGCCGAAAAGAAAAACAACAACAAAAACAACACAGACGGGATAAAGTTCTACAGTAAGGGTCGCAGACTGGGAAAGTGGTCTGGGAAAGTGTGCCAGAGACAGATATTTCCTGTGGCGTTATTCCCTGAGGACACTAGCACCTGTAGGATGCCTTTGGAAACTCTCCCCCAAGGAGAACTGGAAATGTAATGGTCTTATTTTTATAAGTTCAGGCGATGTTTTGACATCTTGAACTGGGGCACAAGTCAGTGGCCAGAGGGCCGCTGATGTGTAAGACTGTGACGTAGCCTGCAGAGAAAGAAGTTCCTGAGGCGACAGGGCAGTGGGTGTGACAACTTTTTCCTAGTTCACAGAAACTTTCCCGAACACATACGACCGCACATTCAAGGCAGACTCTTCGATGGACGACACTGTTTCACATTAGGACACTGCATGACGTTACTCTATGATTTACAATAGACCGGGTCTTGGTAGGGCATTGGATGAGATAGCTCAGTGTTCAGTTACACAGGACATCCTGAACGCGGAACACCGAATATTTGACGCATGGCAGAATCAGTCGTAGCGGTCATCCCATATTAGTCAAAATTATTGCACGTTGGGGACAACTCAGTATACTCTACTCAAGCAAAAAAAAAAAAAAAAAATCAACAACAACAGAACTTGGAGAAGTGGCTAGATTCCACTCTGGCTTATCACTGAGTCTCGTAGTGCCGGCTGTTGTAGGCAATAGGTGAAAGTTAACCCCTGTGCCTCTGTGTGTGTGTGTGTGTGTGTGTGTGTGTGTGTGTGTGTGAGAGAGAGAGAGAACAAGAACAAGAACAAGAACCTTTATTTTACAACGGTAGAAGTTACAGGCATATTCATACCAATTTTAAAACTTGCCGTTGCTACACTACATGAGCTAATACTACTGAAAATTAAGAAAGAAGAAAAGAAAAAAGAAAGAAAAAACAAAAAAAAACAAAAAAAAAAAAACAGCACACACACACACACACACACACACACACACACACACACACACACACAACATCACGCATGAATTATTCGCACGCACGAGAGAGAGAGAGAGAGAGAGAGAGAGAGAATTCACGAACGGCTTCAATGCACAGCGTTCAGGTAGTAACTTCTAGACAATAACTAGCGCAAGAATAATAATTACAGTTTACAACATCGCTGCATCCATCCAATGACATGATCTATCCAGACCATATTCATTCACAATGTGTTTAACTGTATATCCAGCCCAAAGCGACACACCATTCACCCCCTCTCCCCCTCCCTCCCCTCCTCTTCATGCTGGTTTCCGTTTAGTCACACCATCCTCCACTCGAACCAGACGGATTTCACGCTGTACAGGACTGACTGTGCGGGACCTTGGCAGCATATTGGGTTGCGTGTTGTGCTGGCCTTGACTCTGACATGCCTCTTGAGCAACTCCTGAGTGTGTGGGCGCAGTCACTCAGTCATTTGTGGACATAGTAGTGAAAATCCTTATCGACAACAGCTGTGCGAGGCGGCCAGGGACGGTCGACATGTTTCTCTCGCCGTATACTGACTCAGTGTGTACTGCGTGGTTCGCGGAATTCGAACATTAAACGGGTCCAACGGCTGTTGTTGATCGTTATTCTTCCCGTGAACTTTTGGGCTGTGTATGTTGTCCGATTGGGGTATTGGTGGTTAGGATGGTGACCTATATATTTTGTTTTCAGATGGTCTGGTAGTCCCGCGTGTGTGGGGGGAGCCGGGGTGGCCGAATGGTAGAGCGTTGGACTTCTGATGCTCGGGTCGTGAGTTCGCATCCCGGCTGGGGCCAAATATTTGTGCTGGCTTTATCATCATTGCCCCGTCTTTGATATCACCTGTATGTGGTGGAAAAGGACGTTAAACCCCCAAACACCCCCCCCCCCCGCGTGTGTGTGGTGAAAAGAGGGAGGAGGAAGGTGCGGAAAGGGCAGGGGGATATCTTTTGTCTAAACTAAACTAAACTAAACTAGGACCTTGCCAGGGAGGAAACTGCGCGGCTTGTCTGGGAACTGACTCGGACGTGATCTCATTGTAGATTCACTTGACACGCTACGGCAGTCACTCTTCACGATTTCAAGTTGTATAAAAGTAAAGTCAAGTCAGTAAAACTACACGGAATTGTGTCTTTGAACGAACGAAATAAGAACTAAACCAGAGATCTGACCATTATCTGGCGGGAAAAACAGGGCATGAGCGCCCATCAACTGAATCAATGGCGCTTAGGTCCCGGCTTTTCGAGATTACGGTGAAGATGTCCACGCCATTCCTAGACACAGACGTGGATCGCCTCAAGTGCTGTAGTGTCGCACCCTTCACTCCAGTCATGCCTGAAGTAGTACAGTTGTGTGGAGACTGGACCTTGTATGTACAAGAAACAAGCCAACACTCACGACTCAGTCTGTAAACTGTAAGTACTACTGAGTACTGTCCGCTAGGGTCAGAATCTGGAGCAAGTCAAAGTGACCTGGGGTACACTTGCACCGAACATGTTGCTAACATAGCCACTAATTTGCTTTCATAGTGCTTTTCAAATAAGGTTATTGATTACGATCGGTGAATATTTGTGACTTGGGCAGTGGTTACAATACTACACTGTGTACCTAGCATTGCCGATAACTTTCTTTCTTTCATATTTTGTGAGTGTGGAGACTGCTAGTGGCGGCGTTTAATAATAATAATAATAATAATGAGTATTGTATAGGCGCTTTACCCAATTTCATGAATCGGCTCAAAGTGCCGCGAAATGAACCCAACACGCACGCTTACGTGAATCACACGCATTCTCTCAAACACTGGATATAAACATTACAATCACGTGGTGCAAATAAGTGTCAGCTCAGCTATTTTAATTTCGGAATTCAGAATTGCATTTATTTTTCAAATTTGTTCGGCTGAACATTTCCAACGTTTCTATTTAGAGGACAAGGCGTGGGCATGTTAATGACGGTTGGGGGTGGGTGTGTGTGGGTGTTTGGGGGTTTAACGTCCTTTTCCACCACATAGGGTGATATCAAAGACGGGGCAACGATGAAAAAGCCAGCACAAATATTTGGCCCCAGCCGGGATCGAACTCACGACCCGAACATTAGAAGCCCAACGCTCTACCATTCGACCACCCCGGCTCCCCATGACGGTTGGGAAAAAGGTTGTCAAGTTATAGGTACTACAAATAGTGAGTGTTTTTTTTTTTTTTTTTTTTTGCTGTTTGTTTTGAGTCCTTTTCATCCTCTGCCCCTTTCCAGCACGTTTATTTTAGGTTCTAAATTCAGAAAAATAATTTCGTTTCGAAATGGTGTACTCAGTCTCAAACAAGATATCCTATGCCATTTTCCCGACTTTTTCTTCCTTTCAAACATTTGTATGTCCAGCTGTTCTTGCGACTAAGTTTCCGTACCCGGCTTACCGATTTTCAAACTGCCCATTGAAACACCACTTTACACTTTGACACTTACACAAACCTTGACAAAAGGTAATGCTAAAACCATGTTGCTACTTCAGGCACGTTGTGTAGTTTCCCAACCAGCTAAAAAAAAAAAAAAAAAAAAAAAATCTTGACCCTATAGCCTTTTAGAACAGGAACTTGAACGAGCACGCCAAACTACATACAACGGGTCACTTCATGTCCACGGCTAACTTTACTCCAGTCCACACATGAGTGGCCACTTTGCAAAGGTCTCTCTGTGTCCGCGATCTGCCCAGTCGGTCGCAGAATGTTGGAGCCACTCTTGGGAAAACTGGACCCAAAACTCAATATTTGCATTTACATTAGCTCGGCGGCTTAAGCCCTGTACCCACGGGTTTCCTGTCCCTGAGAGGGTGGGGTCCGTCCTGGCGGCACTGAAAATGCAGAGCTCTGTATCGGTGGGTAAGACTGGGAGCGTGGCCGGGTGGAGGTTGCGGGGAGGAAGGGGGTGGGAGTGGAGGGAAGGGTGAAGTTTTTTTGTGGGTAAAGTAAGGGAAAAAAACTTAACGTGGCGATTTGTAGATATGCGGGATTACGTTATGAGGGTTGTGTGTTGTCTTGAAGACACTGAGCTATCGTAAAACCAAGCTTACTAGTATGTGAGACACAAATGGGATATTCGCTTCCGGTGGCATAATTATTTACTCAACATCGTTCTGAGCTGTTTTGATGCTGTGTAACACTACTGCTTATAGATACATGCACAGTTACAGCAATTCACAGCCTGGCACTGACCCAACAGAAGCCGAAACGCAAGGAGAAGAGCACTGCGTCTGCTTCAGATATGCGGGCATGCGTTGGCAGTGAGTTTGGGATTGTTGTAGTTCTTGTTCGCAGGGAAAACCTACGTTACCCCCTCCCCCTCCACCCCCATCCCCGGCCAACACAACCACCCGCCCACTTACGGACACACTGACCCACACCACACATATACCCACACCACACACATATACATACCCACACCACACACATACCCACACCACACACATACCCACACCACACACATACCCACACCACAAACATAGCTCTTCACAAAATTAGCAGCACCAACACAATCGTAACTGACAAGAAAAAAAAACCAACCCAAAAAACAAGTACGCAACATGAAATACATAAGATACATACGCAGCAGTATTAGGGAACACAGATGACATCAGATTCAATGATCAGATGAATAGAATTGATTCCAAAACATTAGATTCGAAACATTTACAAAACAACTTCACATCAGTATTAGAGGAATACCGCTTTCTTTGAACGTGCCCTGCCTTTTTTTATATTTTTTATTACTCTATGTTGACGTTTTTATACAATGCACAATACACATTTACAGACAGTCAGACGGGTATACAGGGAAATCAGTGTACAAGTACATGTAATCATACATACATACATACATACATACATACATACATACATACATACATACATACTGCAATGCTTTTCCTGTATGAACAGGACACGACTGTTTTTTGTTTTTGTTTTCTTTCTAAATAAACCAGCTAGCCAGCCCCATCGCTGCAAAGTAATTCTTCACGGCAATATTACACTGACGCGAGTCTTTGTCGTGGTTTACAATGTTATATCTTGACGCAAGTGACCGTTTTCGAAGCACGGGTTAAGCGCTTTCAATGAAAAGCTTTCTATGCCACAACGGTGACGTTGTTGTACGCCACACAAGCGTATTGAGACTTTAAGAAAACTGACCAACAAAAACACTCAGCCTCGACCTTCTCCCTTCTAGATCTCGACAGACGACTGATTTGCCAGGATGATCTTGACTACAAGTTACGGCCCAGCCCACACAGGCCGTTTGCCCCCAGGGGGGTCGGGGAGATCACGGACGGGGAGGGCAGTTCTTTTATTTCACTAAAAAAGGGGGGAAAATGTTCGCGTGAGCGGATCAGAGTAGGCCGGGTACCTGCCTACCCTGAAATTTGTGCCCAGACACCCTGTTCACAGAGCGGTGCACTAGAGTAAGCCAATTAAGCGTGGATTTTAATCTTTGGTGAAAGAGAGTGGGACCGGGGAAAGAGGGGTGGGGTGTGGGGAGGATTTAGTGGGGGAGGTTTGGTCGTCAGGAGGTGGAGGTCGGTCAGCTGATGCCGTAGTTATTTTCAGCTGGGGGGGGGGGGGGGCTTTGTCTGGGTGGGTAATGCTGTGAAGACCGCAGGTGAAGGTTGGGACAAAGTCCAGTGAAAAGACGTGTTGTTGTTGTTGTTGTTTTCTAACACCACAACCAAAACTACTGCTGACGAGTCCAGCGAAAATCTGGTTTAATTCTCGTTCTTAAGAAGAGCTGTTCTTGTATTTTTAAACAACAACAACAACAACAACCACCTCCCTACTATTATAGATTGCAAATACCAGGTACCTGAGCACGTACTGGACCAGAAAATAAGGTTCCAGAATTGGACAGAGTCCAGCGAAAATCCGGTTTCTCGTTCTTTAACAATAAAGATTTTTTTTAACGAAACAACAACAACAACAACAACAACAACAACAACAACAACAGCAACCTCCCTACTATGAAAGGTTACAATACCCAGTACCTGACCAGGTATTGAACGAAGACAAGGTATCTCGAAGACATGCACTTGAACAGATTTTGTTTTGTTTTGGTTTGTTTTGAAATGGTCGCGGAGCTGGGATAGCCGAATGGCAGAGCGTTGGACTTTCAATGCTTGGGTCGTGAGTTCGAATCGCGGCTGGGGCCGAATATTAATTTTGTGTTGGCCTTTTTCTTGTTGTCCAGTCTTTGATATCACCCATAAGTGGTGGAAAAGGACGTTAAACTCTCAAACACCCCATCCCCCCACCCCAACAACTTGAAATGGTCGCCTTGA
This sequence comes from Batillaria attramentaria, assembly GCA_018292915.2. NCBI lineage: Eukaryota > Metazoa > Mollusca > Gastropoda > Batillariidae > Batillaria > Batillaria attramentaria. Next base: position 626,755 of record JACVVK020000199.1, read on the forward strand.
GAACAATATACGCGGGCAAACGTTCGTCCACACTTTATAGAAAATTGTTTTGAACACTTCCGTACTACAGTCATAACGCTACACCTCCATGATTATTTCATTCCATTGGAGTCTTCGACATTGGACAAGTCTTAAACGTGAATAATGCATGCCTGAAGTCGCCACTAAACTGCTCCCGTAAAAGCGGAACTTTGCTGCTGACAGACTGAAAGCGACACACCGTTCCGCCGGCCTGGTCAAGCGAAGGGACTGGTCAAGCGAGCAGCTTGGTCAGAGCACCACTAATGCTGCCCACAGGCAATATACAGAGGCTAACTATGGAATACAATGGTACCAGCATACCTCATGTGGACGTGATTGTGGTCTTAGGACTGAGGCTGGAGACAATTGTACCGATTTTTTTAGAACCTGAATTAGTTCGAGACTGACATGGCTGGGACTGAAGACAATTGTAGGTTTCTGTCTGGAAGTATTTCTAAGAATGTGGAGAATCCCTTCTATCGGGGAGGGGGGGGGGGGGGGGGGGAAGGGGGGGGGGTCGAGATTGCGATTTCTGACCGGCAGCAGAAAGTGTGTATAGTTGCATATTCCTCGTTGTCGTGTTTCACTGTCAGTGCCATAGAGATTTTGCAGTCTTCAGGGTTTTGTCGTTATTGCTATTGTAGTGTGTGTGTGTGTGTGTGTGTGTGTGTGTGTGTGTGTGTGTGTGTGTGTGTGTGTGTGTGTGTGTGAGATGATGATGATGATGAAACTTTATTTTCCAACGGTTAAAGTTTTGACAGAGAAGATCGTCAATTTACAAACTTGCCGTTGCTACACACTACTAAAACACATCTAGCAAAGAAAATTAATACATTGAGATCAAATATTTACAGGCGACTCTCTCTCTCTCTCAAGCACTCATCAAGTTAGCAAGTTTCAGCGTGGACTAATACATACATGTACATGTCTATATGCATTTACATTTGAAATTTTGAAAGAGCATGATACTACATATAAGAAACCTCGAACAGTGAGGTAATGGGTGTCCCTCAGTTTTAGCATGTGCTTTCGAGCTACATGAGGTTTGCAAGGTACTGCGTAAGTAACTGCTTAAATGTTCGCAGTGAATGGACCGTTTTAATATATGATGGCAATGAATTCCAGAGAAAAGCTCCTGCGAAAGAGAGACTAGTTTTAAACAAATCTATGCGAGGTAGGGGTAGGGGAAGAGTGTTATTCCTCGAGAGAGAGAGAGAGAGAGAGAGAGAGAGAGAGAGAGAGCAGTGATACAGTGAACAGTTACCATAGCGACATCTCACATGTCATCATCTCCTAACGATGAACTACCGTCAAGCTAACCAAGTCAGTGGAGGCTCACTCTAGGTCAAGCTGACCTAAACAGTTTACATATGTTCATCAATGATTACCGGGTTTCTTTGCCATCTGGATTAGCTTAACAGCTTGTGCCCACGGCTTAAAGTGACGCACATTTTGTCGGGAAATTAATGAGACTGCGGATTAATGTCAATAAGATTTGTCAGTCTGGTAGAAAAACCGCTTGCGCTTCCCTCCTGTCTTGCCTTTTTGGTAGTTTGTTTAGCAGCGGACACTTTAGAAACACAAACTGAGTCGTCTCCAACCGTAGAGGTGTCATTACCACTCGAATCTGTCAGTGACCGGTGCACTGCCTTTCGCTTGCGCCTCGCCATGTTGCTGACTGGTTACACTGGTCCGTGCAAAACGAAACATGTCGCTTCCGGTTCAAATTTTCGTGATTTTCGGCACCGAAACCAGATAAAAATTACTGCATCCTCCGCTACTGGTAGGAGCTGCACCTAGGCAATTAGCATATTGCCTCTGTCCCGCTCTCCGTCGACGCAAATTAGCAAAAATTAGCTAAAATTTACGGAGATGAGGAGAAGAGCTGCTGCCCCCGGCGGTGAGCGATGTTCAACTTTGTTTGGGACCCTGGAATCTTCACAGTGCTGGGTATTAAATTTTCAACCAATATTGACACTATTGTTGATATGAATTACGATCACAAGCTTAAAAGTATTGAATGCCTTCTGTCAAAATGGTCAAAGCGAAGTCTCACACCACTGGGCAAAATTACAGTCATAAAAACACTTGCCATATCAAAGATTGTCCATCTGTTCATTAATATTCCCGACCCGAACGCGCATTTTCTTAACAAGCTTAATAAGATGTTTTTCTCCTTCTTATGGGAAGGAAAAAGAAGTAAAATAAATAAGGCAACTGTGTGCTGTGGTTATGAGCTAGGTGGTCTGAGAATGCTTGATGTGAACTCTTTTTTGACCTCAATGAAGGTCAGTTGGATCAAACGTGTATTTCTGGGTGACTCTGTGGTTAAAAATATTTTACTGGCCTCTTACCCGGCCTACGAAAACATACAGAAGTATGGCTCGGAATTTTTAAATATTGTAATGCAGCAATGTAAAAATAAGTTTTGGGCGGATGTTGCCAAGCACCTTAAAAATGTAGCTAACAGCTGTGTGCCCAAGCACTATGGTGATTTTTTGTCAGAATGTATACACTATAATAAGCATATAGTGAGGGATAGAAAAACTGTACATGTACCTGAATGGATGGATAATGGCATTTTGTATATTAGTGACCTGGTAGGTGCTGATGGTCAGTTTCTTAATTATGTGAAGTTTAAAGAGAAATATCCTAATGTTTATACCAATTTTATATTGTACTCCGGTATTATTAATGCCATTAAGGGCTATCTACAGTGGACTGGTATCATCCGAACTTCAACTTATGTCGGCTCTGGCAATAGGCTATGGTTATTGGTTGCGCAAGGAGGACAAAAAAGGGTGTATACGGTACTTGTACAATCAAGGTCCCAACCAGCTTGTATTACAAAATGGAATCAACTCTTTGTGGACTTGCCTGACTGGAAATCCATTTTTCGTAAACCTTTTTACACAACTCCCGATTCCCAACTCAGATGGTTCCAGATAAGATTAGTTCACCGTTTACTGCCTACTAAAAGATTTCTAAATTTGCGAAAGCTGGTGGACTCAGCAGAATGTACTTTTTGCCAGCATGAAGAGGAAACCATTACGCACCTGTTCTGGGATTGTCATTATGTACAAAGCTTTTGGGCAAAGTTCACTAACTGGCTTAAAGATAACTGTCCTAACTGTTCAACATTGACATTATCCAAGACTCTAGTTATTTTCGGTATTGCTAAAAATTTCAATACCGACTCAGTTGTTGATTTGTTAATATTAGTAGCAAAATTCTGTATCTACAAATGTAGACTAAAAGAGTCCCGGCCGGACTTCACAGCCTTTACAAATTTAGTTAGACATTGGTTTACAATAGAAAGATACAGATATGGTGTTGCTGGGCAATACACAAAGTTTTGCAGAATTTGGCTTCCATATGAGGCATTACTCCGGTGAAAATTCATCCGGTTAGTGCCTAGTGCATAACACTTTAAGGCACTTTTTTTTTTTTTTTTTTTTGTCTGTTGTTTTTTGTTATTGTCTTTGTTTTGGTAAGCTAGCAAAGCCATGTGTATGTGTAAGGTTATGAACAAGTGTTATATAGATAAGTTTATATATATACATGTGTGTGTGTATATCAAGCCAGCTGTTATTTTTGTGTCTGTTTTTTTTTTTGTTTTTTTTTTTTGTCTTTTTGTTCCCTCCTTTTTTTTTTCTTTTTTTTTCTTTTTCTTTTTCTTTTCTTCTTTTATCCTTTTTCCTTCTGGATGTATATATACATGTAAAATGTCAAAAAAACAAGAATTAAAAAAAAAAAGAAAAAGAAAAAAAAAAAAAAGAAAAAAAAAAAGATTTGTCAGTCCTCGGAATATTTTATTTTGTGGACATTTGATTTTGTTCAGTTTCGTCCAACGAGTCATTCAACTAACAAAGACAAAAAAAAATCCCCCTTTCCTTGCCCTAAACCCCTACCCCAACACACACACACACAGAGTGAAGGTGTGAAGGTGTTGTTGAGGTAATGAGGCGTGGTACAGGTGTCCAGATGACAGCAGGAGGACCAGCATTACAAGCCCACACCCCCCCCCCCCCCACCCCCAGTAGCAGCCAACTGTTCCGGGTCAATTCTTCTTCTTCTTCAGCGTTCGACAGCTACGCAGCTACAATCGCATCCCGAGGGATGCCACAAACTTGGACGTCCGGTGGAGGTCGGCCGCGTTCCCCCAGAGCTTGGTATTGAGGTCCCCCCCTTCCGGCCAGAAATGTTGCCGCATCTCCTCGTGTGGGTCAATGGACCGTGCCACGGTCAGTGGGCTGTAACAGTTCTAGAACTGGGGCGGGGCTATCTTCGCAGTGACCCGTCCAGGAAAATTGTTTTCCCTCTTTGTAGATTTTCATTTTGTCTGTTGCAAGCAGGCTCTTGTCAAATACTTTTTGGACAGGTGCGTGCGCCGGCGTCAAGGTGTGGCAATGTGTGTGTGTGTGTGTGTGTGTGTGTGTGAATCCGGCACTGAGGCGGTACTATCTATCTTCTCAGTTAACAGACCAGCAATTTCGTTATGTTCCCCAGTAGATTTTCATTTTGTCTCAGTGTAGCAAGTTGTCTTGTTCGCTGCTGTTTCAGGCAGGTGCGTGCGCGTCAAATGGTGTCAGACCATGTGCTTATTACACCCCCATGCTTTAGTCATTAAAGTGGGTAAGTTGGGGGTGGGGGCATTATTTTCATGCCATCATTTTATTTTAATTTGATCTGCTTTTTCTTCACTTTGTAAGCGCTTAGAGCTCCCTAAGTATAAATACCCTGTAGCAGTAGTAGTAGTAGTAGTAGTAGTAGTAGTATCATTATTAAGACGTGCTTTCCACCACGTGCTTTCCACCACTTACTGCACCTACAGTACTATGCACTATGCATATTTATGTCCTTGTCAGCCAAAACTGACTTACCTGCTGATTGCAAGGGGAACACGTGTGTATGGGACTAGTTATGAGGATTTGAGAGGGATAAGGGGAGGGGGAGGGGGTGAGCGGATGGTGGGGAGAGCGGTGGAAGGGGTGTCGAAGTGAAACCGAAGGAACGAAGAGAGAGGTGAAAAATAATTATATTCGAAATTACTGGTGATGGGTAGTTGAAAGGTGTGAGCACCAAATGAAGTCCCCCCGCCCCCCTTTACCTCCCCCACCCCCTTACCCCCTTCTCTCTCTTCAGTCCCCCGCCCCACTCCCCACCCCCACTTATAACATTCACCAGCACTCCCTCATCCGGCACACACCGTCATCACGCGTTTCCTGCTCGACACCCCGAGCTGTAATACGCAGTTCTGGCATCCCACAGCAGTGGCAGCTTTTCTCTTTTGTTCCCTGTACGCCTATGACATTTTGGAGAGCACTTTCGTCACTCAGGTTAGTTATGTCTCTGGTAGGTTCATTTCTGGTTCTTTTGTGCCGCTTGGGACCCTCATGTGTGAGGTCCCTTTTCCCCCCGGGTTTCCTTGTAGTCTCAGCTGACGGCCGGTTCGCTGTCACCGGGTGGGTAGGTGACATTGCGACTGGCCGCCTTGACAATTAGTGTGTTAATGCTGGCAGTAATAGGAGAGAACGGACGGACGGACAAATGGTCTTTATTGAACTACGGAAACGATTTAGCCACACAATGGTTAATTTTCAATCTGACTGACGTTGCTACAGAGAGAGAGAGAGAGAGAGAGAGAGAGAGAGAGAGAGAGAGAGAGATGATGATGATGATGATGAAACTTTATTTATCAACGGTTAAAGAAATTCACAAGTTTACAAACTTGCTATTGCTAATGCTACAGAGACTATCTACTGAGAAAAAAAGTAATAATAAAGTAAAATAAAAGATTTAAACAGAGAGAGAGAGAGAGAGAGAGAGAGAGAGAGAGACTGATTGATTCTCCTAGCTCTGTCTCCTAGCTCAAAAGACATTTCATTTTCCTTTCAAGAAAAGAAAAGAAATAAAGAAAAAAAAAATCTTTGGCCTTTTGGGACTCAGTCGTTTAGTTTGGCTGGCTATTGAAATATGTCATACAACCATTTGCATGTTCAGTCACGTAGGTCTAATACTATGAAATGAACCAGCGGATGTACTTGCACAAGCATCTTTATTTTAGTCTCGTGAATATATGCACCACAGACTCGGACAAAGATCTCTCTCGATAATAATGCAAATAATGTAAATTTATATAGCGCTTATACTCAATGAGCTATAAGCGGTTGCGATGTTAAGAAAAATGAGATAAAATAAAATGAAAAAGGCATGAAAATAATGCCAAAGAGAAAAATAAAAGCCACAGCAATTGTCACACACACACACACACACACACACACACACACACACACACACACACACACACGTCTAACTCTACATCATTTGGGGGATCCGGGGTGGCCGAATGGTAGAGCGCTGGGCTTTTAGTGCTCGGGTCGTGAGTTCGAATCCCGGCTAGGGCCAAATATTTGTGCTGGACTTTTTCTCGTCGCCCCGTCTTTGATATCACCCTTACGTGGTGGAAAAGGACGTTAAACTCCCAAAACACCCACCCACCCTCTTAACTCTACATCTTTATGTAGCCACCCACCCGTTCACATGATGGACAGCATGACCTGAGATTGAATCCCGTCCACGAGTGTGTCCAATTTGCCTCACAGAAACTAGGCCACGGTCACTCGGGGCCTCGTCATGAGTTGCGTAAGGCCCGATGCACACGAGCGTCAGCGTCATGATGCCGCGCGGCGGATCTCACTCCCGGCGGCAGTTTCAAGGCGCCGCCACGTGTGCATGACATCGGCGCCTGGCGTCAGGCAACGGCATCAATGATGCCAGGCGGCGGAATCCTATGACGCCGCGTATAGAACATGTCCTATTTCTGCTGCTGACGCCGCGCTGCAGACTTGGTTTCAGCCAATCAGAAAGCAGTGTGGGTCAGCGCGTGCAGTGTGGGTCAGCGAACAGGCCGTGCAGGCGAATGACGCCGAAGCCAATTGTGCATGCAAACGGCGCACACCGCGCGCTCACGCGAGGCGTATGATGCGAGACAGCCTTCGCTGCATGCTTCATGGAGCTGACGCTGACGCTCGTGTGCATCGGGCCTTATGACGCGTATGGCCGGCCTAGCACTGCCCACTGGCGCAAACACACCATTCCTGAACGCGGGGACCGGTGGCGGAGCCCCGGCTGAAAGTTAGGTAACTCGTTGGGACCAAAAAGCGGTTACCTGTCCTGGTTCTGTCAGTGTATGGAAAGTAGGTTCGTTCGCTACCCGGCCGGGGTGTTCATTCAGTAGATTGAGTTGTCAGTGGTCGTGGTATGTTTAGTAGAGGTCGGGTGGAAATTTGTGACGTGAAGGTCAGTGATTCGTGCACTTCTAGCTTCTTCTTCGTCTTCTTTGCGGTCGCTGGGGTCACATTGGCAGGCCGGTTGTCTCGATGAAGTGGGCCGTTTTCTGAAGATCCTGCAGGCTGCCGTACAGCTTGGAGTGTACTGGAGTCTCTTCTGGCCACACTGCTGTACGCAGCTCCTGGAGCTTGGGGCACTGCTGGAGGACATGCTCTGTCGTTTTGGTCACCGGTGCCGCAACTGCACTCTGCGTTGGGGGCCAGTCCGAGCTTCCGGTGCATATGTGCATTGAGGCGGTTGTGTCCGGTTCTGAGCCGTAGAAGGATGACTTGCTCCTGTCTGGTGAGGCAGTGGTAGTCATCCTTCGGTGTTACTGGTTTGCGGGCTGACTTGATGGGGGTACGTTTTTCCCCGTACGTCAAGTCCGTGTTTGGTTGGCTCTCGCTGGCCCCCTTCTTGGCTAGCTGGTCGGCAGCTTCGTTTCCAGGGACTCCGCAGTGTGCAGGCACCCACTGTAGCACCACCCTTCTGCCTGCACTGACTGCCAGCAGGGTGTCCATCAGTTCCTGTTCCTTGTTGTTAGACAGTGCTTCCAGGACGGAGCGGGCGTCTGTCAGGAACACGAACTGGTGGTACTCACTGCCTGCCGTCTGGATGACAGAGGCTGCTGCCTGGAGTGCCTTCACTTCTGCACTGTAGTTGCTACAGTGCTTTCCGGTTGGGATGGCCACCGACTCAGTCTGACCATCTGGGTAGCGGATAAACACTCCGGCTCCTCCATTGGACACGGCTTGTGTGGCCGATCCGTCGGTGTACACCTGGACCCATGCCTCCTCAGGGTACTTCTCGTCTATCAGTGCTTTGGTGAGGGCGCACTTGACCGACTCGCTTTGGGTGTCTCCTGAGGTGACATGAGGGACTGATGTACTGATGGTGAGCTTCAGGTTGTCGTTAGATTCCCAGGGCATAGACCGGTGTAGTGTCGGGGCCAAAGTCTTGGTTGGGAGGTGACTGGTGTAGGCTCGGGCAAGCTTCTTGGATTGGTGGACAAAGCTGCTTCGCTTGAGGCGGTTTTTGGTCAGCCCCTCCACTCTCTGCTTCATGGGATGCTTGTCCTGACAGCGAAACTTCTCTGCTTGAAGCAGAATCTTGGTTTGGCGACGTTCATCGAGAGGCTGGATACCAGTGGTTCTCTCCATGGCCTGAATTGGAGTAGTCCGCATCGCTCCGGTGATCAGCCTCAGCGCCTGGTTCTGCACTCTGTCGAGGGCTTGCTGGTTTGTCTTGGCTGTTGTGGACCAGGCGGTGCAGCCATACTCCAATAGGGGCCGGACAGCTCCCTCGTAGACGGACTTGAGGATCCTTTCATTAGCCCCCCATGATGTGCCAGCTAGCTTGCGTAGGATGGCCAGCTTGCGCTTCGCTTTGGCCTCTGCTTTCTGGGTGTGAGGCTTCCAGGTTTGCCGTTTGTCGAACGTCACGCCCAGGTAGGTTGGTTCGTTGTCAGTCTTCAAGCTTGTGTCTCCAATCCTGATGCTGCCTGCCTTCTGCTTGGGGGACAGGGTGAAGAGGGTGGTTGACGACTTTTCCTTGTTGATGCTGACGCACCAGGTATCGGCCCATGCTGCTAGCTTGTCTGCTGCCTGCTGCATCCTGTATGTGGCTGTTGTCGCATGTTCCTCCACGCACCACATGACCAGGTCATCGGCGTACAGAGCTGCCTTGATGCCTTTTGGTAGTTCTGCCAGCAGGTCATCAATGAAGATGAGGAAAAGTGTCGGTGAGACCACCCCCCCTTGAGGGACACCGTGGCGTGTCAGGAACTTCCTGCTCTTCTGGTTGTCAACAAGAACTCTTGCTCTACGATTGTCAAGGTAGGAGGTGACCCATCGTAGCATCTTGCTGGCGATCCCGCTTCTTTGGAGCTTGACAAGTAGCCCGTCTGTCCAGACCTTGTCAAACGCTTTCTGCAGGTCTATCCAGGTGGCAAAGAGGACTTTCTGATCTTGGAAGGCGTCCTCGATTTCCTGGGAGAGGTAGGTTGCCTGGTCTTCGGTGCATCGGAACTGCCTGAAGCCTGCTTGCTCTTCGGACAGGATGTGTTCCGTTTCCAGGTACCACATGAGTCTTGAGTTCACTATCCTCTCCATCGTCTTCACGACACAGCTGGTAAGGCTGATAGGGTGGTAGCTGCAGGCTTTTTTCCTGTCTTTCCCTTTCTTGAAGACAGGGATCATGATGGCTTCCCTCCATATCTGTGGCACCCTGCCCTCCTCCCAACTGAGATTGAAGATGTCCAGAAGCTTGAGAGTTGCAGTGTTTCCTAGATGGAGTAGCATCTCGTTTGAGATGTTGTCCGGCCCAGGTGACTTCTTCTTCTTCAAGCGTCTGAGTGCTGCGCGCAGCTCCTGGAGGGTGATGGGAACCTTCATGGGGTCATGTGGTGTGAGCTGAGTGGCTCTATCTCTCTGCTCCCTTCGCGCCTCACGTAGCTTGAGGGATGACACTTGGATGTCGCTTTCCTTCTCGTAGGCTCTGGCGAAGTAGTCAGCAGTCTGTTTCCCTGTCAGCAGTTGACCATCCTCTTCCAGTGTTATCTTCTGTCCTCTGCTGTCTTCGTCATTCAGCTGCTTAGTTAACTTCCAAAGCTTTGTCCCGTCCTTCTCCATGTTGAGAGCAGCGGTCTTCTCCCGCCAGCTTCTTCGCGTGGCTTCTAGCTTGGTTCGTAGGAACTTTGCCTTGGCCTGTTGGAGTCTTTCATGGTTCTCCTGTGATGGCTGCTCCTCAGCTCATTTTCTCGCCTCGTTTAGGTCGTCCTGGAGGGTTTGCAGCTGGTCTGACCAGTAGGGCTTGTAGTCCTTTCTTGCTCCTCTTGGAATGCACTCCTTGGCGGCTTGTAGCAGGCTGCTGTTGAACTCCTTCACCACGTTGTTCACGTCTCTTCCATGGACCTGGATATCCTTGGTAAGAGCGTTCGTCCGGTGAGCAAACGTCCCCCAGTTGGCTTTCTTGTAGTTCCAACGTGGGTTGGGATGGTCTGTAGCGACTGTCTCGGCACTGATATTCAGGTAGATGGGCTTGTGGTCGCTTCCACCGAGTTGCTCTCCGATCTCTCTGCTGGTACCCCTGTGGATATCTTCTGTGCAGAAGGCCAGATCCGGAGTGGTGGTGTTGTGCCATCGTCGAGAATAGAAGGTAGGAGGGTCGTGGGGGTCGTTGATAAGGATCAGGCCGTGATCGTCTTGCCAGTCTTCCACTTCTTCTCCCCTTCGATCTGCCTGTGCGTACCCCCAGCTCTGAGAGTGACTGTTGAAGTCGCCTACCATGAGGAATCGGCTCTCTGGTACTCCAACAGTGTAGAGTGAGAGTGGTCTGTCGTTCGGGCAGTAGTAGTTGACAAGGTTCAGCTCTGATCTCTTTGTCTTGATCTTGAGTTCCTGGTACTCAGGTCCGTCCAGGTGGACCTTTTCCTCGCATGCGTTGATGTTGTTCCGCACGAGGGTAAGCACGCCGCCTTTGCGTCTGTCTTGTCGATCTGCTCTGAAGCACTGGTAGCCTCGGACTTTGAAGGTCTTGTCTTTCTGCAGGTGAGTTTCCTGGATGCAGCAGACACTGATGTCTCTGCTGTGCAGTACTTGCTCTAGCTCTGCCTTCTTGTTGGAGACGCTTTCTGCGTTCCAGTGCATGACCGTTAGCGGCTTGTGCTGCTGCGATTTGTGGCCAGTAGCCCTTCCTCGCCGTCCCCTGGCTCCACAGAACGGTCTGGAGGGACCGCCAGTCGCTGGGGGTGGGCTCCTTTGAGGCGCGGAGCCCGGCGCTGGCACTTCCAGCTGACTGTACTTAAAATGGACAGGCGGTATTGGATATACGTGGCGTGTTTCTGAAGAGTCTGTTGCAGTGAAGGTATGGCTCCGGCATTATAACTTGAAACCTTTTTGACATAACTTCTATAGTTCAGTTCGGTTCATTTCACTAATACTTTATTCATTTATATTTACATCCTGTCACTAACTTGACGTGAAAACTTATTCTTCTCTTGTAACGGAGCTGGTAGTAGAAAGGGACCCTGGTCGGTTAGTTGCGAATTTGTCCTTGTTGCTTGCGCGGCGTTACGCCCTAAAAACTCAGTCACACACACCTAATACTGTATTCTGAAGGGTCTGTTGCAGCGAAGGTATGACACGTATTGACTGTTAGACATAATCTTTCTTTTTTTCTGTCGTTTCATTGATACATTATTGTCTCATGTATGGGAAATCAGCCAATCGAGTAACCGTTCATTGGTTCGCTCGTCACAGACAATCATTCCGGATTTTACAACGGTAGAAAATGACTGACTTTGCAGCCATTTTTTCACACTTGCTGTTACTATTCCGCAGACCTATCTACTAAAAAATATAAAAGAGAAATGACCTCAATGTGACTGAAAGGGAAGGAAACCACAATCTGGCCTGCTTTTTTTTTTTGGCATTTTCTTCTCGATGTCACACAGTTTACCGGTCTTCGTCTCCACATGGAGAGAGAGAGAGAGAGAGAGAGAGAGAGAGAGAGGTCGGTCAGTGTGACCAGGTACCCTTTGACCTAGGCACGCACCAAGGGTACTGTACTCTATGACGTACCAACGTTACTGCCACCTTGAATAGCAACGTTGGTGTTCTGGTCTGTTCAACGTCTGGAGGAAACTGAAGCTTAGCTTCACCAAAAAGATTTGAATTACTAGCACTGACTGACTGAGATCAGCGCGGGTAGGTTACAATAATCATTTTCAGATCTGGAGGACGAGAACTTGCCTTCACTTACTTTTTATTTATTTATTTTTTTCAAGACAGACTGAGTAGCGAAACATAGATGAGTATGTCAGTCATTTTTATTCGATTGATTTATTCAGTGATTGATTGACGGATTAGCTCATTAATAATGATTAATAATGGCATGAGCTTGCTCATCTGCCGGCCTGACATCTACTTTCCTTAATCTGAATAATTATTACGTTAATTAGTTTTCAAAGTACTTACAATACTTATCAGTGATAATATCATAAACCTCTTGGGATAAGTATGGGTAAGCTTTTGCTGACAGAACGGAAAGTACTTCACTGGTCTCTGTAAAACATAATCGTCTGGTTTTTTTTTTTTTTCAATACTGACGGATCATACACATTAGTATTAGTTAGTTATTTAGGACTTTACGCCGCGCAAGCTATAAAGACTATTTCGCGGCTACACATAATTATTATTATTATTATTGTTATATTCTTTAAATTCAAAGCTGCTTGCATCACACAGACTCTCCCAGAAATGACATCACTTTCGCTGACTGACAACAACACAGTATTCGTCCTCGTTGACCGCTCCGTAAAGCACCCCCTCCCCCCCCCCCCCTCTCTCTCTGTACGCCGACACGGATAATCCCTGCCCCTCCCTCTCCCTCCCAGAATTCCCCCAGGCATCATACCCACTCCTCCCTGTCTGTACCCCTTTGTGGCGGCGCCCGTCCCCTCTTCTCAAGGACACGCCCCCTCGATTCTCCCCCGTTTAACCCGGACTTCACCAATCTCGACATTTCTGTTGAGCGGCGGTCTTCTAATTTCAGGCTAGGTGCGGTGGGGCGTGTGCTGGGGCCTTGAGCATTTCAACTGTATTCGCTTTCTTGTTTTGAAACGTCTCACCCGATACCCTCCTCGCCTCCTCGGTCGGTCAACAGATTAACACACACCCGCGCGTTTCCAATTGCTTGTGGTGATTCCCTCATTCCTGGCGTTTTTGTCATCACCGGCCGGGAATGCCGACCATGCCTGACAAATATTCCTGTACACATACAACTGGTATGTGAACTATTGGCGTATTTTTGTTGTCAATTTGTAATTAGCAAAAAAGCAGTCAACCACGCATGGATTAAAAAACAATTCCGATAAAAAAAGTAGTAAGGTTCAAATAAGCAAAAATGATGATTAAGAAATCAGCGGATCCGTCAGCAAACTGGATCAGCCTGCAGATCCAAACGAGCGTTGAAGACGCTTAAATACCAATTAAAAGCCCCCCCCCCCCCCCCACCACCACCACCATCATAAAGGAACCAACAATGCATCCAACCAACCAACAAACAAACAACGACGACAACAATTCCAGACTCGACACAAAAAAAAAAAGAAGGTGTGTGTGTGTGTGGGGGGGGGGGGGGCGTGAGGGAGGGTGTGTACAAAAAAAGTTTCGTGTTGAAAAGGTTGTGCCACGGCATGGTTTGTTATTTAACATTTCATAACATTTTTTTTTTCTTCGGCAGAAACATTTCGATTTGGTTTGAACGTTTTTAGACTTGTTTTATTTCGTTTTTATTTTTTTTGGATACAGATGTTTCAATCGCAAAGAAACAAACGTGTCCCTACAGACAGTATCAGTAACTCTCAACAAAATTAACCCTTTGAAAATATGAATATTTTGTCGAAATATACAGAGATAACAGATAAGCTCTTCATGCACGGTTATCTTGTAATATGTTGACTCTTCAGCTGTCCGGCAGGGTCAGTGGGTGGGTGGGTGGGTATTTGGGGATTTAACGTCCTTTTCCACCACATACGGGTGATATCAAAGACGGGCCAACGATGAAAAAGCCAGCACAAATATTTGGCCCCAGCCGGGATACGAACTTACGACCCGAGCATTAGAAGTCCAACGATCTACCATTCGGCCACCCCGGCTCCCCAGCTCTCCGGCAGATCTAAGAGTGTGACGTAACAAGTGTAATGGGCACACGACACCTGTCCCAGCATTCCGCGCGACACCCCTCCTCAGGGGACCAGCAACAAGAGGACAGTGTCGTCCCCACCCCCCAGGGGACGAGCAGGGCGGGGACAGTGACCAGTAGAAGGAAATGGACTCGTCTCTGTCAATGTCGGGTTTTGAGTGGGGCTCTTTTGTCCTCCCCTCCCAAAGGGACGCAATTTGCAGCTAATCGGCAGTCAAGAGCGGACAACTCTCTCTCAGTGTCCATCCCGTACATTCCGTAAGAGAATTCTGAAGTTGCTGTCAATGGAATCGATTTGTAAGGATTATTAACTATACTGTCTGTTTCATTTCCTTCCAGAACAGGCATAGAGTCTGCACGAAAGTCCAGGCTCATTTTGAGCTGGTCATATCATGAATATGTTATACTGTAATATCGTTTCTGCTCGCCTCGGGGATTTTCAGTCAAAGAGGTGTCGCCCGCATTGACTTTCAGCTTGGAGGGCAGCAGATCCGGTCACCCCTGTCACCCCTCATTCGCCACCACACCCGTGTCCGCTGCGTGCGTTAAAAATTCCTAGTGTTATGCACAGTGCTTCCCTTTCCAGGGCCCGTATGTAAAACGCGAGGTTAGTTTAACCCACGGCTACCGGCCTAACCTAGACTAGGACAAAAGAAACCACAAAACAAAATTAAATAAAAATAAGGAAGCGAAGAAAGAAAGGCAAAAATCCTTCTATAACGGCATAGGCACCTTGCTGGAATGGACCCGCTTCCTGATTAAAAAAAAAAAAACAACAAAAAAACAACAAAAAAAAAGAAAATTTAACCCTGAAGCTAGTTTAGTTCGAGGTTAGACTCTAACCCGGGGCTTAACTCCCTAACCCCGACTTTTACATGCGGGCCCAGGATTATCAATGGAACCTTGAATCTGAGTTTTTGTATCTCGCATGAGTATCCCACGTTCTTGGCTCTTTTTCGGTTTTAGCCCTGTATTCGAAAATCAGGCAAGATTAGCGGTTCATTGACGGCTCTTTCTGCAGCAAACACGAGTATAATCAAAGTGGGGCACTCCCACTGAGCTAAATTTAAATCCACGCAGACTTATGATTTTTTTTTTAAATATCGTGATTTCTTTTTTACCGAGGCCACCGGTGCACTTGTTTGGTAGGAACTGAGTTAAATATTCGTTGCTGTTGTTGTTTACAAGCAAAGCGCTCAGGGTGACCGGTCATCGAATCTGAGTCTTCTTTTCATGTGCTTTCCTTTTTTTATTTTTTTTTTTATTTTGGGGGCGGGGGGGGGGGGGGGATGACCGATCATCGAATCTGAGATTCTTCTTTTCATGTGCTTTTTGTTGTTGTTTTTTTTTGTGACCGGTCATCGAATCTGAAAGTCTTGCCGGTTTTCATGTGTGTGTGTGTGTGTGTGTGTGTGTGTGTGTGTGTGTGTGTGTGTGTGTGTGTGTGCTTTTGCTTATTTTTTTTAAAGAATGTGTGTACATATAAAATACTTTTGTCAAGTAACAAGCATGGCAGTCAGTATGCTTCAACTATGGACACTGCAGAATATTGTACATATATATATCAAAGTACATAGTTACTGTACTGGGATGGACATAATTCTGAGATGGATACAGAACTTAAACTCTCGTTTTGAAAGTCCCCTGTATCACTCAATGATCTGTTATGAATTCATTTTCAGTTTCCGTTGTTTTTTGGTGTTTTTTTTTTTATTGTTCAGTCACATGCTTGGAGTGGTCAGTACCGGCCGAAGCTCGATACCGCTTCAGTTCCGCAGGGGAACTTATGGTCACTGGACTTACTTTTCCTTAAAAAAAATCTTTTTCAGTGAAACTGGAGTGCGGTGGTAGGCTGTGTCACTCTTCAAGTGTCCAGTTTCACGTGTGTTTGAACACCTTGCGGAGTTCCCAACATGCCATTAGAAGCCATTTTGTGGACAGCGGGATTTATAAGTTCTCTGGACACAGTTTACTTTTTTTTCCATTTGTTAAATCTCGCTGTCGCTCGCAAAAGACAGGTGGGCAACAATGGTTTGTTTCGCTACCCGAGTTTCGTCTGCACCCACAAAATGTGGCCTTGGGCATATTGTATTGTGTGCCTAATCCCGTAGACAAATCCTAAACTGTTTGTCAGACATACAGACCTCCCTTTGCAACCCTCCCCTCCCCTAACTCCCCTCTCCCTTCCCGGCCCCGACCCCACACCTCTGATATCCCTCCCGATCCCTTCTCCTTACTAGTTCCTCTCCAAAGTCCACCACCCACCCAGAACCGGGGGGTCGGAAAAGGAACCCGACAGCTAATTAGTAAAGCATGAAACGCATGTGGACGCCATATTTTCAGACAGACGTCCCGACAGGAAAATGTACCCGGATGTTAATGACTCACAGAAACAGGGGAGAGGTTTGACCCTTGTGCACTCATTACAACTTTCGGTCTCGTTTTGATTGGATTATTTACGGTTCGGTTTGAGGCCGCGTCTCAAGTAACAAAATATCACCCAGAGGTGGAAATGCCGATCCTAGGGAAGAAGTTCAGTGGTTTTTTTTTTTTTTTTTTTTTTTGCCGGTCCCTGTTCTGTGTTGAATAAGTAGGGTCAGTGCTGGGTCGTGGTCAGTTTTCGAGTTGGGTTTCTTTTCCCAATCATTATTTTCATAGAAACAGCTTTCACGGAGACAGAGTCGCAAGAACTAACTGGTACTGCAGATGAGCTAAAACAATAAAGGCTTTGTTTCCTTTACAGAAACAGACACAGCAAATAGAACAATACAATACGGTGCTTTGAACGAACGGATTGACGAAATGCGGCGATGATGTAAAAGATATGCAAGTTTATCCTACCCCACGCTCCCCAGCTCCCCCCAAAAACAAACAAACAAACAAACAAGCAAACAAAACCCAATAACAAAACAAACAAACAAACAAAGGGAAAAGGAATAAACAAAAACAAAACAAACGAAACAAACAATAAAACAAAAAAAAAAAGAGGCGGGGGGGGGGGGGAGTGGAGGGAGAAAGCAAGCTAAAAAGCGAACAAGCAAGAAACAAGAAAGATAGAAAGAAAACAAGGAAGAAAGAAAGAAGAACGAACGAACGAACGAACGAACTTTATTTTCCAACGGAAGTGATTTGAACAGAAAAGCGAAAAGCAAGAAAGAAAGAAAAATAGAGAAAGACTACAAAGAATACACAGCACCATTTTCATGTCAACATGTCAGTGTCAGTCTGTGTAGACAGAATGCTTGATCTAACTGGTGAACGAAACCGTTTCCACACAGTAATCTGCTTCACTCACATATTATCATTATAATAATACCCATCCGGAAATAATCAGATTTTGCTTGTACCATGACCCACGATCCTCCCCCCCCCCCCCAATCCTCCACCCCACCCTGACCGTACCTTGTACCTCCTTACCCTACCCACTACCACTCCACCCCCCCCCCCCCCCGTTTTTCCCGAATGATGTTAGACATACCCTTTCCATCAGTGCTAGCCTGGTTGAGCAGTGTCGCTGTTTAATTGGCCATAAGCAGAGTTGGTGAAGATACAAATGGATTCTGAGCCAGCTTCAACCGACCAGCAAAACTGGCTGGCTGGCTATGGCCGGGGTTCAAGGTTGCGTAGAGGTCATATTTACCACTCATTTAGGTCCGCCGAATCATGCAGCCGTGTAAATATGTTTTTTTTTTTTTTTTTGGTTTTTTTTTTTGGGGGGGGGGGGGGAGGGGGGGAACTGGTTGGTTGGTTAGTTGGGTTTAACGTCCCACACCCGCGAAAGATGTGTCTGGAGACGGCCCAAAAGCCGGGGCAGCTTATGGGTAGGAAGAGACAGCTACCCTAGCTGGACAGTCCAGCTGAACACTTTTCAATCCAGTCAGATAGCCAGACGGGAGATTAAAAACTGGCCAGTGTAATGACCTTTTTTCCGTTAAAAAATCCTCTCTCTCTCTCAGTCTCTCTCTCCCCCCCCCTCCCCTCTCCCTCTCTCTCTGGTCAGTCCACTTTTGTCCCGTCGCTGTTTGTTCTGCAACAAAACGTTCACTGTATGGACATGTTTTCTCAGTAGTAACACAAACCTCTTTTGACACGGGGGTTCACCGTTTCACTTTGAGCTCCCAGCCAACGACCGCCGTATTTACAGACGGAACGTGCAAAGGGTTTGGGCAACACAGAAGTGACATGGAAATCGATTGGTTGAAACAACAATGGTCAGCCGTTGGCCAGTTGCCTATTTGCGAAACCAAAGCACCGTTTACTGTGGACAGCGCTGAAGCGTTCCTTGGTAAGAACTTACTGTTGTTCTGCATTGTTTATTTGGAACTTGCTTCACACTGAGCATCGATTAGAACACGGCTTATAGTCCCTTTTTAATATTGTAAGTATTATCTAACAGGGCCCTGGAATTTTACCGCTTTTAAAAAGACATAAATAACAAAGAAATGTACAGATAGGACCGATTGAGGTGGTCAAGAAGACATTAAAACAAAACAAACAAACAAATAACAATTTTTAAAAAATCGCATAAAACTCAGGAACAACAACAACAAAAAAAAAAATCTTAAAAATAAAATTTGGCTTTAAAGCCTATTTCAAGGAATTTTAAAATATGCCCCGGTATCTTCTAAAGTAGGAGGAAGGGACGTTAAAATTTCAAACTAAGACACTAAGACGAAGGGACGTTAAAAATTCAAACTAAGAAGAAGAAGAACTGAAAATCGTACATCAGAGATTTACATGGTCAATAAATTTTCTGGACACTCTTTTAGACAATCAAAACGAAGTAGTTGTTCAAAAGACAGCTATGTACATATACCATGCACTTCTTTTGAGACGGGGAGCCGGGATGACCGAATGGTAGACTTCTAATGCTCGGGTCGTGAGTTCGTGTCCCGGCTCGGGCGAAATATTTGTGCTGGCTTTTTCATCGTTGCCCCGTCTTTGAAATCACCCGTATGGTGGAAAAGGACGTTAAACCCCCAAACACCCACCACCCACCCCTTCTTCTGAGGCAATCTTTGGTAGATTACTGGTTTGTCTGTTTTCATGTGTTTCAAAATTCATTCATTCAAAGACTAAAGAACTAGAACAGTAGATTTATCGTGCTGTCGCGTGTGCACGTGTCTTCCAGTCAAGCGAAAACGTGACACTACATAATTATACACCGAAACAACTTTCATCTAAAAAGATGTAAACCAATGAGGACTAGCCTAACTGACCAGTCAGTCCAGCTGAACACTCTTCAGTCCAGTCACTGAGGCTACCAGGTCGGCCACATTTTATGCATCCTTGACTGTAATGGACAAGTTACACAATACTTGTCGACTACAGTCAAGGATAAATTTATAAAATTATTAAAAGGATGTTGATAAATACCTCTGATAAATATCATCCCTGGGCCCGTATGTAAAACTTCAGGTTAATTTAACCCACGGCTATGGGCCTATCCCAGACTAGGACAAAAGAAACCCCCAAACAAAATTAAATAAAAGAAAAAGGAAGCGAAGAAAGAAAGAGAAAACTCCTTCTATAACGGCTTAGGCACCTTGCTGGAATGTACCCGCTTCCTGATTCTAAAAAACAAACAAACAAAAAAACCCCTAGAGCTAGTTTAGTTCGAGGTTAGACTCTAACCCGGGGCTAAACTTCCTGACCCCGACTTTTACATGCGGGCCCTGGTCGCTAACGGTTGCTTGGGTGTCGCAAATTTGCGGGCGGCGAATGACATGTATTGATGTATTGAAATACAGTCACGTGTGTGCTGTCCCTACCGAGTGTGCGTTACCCTATGACGACTAACTACCCAACCTGCATGCAAAAGAAAACTCCGGGTACATGCGTCGCTTCATGTTTACCCTCCACCGCTCCATACAATGGCACCTTTGTTGAGAGGGGCAGAAGTCCGTGTTTTGCTTTCGTCTCACGTTTAGTTTCTCAGATGAAAATTTGTTTCGTTAGCGAGGAATTTAGCGGTGATATTTCCTCACAGACCTGGCTAAAATGGTAGTTTTAGTTTTCTGTTTTGACCGCCGCCGGGGAGAGTGGTGGGAGGTGGGGGTGGCGGGGGGTTTGGGGGGGGGGGACCAAAACCAAACCGCAGTTCTCTTGACCAAAGTGGTTTCATTATTTTTGTTTTGTTTTGGGTATAACTGCCATTATAATAATAATAATAATAATAACTGCCATTACCAAACAATGAAGCGAAACTTATGAAAGTAATAAATGCTTCAAGTTAAAAAAAATTTCTTTCTTGGTTTTCGCTTGGATTTCAAACATAAAAATCCAGTTTTATTAATTCAAAATAAACAGTGTCAGGGATTTTAGTTTTTAGCTCCATCTCAGGTTCCTCCTCTCTATCCCCATTCAGCTCTTCCCGGTCCGCACGCTACTAGATCTAGAATCTATCTTTTCACTCACTCTACTTACTCAAGCAGTTCTAACAGCTATTGTCCAGCCCATTTCCCCGTGTCCGTTTACGACAAATAGTAGCTTCAGATCTCCATAAACTTCCGCCTGCTTAATACACTTTATACCTTTATCCTCACTCGCCGTCCGCAATCCCTCGCCGCTACCATCTGATCTACAACACAAAAACTTTTATGACCGTGTCGAGATGCGGACGAGCGCCGGCGGCCGGACTGACCTGTCTCAATTTACTTCCCCTATCTGGGATAGTCTCCCTTCCTTTCACCCAAGAGACCTCAGATGGTAATCTAGAAGCGTGTCCATGGTACGGATCAGTGACCTGGACATATGGCTCACCTGAGACCAGCAGGCCGAGTTTAGGTAGGCGAGAATTATGACAGGGAAAGTCCAACGCTCGACGCCGACGCGCGAAAAACTATCTCCCGTAGCCATCAATATTTGAAACGAGATGGGGGGACGCTGGCCACGAGTCCGGCCGCTTGCATCTTTCAGCAGCTGTGACCAGTTGTGGACGGACGGAAGAAAGAAAGGGAAGGGGTGGGTGATAGTGATGTGGGGGTGGGCGGGTGGGGGTGGGTGGGGTAGAGATTGGGGTGGAAGGTAAGGGTGGGTGGGTGGGTGTTTGGGGGTTTAACGTCCTTTTCCACCACATAGGGTGATATCAAAGACGGGGCAACGATGAAAAAGCCAGCACAAATATTTGGCCCCAGCCGGGATCGAACTCACGACCCGAGCATTGGAAGTCCAACGCTCCCCGGGGTGGAAGGTAAGAGGCGGGATGGGTGTGTATAACTTTAAGTGTCCACACAAGTATAGACCACTTTCAGTATGGAATACGACTGGAGGCTGATACTGTGATACAGACTGATATTGCACAAGTTACAAGATCACAGGTAACAGTGTAACTTTGAAACATAATTAGCAGTTGAATAAGAAGAAGAACAAATAAGTATATTGAAAAAAATTAGATAGAAGTACAAAAGGATGAAACTGACAAGAACAAACGCAACCCAACAACAACAAACATTCTGAGAGAGTTAACGCCTTTTGTCTTGCGGAAGATATTTCAAAGTACACAAATTTGGTACGTACGTACTCACCAACAACCTCAGTCACAGCCACATCTTTGTCTGTCTGTCTGTCTGTCTGTCTGTCTGTCTCTCTCTCTCTCTCTCTCTCTCTCTATGTATGTATGTATGTTTGTAGTTCATGTGTGTAGATGTAGAAACGGCAACGATGGCGTCTTTTCATCAACAACTCTTTACCGTTGGAAAATAATAGTCATTGTCATTGTCATTGCCTCTCTCTCTCCCCCCCCCCCCCCCCTCTCTCTCTCTCTCTCAAAACTGGTACATATATTTCGTTCATATCGTTCTCATCCACTGACAAACCACCTGAAACCAGTATAAGCCGTATACCTGTACGAACCATGTCGTGACGAAGTATAACGGGTTGTGACTGTGCAGCAGGTGGGGGGAGCCGGGGTGGTCGAATGGTAGAGCGTTGGACTTCTAATGCTCGGGTCGTGAGTTCGATTCCGGCTGGGGCCAAATATTGTGCTGGCTTTTTCATCGTTGCCCCGTCTTTGATATCACCCTATGTGGTGGAGAAGGACGTTAAACCCCTAAACACCCACCCACCCGCAGCAGGTGGCTCCGGTGAAAAGAAACCATTGACGGCACGTTTTATGACACTGGAGGAGTGGCTCCGTCCTTTTCCAGCCAGTAATCCCCAAAGATCTTGATATGATACGTCTGTCCACTTTGTCCGACGTGGTTGGTATGCGAGAACACTGAAAAGTTTTTCAGCGGTTCGGCGTTAACTTCTCTTTTGTGGGATGCTCGGGTCGTGAGTTCGTATCCCGGCCGAGGCCAAATATTTGTGCTGGCTTTTTCATCGCGGTTGCCCCGTCTTTGATATCACCCGTATGTGGTGGAAAAGGACGTTAAGCACCCAAACACCCACCCATCCTCTTTTGTGGGAATAGGTGTCCCAGATCACATAATTAACCTTCTCGAGCGTGTGTTAAAAGGGGCGGTCGGTGGTCTAATGGTTAAGACTTCGTCACCAACGCTAGAGGTCAGGTTCGAATCTCACTCGGGGGTGAAGATAATTTTTTTCTCTTTCTCGTATGTCGTACCGTTCATTCGGACCGATCGTCGAAGGTTCTCTCCGGGTACTCCGGCTTCCTCCCCCTCTGCTCTGCAGAAATGTTCAGCACACGGGGCGGTCGGTGGTCTAGTGGTTAAGAGACTTGTCACCAATGCGAGAGGTCAGGGGTTCGAGCCCCACTCGGGGCAAAGAATTTTTCCTTCTCGTATGTGGCACCGTTCATTCGGGCCGATCGTCGGGGGTTCTCTCCGGGTACTCCGGCTTCCTCCCCCTCTGCTTTGGAAATGTTCAGCCCACCAAGTTTGAAAAATAAATGCATATCTAAATTCCGAAATTTAAATAGCTGAGCTGACCCTTCGCACCACGTGATTGTAATACGTTTATGTCCTGTGTGTGAGAGAATACGTGTGATTCACGTGAGCGTGCGTGTTGGGTTTAGCTCGCGGCGCTTTGAGCCAAAACATTTGGGATAAAGCGCCTATATTAATGCGATTATTATTATTATTACTATTATTATTAAATTCAGAAATAAATGCAGTTCTAAAGTTCTGAAACTTAAATTGCTGAGCTGGCCCTTCCCACCACGTGATTGTAATGTGTTGCTGCCAAGACGTTGATTCATCTTAATCTAAGGCGTTTAGATTTATTCTGGAACCAAACCCTACCGAATTACTAAAATGCTTGTCGCTCCAAAAATAATGTGATGCTATTTTCAGTGGATAGGGTCAACTTTCGGGAAACATGAAATGTTTATGGTGCTTTACCAGATTATGCTCAGCATGTGTGTTATAGACTTGTGGAATATTGTTTCTTTAATAATAATAATAATAATAATAGGGCGCCTATCCCCGGGGAACGAGCTCACTGACACACACACACACACACACACACACACACACACACACACACACACACACACACACACACACACACACACACACACACACACACACACACACAACACGACTGAGTAGAAATGATAAAGGACAGACAGAGACAAGTGGAAGTGAAAAACAAAATCTCCCTGGCGCACGCCAGTCTACGAAAGAACACAGCATACATTCCCTTCAAAACTGCACACTGTGTGTCGTATCACTCTCCACCCAACACTGCGGCACCCCTGCGCCACCGAGGACCAAGCCTGATATCGATTTTTCTTTCGGACGCGACCAAACTCAGATTGGTCAGTTTTCACAGCGTTCCGCTTCCACAGCCGTCAGACAGGGATGGTTACGTGGTTATCGGGTGACCGCTAATTGTGTGGACGGATGCCAGATGATTACAACTCGGCCCTGGGCATCATCACTACGGGGCTGGCCGTTCGGACACCAGGAATCGTCAGTTCATCAGGCATTGTATTGTCCGCGGCAATCCGCTTTCACTTGTGCCCGCCATCCAGTGAGCTCTCGGCTTTCGGGGGTTTCAGTTTCATGCAGAGCCAGAGAGAAGAGTACACACACTACTGTCAGACGTTGTTCACTGTCGATGATGATTTCGATTGATGGCTTTTGACGTTGACATATTTTCACTGTTGAATTGAATTGAAAATACTTCATTCAGCTCTGGAAGGGAAATTGTTTTAGCCAAAAATACAAGACAATACGATATGGCAAGACTGCTTGTCTGGCCATTTTGGTTCCTAACAGTTGATACTCTAGTTACAGGTCTTGCAGCTTAGGCTTATGACTGCTATTGTCTTTGACAGTTGATGTCTTGACTGTTTGACTTCTTTGGCTCCTGACTATTGATAATCTCATTAAACAGTTTTTATTCACCTTGAACAAACAGAAAATACACCCACACAACTTCCACAATGCCGAGCACAACAAGTTAAAAACTTATGAATGTGCTCATAAGTACAAGAAAACATTTGCGGCGGAGGCGTCAGACACAGCATTACAAGACAGATCTGTAAAGAAGAGATAGGAAGAAGGAGGATAGAAAGAATGGCCAATAAGTACAGTACAAAGAAGAATGCAGCACTTGGGATTGTGTCTGCGACGGCCGGCGACTGGTAATGGTAATCGGAATTTAGGTGTCAAAGCGACCTGATAATTCAATAAAGTGCTGTACAGTTTCAAAAATGTTTAAATTGTCATTCAAAGGAAGACAGAGATTCCCTCTCAAGAGGGTGTCGATGTTGTAGTTATATTGAAGAGTTGATAATCTCATGACCCGTCTTTAACCGCTATCTGTTACTGTCAGTTTATGATTGCTGGGGCCTTCGTGGATGACGGTTGACTCTTGGACTGTTGACATCCCGCGTGGGTCTTCTGCTGATTGGCCTACGATGTGTTTAGCTGATATCTTAGTCAGGAGAAAACTCCTACATTCTTCATAGGATTTTTGTTGTTGTGCGTTTTGGACTATCACAGTCAAACGTTATCGTGCAGCAAACAAGAGACATACATATCAGGGCAAACCGTTGTCTACGATGGCCATCTACTTTTGAACTGGTTTTCTCTTGTTGAAGAGACGCTCGGGTCGTGAGTTCGAATCCCGGCTGGGGCCAAATATTGTGCAGGCCTTTTTGTCGTTGCCCCCGTCTTTGATATCACCCTCACGTAGTGGAAAAGGACGTTAAACTCCCAAACACTCACTCACTCACTTGTTGAAGAGATCCTTCCGTGAACATGCTCTTCCTCCGACCACCAACACTAGAATATTCATTTGCCAAACTTTTATAATGTACAATCTTGATCTGTGGAATATGCACAGTAAAACCACTTCGTACGACAAAGCTATATTGCTTGTACGTCAGTATTTTCGTGATGTTTTTTTTTTCAGCCTTAGTCATTGAAACCTTATCGCCTTGTTTGAAATCCGAGGTCTACAGCCGCTTCAGCCTCGCGAAATTAGGGGCTAATAGTTTTAAACCATTCGTGCGTGTGCCTCTCCCCCCGTTCTAACTGAATAATGATGCTAAGCGGGAAACAAGGTCTCAGCATCAGTAGCAATGTTGTAAGGCCATTGGGGGTTATTAGCCTGCATAGTCAAGCCAGTTCATGCCGATGCCATGGAGGTTTAGTGTGTACTTGACGTGGAACTGACTCGCAGAGAAGGATACGCGTTCGGATCTGCTGTTTGTTGTGAAACTCATTTTACTGTAACTTGTCGTAGTCCTTTTTTTTTTGGGGGGGGGGGGGGGGGGGGGGGGGGTGACCGATTCGATGAAAACGGCTACCATGTTTTGTTTTATATCCATCACCGTTGTCTTGGACATTTTTTTTATTTTTATTTTTTAGGTGTCCCAACTTTTTTTGCCAGCTCCAGTGGTGTTCCTCCCAGGTCCTGGGTGGAATCCACGGAGGGCTCGAAAGCTGGTACATTGGACATTTTTAGGGACAGCATTTTCTCAAACACTCCGACCGAGGGCAGAACAAATCTGGCGTGCGCAAAAATAACCCGGAGTACTCTTTCTACAACTATGCAGAAGTAACCTGAGTACATAGAAGTGAACGTTTTGGGTGTGTTGGTCTTGCTTCCAAACCAAACAAAATATGCCTGTCTGTCTCATCATCATCATCATCATCAGCATCATTCTCTCTCTCTCTCTCTCTCTCTCTCCTGCAGTCTAGCAACGGCAAGGTTGCAACTGGCCTTTTGGCCAAAATCTTCTACCGTTGGAAAAGTAAAGGATTGTCATTGTCTCTCTGTTGTGCATAAAGACAACGACAACTACATGTACCTGCAAAAAATCGTAGAGGCTTTTGACAGCTCGACCCAAGAAGAACTAATGACAGAGATTTAACTGCCACCCAGACTTGTGAGGTTCAAACCCGCATCCACAACATTTTGACCTCACCCACTCTTCCCTACTGACATTTCGGCTAGGAACTCCACCCGCCTCCCAGGCTCCTCTTGTACTGAACTCGTCTGCAACATGCCCGCGGCCTCTTTTGTGAAAACTCTGACATAAGCGGTCAATATGAAAATGGCATCGGCTCACGCGCTGGTCTGCTGTAGCGGGAGTCAATTAGTGTGTAGATACCTCCACTGGTCAGACGGTAACTGGTAATCATGGGGCCAGTCATCCAGAGGTCAAAACTGGTACCCGAGGGGGGGGGGGGGGGGGGGGGGGGGGGGGGGGGGGGGGGGGGGGGGGGGGGGGGGGGGGGGGGGGTAGGTGGGTGGGTGGGTGAGTGGGTGGTGTGTTGGTTGCTCTGTGTGTGTGTGTGTGTGTGTGTGTGTGTGTGTGTGTGTGTGTGTGAGAGAGAGAGAGAGAGAGAGAGAGAGAGAGAGACACACACACACACACACACACACACACACACACACACACACACACACACACACACACACACACACACAAACACACACACTCACACACAGAGAACACACACACACACACACACACACACACACACACACACACACACACACACACACACACACACACACACACACACACACACACACAGATTTACAGAGAGCTGGTAGGCACACACACACATGGTACACAACATAGGTTAAAAAGAACATAAACACAACAAACGGGAGGTCAAGAAAAGGAAAATCCAGTTGTCTCCCCACAACGTGTTCTTGTGTTTGCTTTTCCAGTTTGACTAACCGTCAGAATTGAATATTTCCATTTAAAACGGCCCTTTTCTTATATTTGTTTCAGTGAAATCTGACGGCAGTTGTCACAGCTCCAAGAAGAAAAAATCTGGCAGACTCGTAAGGGAGTGAGTTCCAGACAGAAGCACCAAGCTAGTCGGGAGCCTGACATCGCTCCCATACACAGGTCAGACAGAAGTTTCAAGATCTATATTAACCCGTTTATACTCTACAAGTACAACAGAACATTTACTCATTTTGCGGGTTGGAAAATTTTATTTTATTTATTTATTTATTTTTTTACCCCGGAGAAAGTAGTGTGTTTCGTGGCGTGTCTCGTAGAACTGGAGAGGAAGTCAGTCAGTTAAATATTTATTGTCTTCGGCTGTTAGAATTTGTTTTTATGTGTGTGTGAAGAATTAGTTTGATCAGTTTCTTTGTTTCTGTCTGTCTGTCCTTCTTTCTTTGTCTTTCTTTATGTCTTTCTATCTTTCTGTCTGATTCTTTCTTTCTTTCTTTCTTTCTGTCTTTCTGTCTTTCTTTCTTTGTGTTTTTTCCGATCTTTCTCTCTTTCTTTCTGTCTGATTCTGTCTGTCTGTCTTTCTGTCTTTCTATCATCTTTCTGTCTGTCATCTTTCTTTCTCTCTGTCTTTCTTCCTGTCTGTCTTTCTTTCTGGCTGTCTTTCTATCTTTCTGTCTGTCATATTTATGTTTTTCTTTCTTTCTTTCTGGCTGTCTTTCTGTCTATCTTTCTGTCTGTCATATTTATGTTTTTCTTTCTGTCTTTCTTTCTCTCTGTCTTTTTGTCTTTCTCTCTTTCTGTGAGTCGGGATAGCCGAATTTGTAGAGCTCTGTCCTGTTTTTGCTCGGGTCGTGAGTTCGAATCCCGGTGGAGAGCCAATGAGTTGTGCTGGACTTTTTCGCGTACCTTGGGTTTTTTTTTTTTTTAAAATATCATCCTCATTAAGTGGGAAAGGCCAACAAACCTTTAAACAAACAAACACCTCAAAGTTCTTTCTTTATTTTAGGCAGAATGCTGTCACCGGACCATTTCGGGGCCGCTATGACGGACGACAGAGGGGCGCCCAACCCCTGGCTGCCCGGAGAGAACGCTAGTGAACTAATGCCCAAGGTGGGCCACAGGCGGCCCAAACGCATCATACCGGACGACGAGAAGGACGAAAAGTATTGGGAGAAACGAAAACGGAACAATATGGTAAGTCTTTCACAACACGTGTGCGGGCACGGTCGGTTACTATGTAGGCTGCACAGTATGTGTAGAAAACGTTTCCACGACCGTGCACCCTGCTTTTGTGCAGAGCCCTTTGAATACCGTTGCCAACCACACACCCAGACCCTGGGCGTTGACGCGTGAGGACGCTGTTACCAAGCACCCACAACCCATTTTACCTCCACTCTCTACCGAAATTTGGTAGAAAATGGTAGTACTGGTCCGTCAGCCAAAGTCACAAGCGGACATCTTATTTACGCGAGAAGAGGCGCCGAGACTGAGCTTCCAGCATGCCATTTTACAGCACGTCTTCTTACAACAAGCAAACAAAGAAAGAAGAAAGCAAGAAACACGAGATGAGCTGGACTACTGTTGTAATAATCAGGTTTAAGTGGTCAAGCCGAATAAGATGTTGTAATAATAATAATAATAATACATGGCTTTTATAGAGCGCCGTTCTCCAGCTTCAAGGACTCGCTGCGCTTAAAGCACACACACACACACACACGCACACACGCACGCACGCACGCACGCACGCACGCACGCGCTATTTACATCCCCTCCGTTTACATACAATTTGGCAGTGCAATGAACTCATGATGCACACAGACACTGAGGCTTAACAGAGGTTTAGCTGTCAAAGGCTTGGCGGAAGAGATAGGTCTTCAGATGCGATTTAAACAGACGCAGTGAGGTCTGAAGGCGGAGTTCGATTGGCAAAGAGTTCCAGACAGTCGGGGCTAAAAAGCTGAAAGAGCGCTCTCCGGCAGTTTTCATGTTACGCTTCGGAATTGTGAGGAGTTTTTCGCTAGCGGAACGCAGGGTGCGCGACGATTGATACTTACAGAGTAAGGCCGACAGGTAGGGAGGAAGAAAACCCTCGAAGAAACGGAATAATAACATGTATGTCTTTGCAGGCAGCGAAACGCTCCCGGGAGAACAAGCGCCAGTTGGAGGTGGACATTCGGAACAAGGTGAGCTACCTGGAGGAGGACAACGCGCTGCTGAGGAAGGAGGTGATGATGATCAAGGCCAGGTTTGGGATGCCGATGGACCAGAGTGTACTCACGCCAGAGGAACGGGCACAGTGCCTGCAGGTGTGTTGGCAGCAGAGTCTTGTGATCCTACGACAAACTGTAACAAAATAAAACGCACCCCCCCCCCCCACACCTCCACAAACAAAGAAACAAGCCAAAACAAACAAGCAAACAACTTAGCCCAGTCCAACCCAACCCAACTCAACTCAAACCCAAACCCAAACACAACCCACCCCACTCCACCACAACCTACCCGAGCCCACCCCAGCTCATCCCACCTCACCCAAAACAACAACACAAATTTCTTATTTTTTGTGTATAGATATTCTATTAAGTGATACTGCTTTCATGAACTTCAGACTCAAATGCTCGAAGTCACCATTTCGTTTTCACAATAAATAATAATAATAATAAAAATTATTGCGAATACAGAATTGACATTATTGTGAATACAGAATAGGTGTTTCATCTCATCTGTCACCAGGAGGTGAAGAACGCCCAGGCAGCGGCAGCGGAATCAGCGGCCCAGGGCCTCAAGCTGGAGGAGCATGGAGATCACGTGAGCTCCACGTCATCAGGCGCCTACCCCTTATCTATGCTAGGTCACCAGGACGACCGCGATCTCACGGGGCACGGGCGAGGCATGCCCGACCCCAGGGTCACCAACAGCCCCGGGGACGGCCAGCACAAGGTTCAGGTGAAGGAGGAATCGTCCCTCGGGGACGTGTCTGACGCCGGGGTGTTCGTCACGAATGGTCAGTCCGTCTATGGTCCTTACAGCCCACCCGTCGTGTGGGGGCCGACTGGGGGTCAGCACGGGGGAGGGGTTCACCACGCCGGGTACGGAGCCATGCACGGGATGGGGCAGCAGCAGCAGCATCACCACCAGAACGCGTACGCCAGTGCCCAGACCGGGCACACCAAACTCCCGTCAACCAACAATGCTTTTCACGAGAAACCTCCCAACCTGTCCGGACCTTACGGGCACCCTCGCTACAGCAGCGTGGCCGCTGTCGCCACCAACGGCATGACGACGGCCTCCACGACCGCTGGCGGCGTCGTCTCCAACAACAGCGGCCACTACGCCACGGACACGAGGACTCCCTACGACTACTTCATGGCGGCAGCCTACTCGCAGGGTCAGGCCATCTACAGCCCGGCCAACAACAGCTCCATGCTGTCCGTCCCCACTCCCGCCGATCTCTCCCTAGCAACGCGCGGCGACAAGCACCAGCACAACGACGTCAACGGGCTCGTGGACAAGTCGTCGCTCCCCGATGGCGCACAGGTACCGCAGAGCATGGCCACGTCACTGGCAAACTCCCACGCCCTCAGCACGTCTCGCCTGGACGGTCTGAACGCTCTCATCGCCGCCTCCGTCAGCATGGCGCAGCGAGACTCGCTTTACCACGGGGTGGTGGCCAACAGCGGGAACAGCGCCGAGGACCTGCTCGGTGCTGTTGGCGGCGAGCACGCAGTAGGAGGTGGAAATAACAGCCAAGACGGTCACGACCGCGACACGCTGGCGAAAGAGAACGACGAACTGAAGATGCACATCCGGAAACTGACGGCACATATGGAACACATGCAAAAGGTGGCCATGAAGAACTGACTTCCAGCGTTGAACTGACGTCATATGGTGAAGTGAAGTCATGAGATGCAGTGACATCACGTATAGAAGAATGCCAGAAATCAAGCTGCATTCACAGACACCACGCGGTTGTGGCGGTTCATCGAGGTTCAGTTCGGCCCACGTCATTCCGGCTTCCTTCATTTCTGCGTCGACACTCCTGCGCCAAGTCTGTTTCGGGCGACCCACTTTCCGTTTACCTTGTGGATTCCAGTCAGTCTAGGGCCTGCCTAGTGATGTAGGATGCAGGCTTTCGTGGCGTGTGGCCTATCCAACCCCATTTCCGCTTCTTGGTCTTTATAGGCATCTGATGTGTCAGTGTTTATATGTAAAGTTGATGTTATCGACTTTTTTTAGAACGTGAAACATGGATGTTTGTGATTCTTTGTCGTGTAAAATGATTCGAGATGTAAAATGTACTGGATCCATGGAGTAGACAAACTGGACTACTGCTTGATTTCTTCGTGAAATGAAATGTCCGTTGCCCTATTTAAAAACCTTTTTTGTGTTCAATTTAGAATCACACAGCCACTGGCGAAAATACCGCCTGTATGCTCGTGGTCTTGACGTGGTAGAGGGGTAATGACCAAAGGGAGGCAACACTTGCGCCTGTTGTTTGACCAAGTAGCTGTGGCTACCTCCCTTGATTTGCAAACCTTCCGCGGTCATCTTAGTGCAGCAGCCTCAGCGAATGTCTGACGTGACATTGTTAGTCGCCGGGTCGCATGCGATAGGTTATAGGTATATTGCGGCAGACGCTGAGCGTTTCGGCTTCTGTTTGCTGAATGCCAGCCTTTGTGAGGTTGCAATTGTGTATGTGTGTAGGTGGTACGAGGTTAGACTGTGACACCATCAAAACAGTCCGGCAACTGAATGTGTTTTACGTCATTCGCGGGGAAAAGGGGCCTTTGACTGTGAATGGTACAGCCGGCTACGTTTGTTCAACAGAATCGACATTAAAACTAAAGCAAATTAAAGAAAAACTGTTCTTCACAGTCGGCCCCAAGAAAAACTGTGCGTCTCAGTCGGCCCCTTCCCTTAGTCATCTCCTTCTCCCCCTCTGTTCCCTTGACTCTCCCCCCTTTTTTCCCCCTCACAGGGTACAAGCTCAGGGACTTTGTGTGGAAGCAGTTCTATCCCAGGTACTTTTTGTGGACGTATGTCTAGCCGAGGATACTTTGTGTGGAAGTCGTTTTAGCTCAGGTGCTTTGTGTGGAAGTCGTTCTAGCTCA
The DNA here is from genome assembly GCA_018292915.2 of Batillaria attramentaria. NCBI lineage: Eukaryota > Metazoa > Mollusca > Gastropoda > Batillariidae > Batillaria > Batillaria attramentaria. Next base: position 659,038 of record JACVVK020000199.1, read on the forward strand.
TGTACTTTCTGTGGAAGTACCTCTAGCTCAGGTGCTTTGTGTGGAAGTTCTAGCTCATGTACTTTCTGTGGAAGTACCTCTAGCTCAGGTACTTTGTGTGGAAGTCGTTCTAGCACAGCGACTTCAGTGGAAGTAGCTCTAGCTTAGGGACTTTCTGTGAAAGTAGTTCTAGCTCAGGAACTTTCTATGGAAATAGTTCTAGCTCAGGAACTTTCTATGGAAGTAGTTCTAGCTCAGGAATTTTCTATGGAAGTAGTTCTAGCTCAGGGACTTTCTGTGGAAGTATGTCTACCTCAGGGAATTTCTATGAAAGTAGTTCTAGCTCAGGGACTTTCTATGAAAGTAGTTCTAGCTCAGGGACTTTCTATGAAAGTCAGTAGTTCGAACTACCAGCGCTTGCAGTCGGCAAACCCGCTTTGAGCAGAAAATTAAATGAGTGTTATTTTCATTCTCACATTCAGGTGCACAATGCTGTTTCCTTGTCGTATTATTGATGTCTATGAACTCCTTTGATGTGACTTTCAAAGAATTGTGTTAGAAAAATATTTTTATTTCTATCCTGTTACAGTTCACATACGTTGATCAGGTGTTACAACTTTATTGGTAAAACAAGTAATATTTCGTCCTTACCTGTTGATCAGGTGTGATGACTGCTATTTTACTATACAGCCCTTTCTTACCTCAGCTAGTATCTTTAAAGTTCTTTGTGTGTTGTTGTTGTTTTGTTTTTCATGTATACAATACATGTATGTGTTGGTATGGGTATGTACAATGTGTATTTTTGTCTCGTTAAACTTCATGGTGCAATGTGTGTGTGTGTGTGTGTGTGTGTGTGTGTGTGTGTGTGTGTGTGTGTGTGTGTGTGTGTGTGTGTGTGTGTGTGTGTGTGTGTGCGTGCGCGTCTATGTATTGCCTTTTATTCGTTGTTCCAGAAGTCGATTGTAATTCTGACTTCTTCAAATGCACGAGTTTTCTCTCAGGGATTGCATGTACATAGCAAACGTATTTGTGTCTAATCTAATCATACCCCTTTTCTATTTGTCAGTTATGTGGTCCGTGTTGTGTTGTGTACTGACGCATATCGCTTTATGATACAGTCCCATTATGATGCAGTAAGACTCTACATTGTGTAGCATGTGTTACCGTTTTCCGCAGCAGTGACTTGGTGATCTCACTAATGCTCTCTCGTTTTGTTTCGGTTTTTTTGATGACGATGACGATGTTAATGTTGCAGATATTAATGGTGGTGTTTCGATAGTTTGGAATGACGTTCGGATCATCAACGACGATGACGATGCTGATATTACTGACGACGACGACGACGACAATGATGTTGGAGGTGGTGGTGGTGGTGGTGGTGGTGGTGGTGGTGGTGGTGGTGGTGATGATGATGATGATGACGATGACGATGGCGTAGTTTTAAGACACTTTCATGGAGTTGTATTGAAGAGGGGTAGAGGGACGGCTGCATGGTAGGGGGCAAGTAGTCGAGCTGTAGACTGGGAGGTTGGGTGAAGGAGGGTGTTGTTGTGGGTGGTGGTGGGTGGCGGTGGATTTAGTTCAGTTCAATTCAGGTCAAATCAGTTCAGTTTAGTTCAATCCAATTCAATTCAATTCATCACTAGACACTGGCAATTGGGTTGCAGCGAAAAGAAATTAATACACGCAGAAACACCACCACTCACATATCGCATCATAGTGTAAGGTATTGACGCTATAATCAAGTGTATACGTCCTAAATGGCCCGTGACGAATCGTGTACGTCATCAATGTCTTAGCAGTGACGAAGTGTGAACGTCATCAGTGGCCTCTGGCGAAGTATGTACGTCATCAATGGCCTGTGACGAAATGTGCTTTACAGAAAATCAGGTTCAATGTACGGGTAAAAAAAATGTCAACGTCAAGTGTTCATTATCTGTTCTTCTCGCTGTTCATGTCAAAGACTCTGTCACCATTTATAACTATTTAAAGCCCACGTATTCAGGATAATGACTGTGGTTTTCGAACGTGTGTATTCGTGGAATTGTATATTATATTATTATCTGAGTACTTTGCATGTTATGAAATCGTCTTGTTTGACACGGTTGAAACACACACACGTGTTTGGGTAAGGTAATATTCGTGCTTGTTGCATTGTCATTTTGTTGAGTGGCATTCAGGTTTTGCTTATTCTGTTCGTTACATCGATCACGACCATCTGTTTGGTTTCTCTTAGCACGCGTTGGTCTAATTGTTTAGCATTTTTTTTTTCAAATCGATATATATATATATAATATATATTTTTTTTTTGGAGGAGCGGATTGCCCTCGGTGGAGATGGGGTGGGGGGGTGGGGGGGGGGTGGGAGTAGGGGAGATGGGGGTGGGGGGGGGGGCTTTGTTGAGGAGAAAACAAGCAAATCAACAAAGGTTCATTTGTACAAATGTTCCCAATTTCGTGTGTGTGTGTGTGTGTGTGTGTGTGTGTGTGTGTGTGTGTGTGTGTGTGTGTGTGTGTGTGTGTGTGTGTGTGTGATAAGGACGTTGGTTTGCATATATATTTGCGAAATCAGATACCAGAGATTGCATTTAAAAATCTGGAATCGACCAGAGTGTACAGTTAAGTATAAGTGTCTTTATTGTTTGTCAGTCAGTTTGTTTATCTGTCTGTCTGCTGATTAAGAGGTTGGTAGCACCATTGTTGACTGTTTTGCTTTGGAGAACGCTTTTAGGCGGTATAACTTGCTGGCCGAAAATTAACAAGAAGGGTTGCGTTTTTGTGTGGCTGTCATTGCTTTATCAGACCTTATGAACTTTTTTCCTTGGATCTTTGTTTGTTTGTTTTTGGTCCATGGACGCGGAATTGAGGGGTGGGGGTGGGGCTGGGGCTGGGGGGGGGGTGCGGGAGGGGTTGGTGAGGGGGGGGGGGGGTAATGTCGTTTTCCACAAGGACAAGGCAAAAAAAAAAAAAAAAAAAAAAGCCAGCACAAACTGATACTCGGTCCTAGCCGGTATTCGAACTCACGATCGGAGCATTGAAAGTTGTGTTTAGTACTTTTGTTTTTTTTGTTTTTTGTTTTAAAGAGGCGTTTTAGAGCTTGTGGAAGGGTAGACGCCACTTAGTACTCGTTATTATTATTATTACTATTGCTCTTTCATCTCTTGTTGGATGTACTGTAGGGCGAGGAACGTGTGTGTGTGTGTGGGGGGGGGGGGAACTGATGGGTGGATGGAGGGCACGTTTCGCCGGGGGTGGGGATGGGTTTTTAACGGAGATGGGGTGGGGGTGGGTTGGGGGGGGGGGTTGAGAATGGCTGATTCATTACTGGTCTTTGACACTTTTGGTAAAGGTATGGTCTGGTATGGTGGGCCTCTCCTCGGCACACATATCCGTCTTTTCGAAACGCTCAAGGCGCCGCAAGGCTGGGAGACGGAGCAGTGAAAGCCTGCTGCTGCTACGAGCTACTTTGTGTGCGAACGTTTACTTTGATGCGTGCGACATATTTCTGGTTTCCACTTCGGGGATGAGGGGATGGGGTGAGGGTTTCAATCATTAAAACCTTCATGTTGATGTTCGTTCCTCTTTTCACGATTCATCGGTTTCATTGGTGTGAGAACCAAGCAACCCAACTGACCAATTCATGCAGTATGTGACGTGTTGTTAGAGAGACAGCTTTAATTTTTTTTTTTTTTTTTGCGTTGTTCACCAAGAAGAGACAATGGTAGATGCACTTGTAGTCACATCTTTCACCAGTCTTCTGGTATTTATTTATTGTTTTGTTTCCGAATTTTCCCCCTTGATTATCAATTAAAGACGACTTCACAGGAACTTGGATCATGTATTTGCTGTAGTTTGAAAGGTGTGTGTGTGTGTGTGTGTGTGTGTGTGTGTGTGTGTGTGTGTGTGTGTGTGTGTGTGTGTGTGTGTGTGTGTGTGTGTGTGTGTGTGCGCGGTCGGAAGGGGGGGGGAGGTGAAGATGGGAAGTAAGCGCAAGAAGATTGATCAGGTACATGTCAGACACTGATTTTGTGCGTTGCCGCTGAAAACTCAACTGACGTCTGCACAATCAAGGAAAGCAACTCTTTTCGAAATTGCTAGACAGAGTAACTAACCCTGACAATGGGCTCTGGCCTGCTCTCCACAGACACGGCTATCGAAGAAAACGCTACTATTTCTGTTAAACATAACGCATCACACGACACCCTAGAAATGCTTTAAGACCCCCCACCCCCACCCCCGACCAAAAATCAACACCACAAAACACACACACAAAACAACAACAAAAAAACACAACAAGAATAATAACAACAATAACAACAACGACAATATAAAAAAAAAACACCAAGTGAACCATGACGAAATAAAACAAAACAAAACAAAATTTAATAATAATAATAATAATAATAAATAGTACTTGTTTAGCGCTTAATCTCGCAGGAAAGCAACTCATAGCGCTACAAACACACACACACACACACACACACACACACACACACACACACACACACACACACACACACACACACACACACACGCACGCACGCACTGACACACAAACACACACTGACATGTACTACCCGGCCTGATGCAGATGAACAATTGCAGTCAAAGGCACTGAAACAATGGCAGACTACTCATAAGTGAGAAAGGCCTGACGGAAGAGATGGGTTTTCAACTTTTCAGGCTCGAGTGTGGGAAGGTCACGAAGTTCGACTGGCAGCGAGTTCCAAAACATTTGGGGCGAGGAAACTGAAGGAGCGTTCACCTGCGGTTTACATGTTGCGCTTGGGGACTTTAAGGCGCTTAACCCTAATTTAATTTAACCCTAAAAAGGCCTCAGTGACGTCTCCCGACACATTTCCATTGTACTCAGCATGTCCGGTTTATACTCACGTCTGAATGTTGCACGTGCAGGTCAAGTACCCCTGCCAGTAGTAATCGGCAAACGGTCTACACGTGGCGTTTTGGTTTAAAAATGCAAAGCAAGCGGTTCGTTCTTCTGGCTAGCTTGCGTGACAGCGAACTTTTTCTTTTTTTTACGTGGGGAGTTCAGTGCGTCGTGATTTCCCTGGTGTGTTCTCGGCTCTTCGCTCGTCAGTCAATCGGCCGGCGTGGTCGCGTTGGCTTCTTGGTCGCGTGGATTGAGCTGTGAACGAAGACGTGACAGGAAAGGACTTCAGTGATCTGTGACCCTTCCCCCCAGTCTAACATTCAACAGTTCCCATGCACAGACATGCAGGAGAAACTGGTGAAAGTTGCAGGACCTGACGAAGTGTGTATGTTGCAGCGGGTACCAGATATAGCAACACTCGTCACTGTTCAGAAAAAATCCTGCAAACAAGCTGCAACAGCAGAAGCGAGACTCGCAGCTGGCTGTTTGAAGATCAACGGTGACCGTCCAGCGTGATTACAAGTGGAGCCAGCTAGACCGCAACTCGGCATCCGAGGACAGATGAGGATGTCAACCCTGATGTCAGGCCACGGCATACTGCTCGGCTGGGCAACAGGTATCCCTCTGCAAGCAGAAAATAAGGTATAATTATACCCCCCCCCCCTGACCACCACCACCACCGCCCTGACCATACAAACATAGAACCCTTGTCTTCCCTATACCCCCCCCCCACCACCACCACCACCGACCTGACCATACAAACATAGAACCTTGTCTTCCCCATACACCCCCCCCCCCACCACCACCACCACCACTGCCCTGACCATACAAACATAGAACCTTGTCTTCCCCATACACCCCCCCCCCCCACACACACACACACACACCACCACCACCACCGACCTGACCATACAAACATAGAACCTTGTCTTTCCCATACACCCCACCACCACCACCACCACCGACCTGACCATACAAACATAGAACCTTGTCTTTCCCATACCCCCCCACACACACACAACCACGACCACCACCGCCCTGACCATACAAACATAGAAAATTGTCAACATCAGTTCAAAAGTGATTGGTAAGCCACAGAGAAACCTTCAGGCGTTTTTTGAGCAGTAGGTCACCAGGAAGGCCAGTTCCATCTTATGCTCACATTCTGTATAGAGAGTTTGAACGTTTTCCTTCTGGTCGAAGATTCAGAGCCCACTTCTGTAAAACTAACCGTCGAAAGTTCTCTTTTATCCCAATTGCAATATCCCTTCTCAACGAGAAGCACTGAGTGCCATAATTACTGTGATGTATTTTAATAAGCTGCTGTTTCCGCTTCTGTGATGCTTGTGATACTTGTCTGTGATTTTTTTATTTTATTTTTTAGTTGCCTCATGCTTATAATTCTCCGGTTAGTCACCAAGTGCAGGATAGAGGTGTGTGTGTGTGTGTGTGTGTGTGTGTGTGTGTGTGTGTGTGTGTACACACAATTACATGAATTTATTTATCTCAACTTCTTTGTTCTTATGCTCGCCCGCATGAATTGCCCTACGGGGATAAATAAAGTATTTTTGACTTGACTTTGACTTGACAAACATAGAACCCTTGTCTTCCCCATACCCCCCCCCCCCACCACCACCACCACCGCCCTGACCATACAAACATAGAACCTTGTCTTCCCCATACACCCCCCCCCCCACCACCACCACCACCGACCTGACCATGCAAACATAGAACCTTGTCTTCCCCATACCCCCCCCCCCCCACCACCACCACCGACCTGACCATACAAACATAGAACCCTTGTCTTCCCCATACCCCCCCCCCCCCCAACACCACCCTGACCATACAAACATAAAACCTTGTCTTTCCCATACACCCCCCCCCCACCACCACCACCACCGACCTGACCATACAAACATAGAACCTTGTCTTCCCCATACACCCCCACCACCACCACCACCACCACCGACCTGACCATACAAACATAGAACCTTGTCTTCCCCATACCCCCCCCCCCCCCGAACACCGCCCTGACCATACAAACATAGAACCCTTGTCTTCCCCATACCCCCCCCCCTCCCCCCCCCCCACCACCATCACCACCGACCTGACCATACAAACATAGAACCCTTGTCTTCCCCATACCCCCCCCCCACCACCACCACCACCACCATCACCACCCTGACCATACATAGAACCCTTGTCTTCCCCATACCCCCCCCACCACCACCACCGCCCTGACCATACAAACATACCGGTGGAACCCTTGTCTTCCCCATACCTCCCCCCCCCCCACCACCACCGTCCTGACCATATAAACATAGAACCCTTGTCTTCCCCATACCCCCCCCCCCCCACCACCACCACCGCCCTGACCATACAAACATAGAACCCTTGTCTTCCCCATACCCCCTCCCCCCCACCACCACCACCGCCCTGACCATATAAACATAGAACCCTTGTCTTCCCCATACCCCCCCCCCCCACCACCACCACCACCACCGCCCTGACCATACAAACATACCGGTGGAACCCTTGTCTTCCCCATACCCCCCCCCCCCACCACCACCACCGCCCTGACCATATAAACATAGAACCCTTGTCTTCCCCATACCCCCCCCCCACCACCACCACCGCCCTGACCATATAAACATAGAACCCTTGTCTTCCCCATACCCCCCCCCCCACCACCACCACCGCCCTGACCATATAAACATAGAACCCTTGTCTTCCCCATATACCCCCCCCCCCCCCACCGCCCTGACCATATAAACATAGAACCCTTGCCTTCCCCATACCCCCCCCCCCCACCACCACCACCACCACCACCGCCCTGACCATATAAACATAGAACCCTTGTCTTCCAAACATCTGCTGGTTTGTAGCTGTACATCACTATGAGGTTGACACATCAAGATTAGTTAAAAAGTGAAAAAAAGCCTCTGAATCACGCACGCACAAGCACACTCGCGTGCACATAACACCTTTCAAACAGCAGCTATATCAAGCTCGCACGCACGCACGCACGCACGCACGCACGCACGCACGCACGCACGCACGCACGCACGCACGCACGCACGCACCCACCCACGCACCCACACTCGCATGCACGCGCACACGCGCGCACCACCTTTCAAACAGCAGCTATATCAACACACAAGCAAGCATAAGAAGTCGTAACAATTGACTGGAAAGGGAAAAGGGGGGGGGGGGGGTGAGGAGAGAGAGACGCACACACACAGACGGACAGAATTTTACAACCGAAGAGAATTGACGGGGGGAAGTTACAGATTTTCATTGATATGAGAGAGAGAGGGAGAGGGAGAGATTCAAAACTGTCTCTATCTTCAACGTCCTTTTCCACCACGTCTGGGTGATAGCAAAGACGGGGGCAACGAGAAATAGGCCAGCACAAGTACTTGCGGAATTCTGGTCGCGAGGTAGTGGGACACATGCAGACTGTCCACGCTTCGTTTTACTGAAAAAAACAATGTGCTTGAGCGAAATAAAATATTCAAACGCAATAATCAGCTCCATTGTCACAATTCTATACCGTTTCTCCCTGTAATGGGTGTTACAATCCGACTGGTCGATGAATGCTAAGTATGCGTATCGGAAAACACAATTAGGTTCACGAAAGCTTTTGTCAATCTCGTTCTCAGGGGGGACAAAAACTACAGATATCATTCATTCATATGACAGAGGGATGCGGGTGGGGTGTTGGAGGTGGTTGGGGTGCAGGAAGGGGGTGGGGGGGGGGGGGCTTGTGAAACAGTAAGGTCTTCACAAAAACTGAGCTTTTTGTTTGGTTTTTGTTACTGTCATCTTCCTCAACTGTATCATGAAAAGGTTTACACCGGCTCACCACCAAAACCACCACCACCACCACCACCATCACCAAGAGTTGACTGTTACCATGTTGCACGTGCCATCAGGCCACGTCAGTTATCGCACGGACAATGCGCCTTAAGCCGCGACAAATTCCCCCTTCCCCCGCCCCCTTTTGAGGAGAGTGTCACAGGCTGAAGATTGACATATCATGCATTTCAGTTTTCACTTGCTCCACCGATAAGTAATAGGAACCTTCAACAGAAAAATATTTAATTTTTAAAATGTTAAATTAAAAAAACAAAACATATCGTTCGGCTTTTTTTGTGTGTGTGGACACGCCCCACAGCCCCCCACCCCCTCCCCGGACACGCACACACACACACACACACACACACACACACACACACACACACACACACACACACACACACACACACAAATTTAAAAAATCAATATGGGGATGGAGCCCACGGCCTCTGCGTTGATTATAAAATAGTATTTTATTACATTTCATAATTATATAATTTCCCTTTTGAAACAGTTGGCTCATCATATACTCCCCACAGGGCGCAGAGAGAGCGAGCCGTGAGACAGCCATCCAGGAAAGTATGGGTCCATGCTGGCACGAACAGAAACCAGATACTAAGTGCGCTATTCATAAAAGATGGACGTCCGGGACACCACGAGTGATTTATGAGAGTCAGCGTGACTTCGATCGCCAGACATGCGCGCCAGAAATAATACATCAATACAATAACAATACAAGACATCAATAAATTATCTGCGTGTTCTGAGTGATACTGAACATTTGATGTCGGGGGTTGTGGTTAGTGGAGCATGAGATGGTGGTCTGTCCAAACAGCAAGCGCCTATCCTGGTCGCCGTAAGTTTTTTTCAAACACCAATATAGCCGAGCAGCGCTGATGCCATTAGCTGGGATAATACGTGTGCAGCTTTGTTTGTATTGATTCTGACTTTTTTTTTTTTGAGGGGCACAGTTTGTTATTGACCCCCTCAACCTCTGGCAGACGGCAGAGAGAGAGAGAGAGAGAGAGAGAGAGAGAGAGCAGTGCTAACCCAACAACACGGGTTTCTGACAAAAGTATTGTTCGTCAAGAAGACGAGTTTCTGATCGTCACTGCCTGATCCACTGACAATACGGATTTTCTGACTTGGAAGCAACTTTTCACCAACAAGACGGGTTTCTGACTGCCCCTGCCCGGTCCAACTACAACGCGGGTTTTTTGGGAACAGCTTTTTGTCTGTTACCGACTTTCACAATTTTAGGCAGTCTGCTGAGAGAGCAGTGTTAATCCACCAGCAACACGGGTTTTTGACACACACAAAAAAAAAACAACAAAAAATTCACCACCAAAACGACTGTCTCATTGTCACTGATGATCCACCGAAAATACGGGTTTCGGAATTTCAACAAATTTTACCAACACGACGAATTTCTGACTAACACTGCCTGATCCACCAACAACACGAATTTCTGATTTTGAACAAAATTGTCACTAACAAGACGTGTTTCGGACTTTGAACCACAAAGGGGCCGCCACAAGTGCTACACCCATACAGCCGTGCAGGGTTGATGCCACTAGGGTAACGTGTGCAGCGTTGTCTGTATTGATTCTGACTTGACGACCTGCTTGCCTGTCACCGACTCTCACAACCTCAGGCAGACATCAGAAACAGCAGTGCTAATCAACAACAAGGGTCAATGACCAAAAAAAAAAAAAAAAAAAACGAGTTCTTGATCATCACAACCTGATCCACCGACAATAGTGGTTTCTGACTTTGATCCAAAGTTTTCACCAACAATATTTCGGACTTAACAGAAGTTTCACCGCACAGGGGCAGCAGTGAGAGCAGTGCGGATCCACCAACAACACGGGTTTCTGAATTTGAACAAATTTTCACCAGATGAGTTTCTGACTGTCTCTGCCTGATCCACCGACAAGACCTGTTTCGGACTTTTTGAGCCAAATTTTCACCACCAAGACGAGTTTATTTTCACTGCCTGGTCCGCCGACAACACGGGTTTCTGACTTTGAACAATTTTCACGAAGAAGACCCATTTCGGACTTTGAACACAAGTTTTCACAGCGACGGGGCAGCAGAGAGAGCAGTGCTGATCCAACAACACGGGTTTCTGAACAATTTTCACCAAGAAGACGAGTTTCTGATTGTCACTGATGATTCACTGACAATACGGGTCTCTGACTTTGAACACAATTTTCCTCAAGAAAACAAGTTTCTGTCACTGCCTGACCCACTGACAACACGGGTTTCTGACTTTAACGAAGTAGAAGAATTTTTGACTGAACAGATTCCATCAAGAAGACGCATTTCGGACTTCGGAAAAATTTCACCGCCAAGGCGATTTTCGGATTTTGGACACAACTTTGAAAGCTGTTTTTCACTTTTCTTTTTTCGGAAAAAAAAAAAGACAAACGGCAATGGATACCGTATTTTGCATTCTCTTGCTGTTCCTACCCCTGTCCTGCATGGGAGAGGAGATACCATCAATCATTTTCTCCAAGTCTGGTGAAGACGATGTGATCTACGACGATCATCATCTCGTTTCTCTGGCAATCTCCTCCAGACTCGAATGCGGCTTTCGGTGTTGGAGAACCGAAGATTGTCTCGCGTTCACCTTCACCGGAGGATTGTCCTCTGGTACCTGCCGCCTGCATTCTCAAGCGATTACGTCACAATGCCCGCGTACGAGCTTGAAGGCGCCCGGATCGGTGACGTACAGGCAGATACAAGGACCAGGTAAGACTGCGCCGTAGTGCCTCTCGCGAGGAGGTTTTTGTCATTGTTAACTGTGACCGGAACGGCAAAATGGTGTTGTTGATATTGTTATGAGGGAGTTATCTTCAACCATGGTAAGGGGAGCCGGGATAGCCGAATGGTAGAGCGCTGGGCCCGTATAGACTAGTCAAGGTTCGGGCTTTTAGCCCTGGGTTAGAGTCTAACCTCGAACTAAACTAGCTCTAGGGTTAAATTTTCTGGTTTTTGTTTCAAATCAAGAAGCGGGCCCATTCCAGCAAGGTGCCTAAGCCGTTATAGGATTTTTTTCTTCCTTTCTTCGCTTCCTTTTTATTTGATTTTGGGTTTCTTTTGTCCTAGTCTGGGTTAGACCCGTATCCGTGGGTTAAAAACAACCTCGACTTTTGCGTACGGGCCTTGGACTCTAAAAGTCCCGGCCGTGAGTATAAACCTAGGACATGCAGGAGACGCTGCACCTTCATGCTAATTTATCGAACTCCCGATTACCCCCCCCCCCCAAAAAAAAAACAAAAAAAAACAAAAAAAAAAAAAAACAAAAACAAAAAAAAAAAAAAAAAACCAAAAAAATACAAAAAAACAAACAAAAACAAACAACAAAAAAAACCCAAAAAAACCCCAACAATAACAAAAAACAAAATAACCCCGAAAAACCCATAGAAAACAAATAGCAATTACAACTAAGCAAAACAAACTCGAGCCAAAAAGTTAAGCAACCTTTTGCAAAACAATGCAGATATGTCTTTTGCTGATTCGCACGGATTTTACCTTATCCATTTACCGTGCTGCGTATGCATTTCCACCACATCCACGTGCAATTTACGCTGTGAGTAACGCTCAGAGCACTGCCAGGGGTCACCTTGCGAAAAGTCAAGTTTGACACACACGTTTAAGGCCGCTTACTGAACACGTCAGACATGGCAAGAAGAAGAAAAAGTGATGCTGAGAGGTGGCAAATAGTGGGCGCTGCTCAGGCAGGGCAGTCATCGTCAGCTATCGTTGCTCGTTTCTGAACGACAAAGGGGGACGTCAGTCGTCTTGTCACCAAACAGACAGACAGGAAACGTCCAAGACCACCCAAGAAGCGGACGCCCAAGAGTCACAACGGCCAGAGAAGACAGACTGATAGTGCACCATGCCAGAACCAAAAGATTCAAGCCTGCTCGCCATATTAGAGACGACCTTCAACACGTCATTGGCAGGGTGTCCAGACAGACCATCAACAACCGTCTTCTCGCTGCAGACTTGCCCTCACGCCGTCCACGAAAAAAGCCCGAGCTGACCCCGCAACATCGCCAGGCAAGACTCCAGTATGCCAGGGTCCACGTACACTGGAACATTTGACGTTTGAGGCGGCTGGTGTGGACTGATGAAAAGAGATTCTGCCTGTATTCAAACGATGGCCGCGTACGAGTTCGCCACTCCCGTGGACAAGCATTGAATGATGACTGTGTGAGACAAATTCCGGCAAGGGCTCGCCAGTCCATCATGGTGTGGGCAGGCTTCACCTATGATCATAAGATCGCCCTTGAGGCCATTGGTGGGAACATGACTGCTGTCAAGTACAGAGATGACATTCTCCGTGACGTCATCTTGCCCTTCAAGCAGCAGCACCCTGTGGAGAACTTTATTCTGGTGGATGACAACGCCACCAGCCATCGTGGAAGAATCGTCCAGGCATACAAGAATACGACCAACATTGTCACTGAAGACTGACCAGCACGGTCACCAGATCTCAATGTTATTGAACATGTGTGGCACATGAAATTTGTGTGTGTGTGTTTGATTATGTTTTATGAGATATTAAAATTCTGTTGTGGATTTCAAAGCAGGGTTGCTTAACTTTTTGGCTTGAGTTTATAAATACTAAGCGCATATACAGCAAATATTGCAAATTACCATCACCAGTTCGCAGTATATGCCCAACATTACTTATTCCTTACCACTGGTAGTGCAGACGAAATATAGGTGAAAGGGCCGAACTTGGAAATCGGATCAGGGCACGGGCTAGAAGAGATTTTGGACAGCAGCAACAGAACAAAATCCCCCTAGTGTCAAAGGGAAGAAATTGCGACGGTGATCCCATTGTGTCGTGTGGATGTGTATGTATGCGCGTGTAGAACTTTTATCAGTTTTATTATTTTTTATTAGTACTGAATGTACCACTTTTATTGCATTTATTTGTTCGAGTCATCCATGTCTATATAACACGACGATTTCAGTGTGTGTGTGTGTGCGCGTGTGCGTGTTATACAAAGCAGTCAGTGATGCATTTTTGTTTTCACATTGTTACAGTCACGAGTAAAAGTGAATTTCCCCTAGGCAAAATAAAGTAATCTCGGTTGAATTGTATTGAATTGAATCGAATGAGATCGAATCAAATCGAATTCAATTTGAAATGAATTGAATTTGATTGAAGTACGAATCGAACCGAATTGAACTGTAATGAATTAAGTCACAAGAAATGATAATGCAAATGAAACAAGATGGCCACTGACCAGCCCAATATGTTGTTTCCATTTAATCACCTGCTGTCGTCACGGTCGTTCTTTTGTAATGCCATGTATACGGGAGGACACACACACACACACACACACACACACACACACACACACACACACACACTACACACACTCTCTCTCTCTCTCTCAATGGAAACAACTGACCGGGCTTGTCAGACCAATCTTGGTTTTGGAAGAGAGACGTCAAGTTGTTTTCTTTGAAATCTATGACGTTTTCCTCATTGGGATGACGCATAATACATTTGACGTAATAACTTTGACTCGGATACAATTCTTGCAATGAAAGCAGCCCCATGAAAATTGAAGTGTTGCTGCTGCGCAGTGTAAAGATCGAATTTATACCGGCTCAATGTGTTTAACAGACAAGTCTGCGCGGCGAACGTTTTTATGTTGTTTCCATAGTAATGGAAACAACATAATAGGACGGGCTAAAATTTCCACGTTCATAGGCAAGCATCTGTGGTACAAACGCACGTCACTGCCGATCTCCCGCAGAGACGATTTTGCAAGTGTAACTCTGACAATGACGTAAGAAAACTTGCGTCATCGATGCTGACGCGTATGATGTTCCGAACGCACTTCTCCTCCTCAGTGAGTGCCGTCTGTGCGGATGTGTGTGCGTCTGTGCGTGTGTGAATTGTGTCCGGGCCCGTTTCTTCGAAGATACTTAACCGAATGGCTTCAAATTTGGGGTATCCAAATTTATCAAAATGTTACATTAGACGATTCAAGCGTGTGATGATTGCTTAAGTGATTTGGGAGTTATCGCCCTTTTGAGACAAGTTGGTTGTCTTTCGTGTACAGGCGTAATATTTATTTAAATCACTCAATTTTTTGGCAGTAGATAGCTTGAATACGGACTCTGAATTGACTCACTACTAGAAAATGGTCGCTCTTATAGTTTTCATGTAAACCGAGCCTGAGTTGACATTGCATGTGAACCCAGTTCAGATGCCTATTTCTCCGAAAATACTGAACCGATCGATTTCAAATTTGGGGTTTCTAACTGAATCAAGATTGTTGAATAGAAGGCCCGATCCAGGTACGATTGCACACATGATTTGCGAGTTATCGCCCTTTTCAAAAAAGGTGGCTTTCTGGCGTTTAAAGGCGTAATATGTACCTAAACCACTCCATTTTTGGGACATAGATAGCATGAATACGGACTCTCAACTGAGTGAATTTTGGAGGTTGTCGCTTTTGTACTTTTGGCGTAAACCGTACCTGATGAAAGTGCTGGTGAACACACTTTAGATCTCAAAATCGCTCCTACTATACATAGATAATGAGCCTGGGGTGCCATAAAAAATATACAAAAAATTTAGAAAAATTCACTGCAGCCGTTGTCGTCAGTTGACTCGAAAATTTGTACTCGAAGCACATTTCCTTTACACAAGCCACACGCCTCACAAACATCGCAGAAAAGGCACACGCGCACTGACGCAAAACTGTATCAGCGTCAGTTTGCCGACGTCATGTTTGATTGACGTGGGGGTGTGTCGTCACTTTTCGGAAGTTCTCTATTTGTAGACGGGGAAAGCGGGAGTTTCATTGATGTAGTGAGCTTTGTTTTTCCCACTGACTCTCACTCAATAGCATAGTAGAGTGAGAGAACACCACATAGGTCTCAATGGAGCACATGCACAAACGCGGCTCGCGCAAGTCTGCGTGCGTGCGTGCGTGCGTGCGTGCGCGCGCGCGTATGTCTGTGTGTGCGCACATACATAATAAAAACAAGATGGCCACTGACCAGCCCAATATGTTGTTTCCATTTAATCACCTGCTGTCGTCACGGTCGTTCTTTTGTAATGCCATGTATACGGGAGGACACACACACACACACACACACACACACACACACACACACACACACACACACACACACACACACACACACACACACACACTCTCTCTCTCTCTCTCTCTCTCTCTCAATGGAAACAACTGACCGGGCTTGTCAGACCAATCTTGGTTTTGGAGGAGAGACGTCAAGTTGTTTTCTTTGAAATCTATGACGTTTTCCTCATTGGGATGACGCATAATACATTTGACGTAATAACTTTGACTCGGATACAATTCTTGCAATGAAAGCAGCCCCATGAAAATTGAAGTGTTGCTGCTGCGCAGTGTAAAGATCGAATTTATACCGGCTCAATGTGTTTAACAGACAAGTCTGCGCGGCGAACGTTTTTTCACTATGTGTTATGTCTGCTGCGCGCGCGCGCACACAGACACACACAGACATACGCGCGCGCGCACGCACGCACGCACGCACGCACGCACGCAGACTTGCGCGAGCCGCGTTTGTGCATGTGCTCCATTGAGACCTATGTGGTGTTCTCTCACTCTACTATGCTATTGAGTGAGAGTCAGTGGGAAAAACAAAGCTCACTACATCAATGAAACTCCCGCTTTCCCCGTCTACAAATAGAGAACTTCCGAAAAGTGACGACACACCCCCACGTCAATCAAACATGACGTCGGCAAACTGACGCTGATACAGTTTTGCGTCAGTGCGCGTGTGCCTTTTCTGCGATGTTTGTGAGGCGTGTGGCTTGTGTAAAGGAAATGTGCTTCGAGTACAAATTTTCGAGTCAACTGACGACAACGGCTGCAGTGAATTTTTCTAATTTTTTTGTATATTTTTTATGGCACCCCAGGCTCATTATCTATGTATAGTAGGAGCGATTTTGAGATCTAAAGTGTGTTCACCAGCACTTTCATCAGGTACGGTTTACGCCAAAAGTATAAAAGCGACAACCTCCAAATTCACTCAGTTGAGAGTCCGTATTCATGCTATCTATGTCCCAAAAATGGAGTGGTTTAGGTAAATATTACGCCTTTAAACGCCAGAAAGCCACTTTTTTTGAAAAGGGCGATAACTCGCAAATCATGTGTGCAATCGTACCTGGATCGGGCCTTCTATTCAACAATCTTGATTCATTTAGAAACCCCAAATTTGAAATCGATCGGTTTAGTATTTTCGGAGAAATAGGCATCTGAACTGGGTTCACATGCAATGTCAACTCAGGCTCGGTTTACATGAAAACTATAAGAGCGACCATTTTCTAGTAGTGAGTCAATTCAGAGTCCGTATTCAAGCTATCTACTGCCAAACAATTGAGTGATTTAAATAAATATTACGCCTGTACACGAAAGACAACCAACTTGTCTCAAAAGGGCGATAACTCCCAAATCACTTAAGCAATCATCACACGCTTGAATCGTCTAATGTAACATTTTGATAAATTTGGATACCCCAAATTTGAAGCCATTCGGTTAAGTATCTTCGAAGAAACGGGCCCGGACACAATTCACACACGCACGCACACACATCCGCACAGACGGCACTCACTGAGGAGGAGAAGTGCGTTCGGA
Source organism: Batillaria attramentaria (assembly GCA_018292915.2). Lineage (NCBI taxonomy): Eukaryota > Metazoa > Mollusca > Gastropoda > Batillariidae > Batillaria > Batillaria attramentaria. Next base: position 676,434 of record JACVVK020000199.1, read on the forward strand.
ACACCATACGCGTCAGCATCGATGACGCAAGTTTTCTTACGTCATTGTCAGAGTTACACTTGCATAATCGTCTCTGCGGGAGATCGGCAGTGACGTGCGTTTGTACCACAGATGCTTGCCTATGAACGTGGAAATTTTAGCCCGTCCTATTATGTTGTTTCCATTACTATGGAAACAACATAACAACATAATAAAAACGAATTGAATTGAAACAAACTGTCTCCGCCTTTGTTACAGAGATATCGGCGCTTTGCAACAAACCAGACTGCGCCGCGTGCATTGGGTTTGAATGCTTCTTTGGCCAATGCCTCTGTAAACCTGGATACTACTACTCCGTGGGCTCCCAAATCTGTGTCGAAAGTAAGTATTTGTTTCGGTTAGCCACATACAAGTCACATGAGAGATAGCAGAAAGAGGGATCACTTTAGCGGACAAGTAAAGTCTCATTAGTCATGTTAAAGGCCCATTTCAGCTCTGCGCTACTGAGCATTTATTTGTTTGCGTTTCCCTAAAATGTTCTCGAGGGGCCGGGATGGCCGAACGGTAAAGCGTTGGATTTCCAATGCTCGGGTCGTAAGTTCGAATCCTGGCCGAGGCCAAATATTTTGTGGGGAGCCGAGGTGGTCGAATGGTAAGAGCGTTGGACTTCTAATGCTCAGGTCTTGAGTTCGATCCCGGCTGGGGCCAAATATTTGTGCTGGCTTTTTCATCGTTGTCCCGTCTTGGATATCACCCTGTGTGGTGGAAAAGGACGTTAAACCCCCAAACACCCCACCCACCCACCCAAATATTTGTACCGGCATTTTCATCGTTGCCTCGTCTTTGACATCTCCGGTATGTGGTGGAAAAGGACATTAAACCCCCAAACACATTGCCCCTACATGTTCTCTTATAATAATAATAATCAGCGCATTAATATAGGCGCTTTATCCCAAATATTTGGCTCAAAGCGCCGCTAGCTAAATCAAACACGTACGCTCACGTGAATCACACACTGGACATGAACACATTAGTCACCTGGTGCCAAGGGCCAGCTCAGCAATTTCAGTCTCGGAATTTTAGATTTGCATTTTTTTTTATATAAATTTTGTGGGCTGAACATTTTCAAAGCAGAGGGGGAGGAAGCCGGAGTACCCGGAGAGCAGCTTCGACGGTCGGCTCGAATGAACGGTGCCACATACGAGAAAGAAAAATTCTACGCGAGCCTGACCTCTCGCATTGGTGACTTAAGTCTTAACCACTAGACCACCGACCGACCCAAAACTTATCAATGTGATCCCGTAAGTGACAATTTTCATTGCTTTGTTTCCAGCCTGTAACGAGACCGACCTGCTGCAGGACTTCGTGAAATACGCCGTGAGCGGCATCGGTGGCTACAACATGGAGGCGTACGGTTCCATAACTCTGGAAGAATGCATGGCACGGTGCGTCAGCAACACGGCATGTCTCACCTTCGAGTATTACAAAGAGGATGGAACTTGCAACTTGCAACCTGTCACTGCGCTCGACGTTGGTTGGAAACGCGGCAATGATTTTGGCTGGGACTTGTACCAGAGGATGTGCGCCTGATTAAGTCACTTAAAGGCACAACCTCAAGAGAAACCATTTTCGCTTATTTCTTCGTAGGAGCTTCTAAAGAGGAGATTGGTGTGAAAACTCTCCCTCCGTTTTCTGAAACTACCAGACCTTTATATTATGGATTTGTCAAACTGACACACTACAGCCAGCGTGCTGATTAATTCTTTTGTCTTAAAAAATGTTTGGAAAGTTTCTTCCTTTAACATGAGGCTGCCCTTCGCAACTGTTCCTTTAAGGTTTTTTTTTTTTTCTTTTCGGAAAAGTCACCCTTGGCTAGCGCTGAAGTAATTTTCGGAAAAAAAAACTTCCTTTGCAGATTCACTTTTTTGTGCTGAAAAAACAAACAAACAAAAGAGAACAAACACACACACAAAAAAAACCCGAAAAAAAAACCCAACCAAAAAGTGTTTCAGCTAAAATAAAACAAAACAACAACAACAACAACAACAAAAACCCAACAACAACAAAAACCCTGACTGTTGTGGGATACTTTTACCGCAGGAACACGACCAACACCTTTCTGCAGAAAAAAGAAAAGAATCAAAACAAAACAAAAACCTTTTTTTTCGAGTAGACATTACTTTGTAAAGTGTAAATATAGTGAATGTTTAGCTGTGGATATGCAAATTAGCCTGTGACGTAGGCATAAAATAGTGTCAGCGCAAATTTTTACGTGTTTTTTTTTTTCTGTTCTATCTTTCAAATACAACTTCTATGATATTGTATGAAAAAAATTTCATCACCACGGCAGTATTTCTTGGTAAGCGTAAACTTGGTGCGAAAATTTTGATTGTAGGAATTCAAAAGGAGTTGCTGTCATTTTCCAACTGGATTAATTTTATGCTAGTGATGTATTTGGGTTAGCTGCTTTTGTGTGCTTTATCTCCACAAATGTAAGGCATAACATTGGGCTCGAAATTTTGATCGCAGGAATTCAAAGGGAGTTTTTTTTTTATATGTCTATTTCCTAATTGTGATTACCTTGTGAAATTCTTTATAATTTTTTGACCTGATTAAACAAAATCTTTGCTGTCAAACACACACTTTTTTGATCGATAAGACGAAAAATACTTTCTATACGATATTCGTAGTTTCTTGTTGAGCTTAACTCGTTTCCTATCAAGCACGAGTATCCGACCCTTTTAATTCTTTTCTGGTTTTGGCGCTGTTTGCGAAAACGAGGCAGGATGTATGGTTCCTTAACGGCTCTTATCGCTGCAGCAAACACGAGTATAATCAAAGTGCAAATCTAAGCCAAATTTAAGCCTGTTGCTGAATTTGTCTTATTCTGAAAAGACATGAAAAAAAAGACAACACCCCCTGCCCTGAAGAAATCTCAAAACAAAAACAAAAAGAAATAAACAGCAGCAGCAACAGGAAGCACAAAACAATCCCAAACAGAAAACAAACCGAAAAAAAACCCCAAACCTGAACCACTACCCCCCCCCCCCCCCAAAAAAAAGAAAAAAAAAAAAAAGAAGAAAAAAAAGTCAAACTGGGGAAAAAAATGATGATAAATAAAAAAAGACGAAAACAAAACCACCAAAAAAACCGACAAACAACAACAACAACAACAAAAACAACAAAACGACAAAGCAGCAGCAACATCAAAACCCCTAACAAACGGCAAACAACCAATATTACAGGCGTAATACTTATTGAAATCGCTCCGGTTTTTTTTTTTTTTAAGTAGATAGCATGAATACTTATTCTGAACAGAGGCACATTTTGGAGGTAATCGCTTTTATAGTTTAGATGTAAACCGTACCTCGGTTTACATCGCAGATGAACCCAGTTTAGATGCCTGTATCTATAAAAATACTCAACCGAGTGACTTCAAATATGGGGTGTCGGAATGAATTAAGATCTTTGAACAGAGGGCCCGATCCAAGTATGATTGCACATTTGATTTGGGAGTTATCGCCCTTTTGAGAAAGGTTGGTTGTCTGGCGTGGCGTAATGTTTATTAAAATCACTCCCCCCCCACCC
>JACVVK020000199.1:685000-722500 GCA_018292915.2 Batillaria attramentaria
GGCTGTTAAGCAAACAATCTGGGAAATTGAATTTATCTTGTCTATCGTCCTCTGAGACCGTGTTGAACTCGTTAGTGGCGTGATTTTATCTCAGGTTGTGCACGTCACAATTCAGTCTACACAAAAAGCGAAGAACAATCAAGCTTCCCTCCTTCCGCCTGTCCGTCCTGACATTCAACGGCTGTTAAAGGGTCTGTGGTCTCATCAAAAGGACGCCAACTTTTGCAACGGCGCAAAATGAACAGCCAGCTCTCAGCCAATGCTTCGGCGCGAACAATCTCCCCAAATCTGAACAGACTGCCTTCTGTATTCACACCGAGAGCACATGATTCTTCGGGCTGAAGTCTAGACTGGTCTTGTCTCGGTCGCAGAGATATCCGCGCTATGGAGACCCCGGAAAAAACCCGAGCGTGCATTCAGTTTGCGGTGACGTCGTAGTGTTTTTGGTGACTAAAGGTGTAACAATAAGTGGGTTGTTTCCCCTGGACCACTTGTTTCTCCTCTGTGTGTGTGTGTGTGTGTGTGTGTGTGTGTGTGTGTGTGTGTGTGTGGGCGCGCGTGCTGGTTGCCGCTCTGTGTGTTTCTCATACATGTGTTGTATTTATATATTCATATCTTTGTTCTTGATAATTTATATGTAAATCTTAATGTCACTTTGTAAGAGCCCACAGGTGAGGGGGGGGGGGGGGGGTGTTCGCGCTATATAAGAATGATGATGATGATGATGATGATGACTTTCTCATGAGGCGTTTGGGGGCCACGCGCGTTGGTACGCCGGCCATCTTGACAACTGTCATCTGTTTCCATCCCTGCAATAAATCTGATTTTTATTGAACCTGACTGGGTCGTGTCAGCTCTTGAGTGGATATCCCCACAAAGGGAGACGCATGGTGCCGAGCGGGTGTGATAAGCTGCACGAGAAGACTCGCAATAGCGATCTCTCTCGCTCTCTCGCTGAGAGTCAAAACGCGAACTGAATCGTTTATTCACGCTACGCTCGGCAGTTTCATAGGGGTTTCAGAAATGCTAAATACTCTGTAACTGTGACAGAGGTGAAAGTGCACTGTCAGTGCACATTCGGGGAGATTCCTTTTCTAAAACACACTGTTTTTTTGTTGGGATTGTAGACCTTTAACGGTTTAAATAAGAGAAGGAAGTGGCGCTGCGTTGGAGATCAGTGCAAACAAATGATCATACCGTTGGGAACACAAAAGCCATAACAGGCGCTATTTTAGGTTATGCCTTTGGGTTACGTGCGTTGAAGAATCGGACAAAGACGGAAGCAAACACACCAGAAAGTTGTCGTTGTGTGTGACATACAAGTACCATCCATGTAGCCTCACAAATCGTTATGGGCAGTTTTTGACGGGTCTTACATACCGCTTTAGGCATCTGCACAAACGACTGTACAAGTACACAGGCGGCGGGCACTGAAGGCTAAACGCAAAGCGAAACTGACGCAAGGCTTCCGCTATGGTGTTGCTCTCACTCTACTAGCACTACTACTACTACTACTACTACTACTACAACTACCACTACTACTACTTCTACTACTACTAACACCACCACTACCATTACTACTACTACTATTAGCACCACTACTAGTACCACCACCACTACTACTACTACTACTAACACCACCACTACCATTACTACTACTACTATTAGCACCACCACCACCACTACTAGTACCACCACCACTACTACTACTTCTACTACTACTAACACCACCACTACCAATACTACTACTACTGTTAGCACCACTACCACTACTAGTACCACCACCACTGCTACTACTTCTACTACTACTAACACCACCACTACCATTACTACTACTACTATTAGCACCACTACCACTACTAGTACCACCACCACTACTACTACTTCTACTACTACTAACACCACCACTACCATTACTACTACTACTATTAGCACCACTACCACTACTACTACAACCACCACTACTACTACTACTACTAACACCACCACTACCATTACTACTACTACTATTAGCACCACTACCACTACTAGTACCACCACCACTACTACTACTTCTACTACTACTAACACCACCACTACCAATACTACTACTACTGTTAGCACCACTACCACTACTAGTACCACCACCACTGCTACTACTTCTACTACTACTAACACTACCACTACCATTACTACTACTACTATTAGCACCACCACCACTACTAGTACCACCACCACTACTACTACTTCTACTACTACTAACACCACCACTACCATTACTACTACTACTGTTAGCACCACTACCACTACTAGTACCACCACCACTACTACTACTTCTACTACTACTAACACCACCACTACCATTACTACTACTACTATTAGCACCACTACCACTACCACTACTACTACTTCTACTACTACTAACACTACCATTACTACTACTACCATTAGCACCACTACTACTACTACAACTACTACTACTACTACTAACACCACCACTACCATTACTACTACTACTATTAGCACCACTACCACTACTACTACAACTACCACTACTTCTACTACTACTAACACCACCACTACCATTACTACTACATGTACTACTATTAGCACACAACTACCACTACCATTACTACTACTACTATTTGCACCACTACCACTACAACTACCACTACTACTACCTCTATTACTACTAACACCACGACTACCATTACTACTACTACTATTAGCACCACCACCACTACTACTACTTCTACTACTACTAACACCACCACTACCATTACTACTACATGTACTACTATTAGCACCACTACCACTACTACTACAACTACTACTACCACCACCTATACTACTACTACTACCACCACCACTACTACTACCACTTCTACTACTGCTAACACCACCGCTACCGACTACTACTCTTAGCACCACCACTACTACTACTACTTCTACTGGGGAGCCGGGATAGCCGAATGGTAGAGCGTTAGTCTTTCAATGCTCGGGCCGTGAGTTCGAATCCCGAGCAGATCACTGAGGGAGGGTTATATTGAATATTCGTGACTGCAGTATGTTAGAAACCATTAATTTTGTTTTGCTTTTGCCTTTCAATAGGTTTTAGACATTTTTTTTCCCAATTGAATTGTGGTTAAAAAAGAGAGCGATGCGAGTGAGTGAGTGAGTTTTTAGGGCTTAAAGCCGCGCAAGCCACAAAGACTAATTCGCGGCTGAGAGAGCGATGCGACAAGGGACCAAGTTAAGTCAAGTAATTTTAATAATGATGATGATATTAATGAGTATTGTATAGGTAGTTTCTTGAACTGGCTTTAAACGCCGCGGACTGAACCCAACACGCACGCTCACGTGAATCACACGCATCCGCTCCCATACTGGACATAAACACATTTACAATCAGGTGGTGCGAAGGGTCAGCTCAGCTATTTAAGTTCCGGGAATTTAGAATTGCATTTATTTTTGAAATTTTCTGGGCTGAATATTTCTAAAGCATAGGGGGAGGAAGCCGGAGTACCCGGAGAGAACCCCCGACGATCGGCCCAAATGAACGGTGCCACGTACGAGAAGGAAAATTCTTTGCCTCGAGTGGGACTCAAACCTGACCTCTCGCATCGGTGAAAAAGTCTCTTAACGAGGGATGTCACTGGTGCCCGGACACAGGACTATGACCGATAGACTTTGCCAAATGTCCGATGAAAAAACTGTCCAGCAGGACAGATGTCCGGTTGTTTATTTCAAGAGGAGGTCATATGTCCGAATGCGTTTCTGTTGATCGCGGACAAACTAGTGACATTTTTCAGAGTGAGGGCTGCCGCCTTGCGCTATTCGAGGAGCTTGTGTTTATGTGGTTCCTGTTTTACAGTGCTTTATTGTCGCGCGCCAGAATGTCCTAATGTTTTGTTCCAATTCAGGACATATGTCCTATTCATCTGTCACCTTCCAGGACATTAATTTGTCCTATAGGTTTCAAGCTCCAGTGACATCCCTAAGTTAACCACTAGACCACCGACCGCCCCAAGTCAAGTCAATACTCTTTATTGTCCTTCATTCCGGCCGATCGTCGGGGGTTCTCTCCGGGTACTCCGGCTTCCTCCCCCTATGCTTTAAAAATATTCATCAGCGTCTCAGACAGACACGGACGAGAAAGACAGTTATGATCAATAAAACACAAGTTAGGAATGAAACACAAAGATGGTCACCAGCCCAATAATTCATATTGTTTCCATTCTGCTGTCGTCACGGTCGGTCTCTTTTGTAATGTCGTCACGGTCGTTCTTTTCTAATGCCATGTATTGGGGAGGAAGACACAGAAACAAGCTCTCTCTCTCTCTCTCTGTCTCTCTCTGGGAAACAACGGACTTGGCTTGTCAGACTAGTCTTGTTTAAGTTGGAAAAGAGATATGACATTGTTTTATTTCAAAGCTATGACGTCTTTCCTTACTGGGATGACGCATAATGTATTTGACGTAATCACTTTTAAACAAGGCTTGCAATGAAGGCAGTCCCATGCACTTGAAGTGTCGCTGCTGCATCTAAAGAACGAATTAATACCGTCTCAATATGATTAACAGACAAGTCTGCGAACGTTCCTTCGCCATGAGTATTTTCGGAGATACAGGCCTGGACACACACACACACACACACACACACACACACACACACACACACACACACACACACGCACGCACGCACGCACGCACACACACAAGCCATCGGTCGCTACAAGTTTAATAACAAAATTTAATTATTTGTCATTCTCATATATCAACACATCACACTGAAATTTGCTTTGAAGAAGTTAACTTATTTGAAGCACGGCTCTCTCTCTCTCTCTCTCTGGGAAACAACTGACCGGGCTTGTCAGACCAGTCTTGTTTTTGGAAAAGAGATATGACATTGTTTTATTTGAAATTCTACGACGTCTTTCCTTACTGGGATGACGCATAATGTATTTGATCTTTAAACAGTTCTTGCAACGAAGGCAGTCCCATGCATTTGAAGTGTCGCTGCTGCACCTAAAGTTCGAATCAATACCGTCTCAATTTGAGTAACAGACAAGTCTGCGAACGTTTCCTCACCACGTGTATTTACTATGGAACCACATAAAAATGTTTATGCAAATGATTAGATGTTCAACACCACGCCGCTGCAGACAAAAAGGACGAATACGAGACCATACACGCGCGCGCACACGCACACACACACACGCAGACACACGCAGACACACACACACACACACACACACACACACACACACACACACACACACACACACACACACACACACACAAGCCATTCCGAGAATAAAGGGGATAAAGTTTTTATGATGGTGATCAACAAAACAGGTCTGCAATGACTGACGGCAAAATAAAAGACATGGGCCGTTTGAACGAAAATATTTCGTTCACTGTTCACGAGAGAGTCAAAATATAGTATGGTAGAAACTAAGAGTAGTTAACAAAACAGACTAACACACCAAGTGAGGATTAACCAACAATGAACCTAAAGTATCGGATTCAATAAAACCACACGCCTCTGCGTTCACTCCTGAATAACTGATGGGGAAAAATCTAAGCGTGTGCAGCTAGAATAAACCCGGCTTCAGTCCCAGCGGCAATTAACCAGTACGTAAAAGCCTACCACTGCACAACGAACCTACGTACAACCGGTACTATCCCTACCTGGCCCCGCCCCAACATAGAGCATAGCGACAGACAACACAAGAGCACGTTAACTCATCTTTAGAGGCCACAAGTCCCGCCTGGGAGAAAACTCTTGGCCAGCGTTAGTCGCCAGTGGGTAAAGCTCATACACAAGGGTGGGGAAGGGATAGCCGAGAATTTGAAGAGATTAGGGGTGAAGGGTCACATCTAAACACAAAGTTAGTACAGAGTGGTAAAGACTCTGGACGCATGGGATTACTATTCCCAAATGCGGGTGACGGACAATGGGATGGTGCCAGTAACCGCAAGTGCTGCGGAGCGCACAGAGCGTACACTCCGCTCCAAACCTAGCACCCTCTGTGGACGAAAGAAGAGGCAGGAGACAGCAAAAGAAACACAAAGTGTACAGCACAACAAATTTGACCAAAGTCAGTGGATTCCCTCCGTAGTGCAAGGGGAATACTCTCTGGACGAACGGAACACCACAGTCAAGACAACCCACCAGAAATCCTTCCGAATAACGAATCGAGCAATGGTCAAAAGACAAGCATCCAACACGGGTTTTGTACTCAGCCTCATATACTCGAGAGAGCAAGCCTTTCCTCTGCCCCAAAATTAGACTCAAGTCCAAAGCGAAGTCCAGTTCCAAAGTGAAGATCGAAGTCCTGCAGGGGGGCTTTATACGAAGCTAGAGCAGTTACTATCTGATAGTCTCAAAGCCGAGTCAGTACTCTGCCCCACTCGAGAGAGTGAGGTTTTCCTCTAGCTGTTGGCGCTTATGCAAGCATAGACTCGGTAAGGTGTGTCGTACACTTACCTCCAATTTCCGAAATTAGACCTGGCCACCCGACCAATATCAAACATTTTTAAAAAAAAGGAAGACTAGGGAATATTTTACCCCGTTCTGCTTCTAAAACCTGTACACTTCTCGTCCCTAGTTCTGAAATATCTTACTCTACAATCTTCTATTTAAAAAAAAAAGAACAAGATTGTTGACCTTTAGAGACTCTGAAAACAACATCTTCCTAAAACAAGGGAAGTAATCCCCGCCTTGATCTATTGACCCGAGAGCAAGGGACACTACTCTCGTTAGAAAACACTGGTCGCGAGCGGGATCGCTGTACAGCGCTGGGGAAAGAAGCGATCTTATCACTGTCAGTGCTAGCGCTCTCCCTGGCTGATAGTGATACCTGCTGACACAGCACACACATGCTCTACAGCATAGCCTGAAAGTACAGTTACTAAAAAAACACTAAGTCCAGGGCCCGTATGTTAAAGTCAAGGTTAGGGCTTTTAGCCCCGGGCTAGAGTCTAACCTCGACTAAACTAGCTCTAGGGTATTTTTTTTTTTTAATCAAGAAGCGGGCCCATTCCAGCAAGGTGCCTAAGCCGTTATAGAAGGATTTTTTTCTTCCTTTCTTCGCTTCCTTTTTTTTTAAATTTAATTTTGCTTTTGGGTTTCTTTTGTCCTAGTCTGGGTTAGGCCCGTAGCCGTGGGTTAAATTAACCTCGACTTTTACATACGGGCCCAGGGCATTTTCCTCACAACAGTACTGCCATGCAAAGATGATAGCGTGTTGCTGGTATTGATTCTGACTTGACGACCACGCATTTGAAATAGTTTGTTGCCTGTTACTGACCATTACAACCTGAGGCAGACAGCCGAGACACCACTCGCTTATGTAGTTACTGCTTCATTCAAACCAACATGAATTTCTAACTTTGAACGAATTTTTCACCAACAGGAATCTCTGACTCTGACGAAAACAGTTTTAAAAAAGGAAAATAAAATAAAAAAAGAAGCTATTTCCCACAAGGTGGCGAATACAGTTTTGTTTACAAAGCAAATGGCGATGAATGCTGCGTCGTGTATTCTCTTGCTGTTCCTACCCCTATCCTCTGTGGGGATAGAGATGGAGAGTAGGGAGAACCGTTTCTCAAAGTGTTTTGACGATGATGTTACCTACGACGACCATCTTCTCTGGTCTCTGGCTGTCTCGTCCAGAGGTGAATGCGCCGTCCGATGTATGGGTACCGAGGATTGCGACACGTTCACCTTCACTAAAGGGTCGCCCTCCGGCACCTGTCGCCTGCATTTCGAGGTGATGCCTACACTTTGCCCGCGCTCGATTGCGACCGGATCGGCAACGTACACGATGAGGCAAGAACCCGGACCAGAACCAGGATCAGGTAAGACTACGCCATAATTCCCTGTAATGGTTAAGCTGAATTTGGCCCTGTCACGCACTACCAAAGCACATGGACCTCCATAGCAACAACATCATCTTTATCTTCAACATCATGTACGCTCGTGTAGTAAAATACTTACTCAGCTTTGCACCTCACATCCCACAACTTGCAGAAAGAATTCCATGGAGCTGGCGAAGATCTCCGACATCAGTAACAGAAAAAACCCAAACAACAACAACAACAACAACAACCAGAGAAAATATGTCGTCTTGGTTCATGTAAGTTACTGATACCTATTCGTACGTTGGTTGATGTATCTCCGGCTTTGTTACAGGGCCTCCAACGATGCATGCGTGCACGAACCACTTTGACTGCGCCACCTGCATTGGGTTTGAATGCTTCTTAGGTGAATGCAACTGTGCGCCTGGCTACTACTTCTCCGTGGGATCCAGAATCTGTGTCAAGGGTAAGTTTTTTGTTTGTTTGTTTGTTTGTTTGTTTTTAAGCTGACGAGATATACACGTCAGAGGTAGCAGACAGAGAGATTGGTAGGATCCAGAATCTGTTTCAAGAGTTGTTTTTGTTGTTGTTGTTTGTTTGTTTTATTTCCCGCGATATACGCTTTAGAGATAGCAGAAAGATTGGTGTGGTCCAGAATCTGTGTTTAGAGTAAGGAGTATCGTGTTTTTTTTTTTTGTTTGTTTTGTTTTGTGTGTGTGTGTGTGTGTGTGTGTGTGTGTGTGTGTGTGTGTGTGTGTGTGTGTGTGTGTGTGTGATGTCGCGGTATACATGACTTCAGAGATAGCAGAAAGTGTTGTGTATTTACTGTGTATGTTCTATATAAAGGCTGTATTAACTTAAAAATTTGCTGGCAATATTTGTTTAAAAAAAGAAGAAAGCAGAAAGAAAGAAAAAACAAATAAAACAAAGGGAAGATGATGATGGAAGGGGGAAAAAAAGGAAAAAGAAGAGAAAACAACAAAAACAAAAATCGAACCTTCCGAAACGGTCCTATCTGGACCCTCTTTCTGATTCCCACGAGAGAAAAAAGAAAAAAAAAAAAGAAGAAAGAGAATTTAAAAAAAAAAGTGTTGTGAAAGTGAAGCCTCATCTTTTATGCCAAATGCATCTCTTCTAAGATCACTCGCTTGAAAGTGCACCTGCACGCTTGAGTGCTCGTTATGATTTGACAAAAAAGAACTATCTGCCCTCTACTGAAAAAAGGTGTTGTGTGCATGGAACTTGTCTTTTTTGTGATGTTGATTCAGTAAACTTGGACCGTCAGTTGGGAATAGAGAACCCTCCCCTTCCCAAAGGGAGATTTGTCAACTACTTTTTCAGAATGCCCATGACGTAAAAGATGAAATGCATGTGTTTGCCCAAAATGGCGTCATGGACGTACTGTGTTTTGCCAATACACAGCAAAGTAAAGGTGCAGGGCTTTGGCCGCGGTGGGTGCCGTGTGGAGTCGTCTATTTGAACAATATCTGACCCTTGGCCAAATGAAAATTCGGGGCCTTTGAGTTTTCGGGGACTGTCGAGAAAATGTAAATAGTGTTCGAAATGCCAGCGATACTTAGTTTTTCTCAAGATTTATTTATTTATTTATTTGTTGACTTATTTCTTTATTTATTCATTCATTTTTACCTTGGTAGCCCCTTTTGTGCAGTCAGCTTTATAGGACAGATCAAAATAATTAGAATCAATATGAACCCGCTAGACCACGCTTTGATTCAGTTTTTTTTTCTCCAGCCTGTGGAGAATCCGACCTGCAGCAGGACTACATGAAATATCCTAAGAGTGGCATTATTGGTGGCAACATTGCAGAACACCCTTCCCGAACCGTGGACGAATGCAAAGCACTGTGCAACGCCAACACGGAATGTCTCACGTTTGAGTTTTACATACCAAGTGGAAGCTGCAACCTTCAAAACGTCACTAACCTCGACGTCGATCCGTCAAAGTGGGAACGAGGCATTGTCCCTGACTGGGACTTGTACCAGAAGATGTGCGCTTAATTGATGAAAAGCTACAACCTTAAAGACGCCCCGCTAGCCGGCCCCATTTTTAATGCACTTTTAGCTGTTAAAAAAAATTCCAATGCAGCGGTTTTCATAACTCAAACCCTTGTAGTTTCTTATTTAGCGTCTTCCAAAGACAGTGTTTCTCATCTGTAATCGAAAACTATCGTACAATCCCGCAAAATCCCGAATGATGTCATCTAAGTTTAAATCCTAGGCGTAGCCCGGCCTACCTAAACGTCACACCTGTCAGTTATGCCTAAGGGAAGTAACTCTGCCAAAGGGGGGAACGACTTTCTTACAAAAGTTCATTCCTGCCTGGAGTTGACTGCTCCTGTGTAGCACCCCGACATACCACAACGCGTCAAAATGTAAGTGACGTAAACCAGCCGGACGCACGACGTCATGTCATTTGTTGTAGATGATATATTACAATTTTCGTGCGTAAAGGCACACTGCGAATGTTGAGGGTTTTTTTTTCTGTAAAACTAGTTGACCGTGACAACAATCAAAGAAATCTTTTTAGTACGTTCTAACCTAGTAAATATCACGTCAATCAGTGTTGTGCTTCTTTTCTTTCTTCCCCGTCTAAGGGAAACGAGCTACATTTTCAATACTTCTTTTCTTTTTCTTTTTTTGTTTGGTACACCTGACAAGTCATTTCCATGGATTGTAACCTTCTGACGTCATTCACTGACACCACTTTTTCCTACTGTCTCATGGAAGCTTTAAGATTACGCTTTAATGATTAAGGGAATAATTATTGTTCTTTTTAAGTCATTGTCACTTCAGATGTATTTCACATCTTCGCATTTTTTTCACATCCTGAATTCTGTCTGTGTGTCTGTCTGTCTGTCTGTGTGTCTGTCTGTCTGCCTCTCTCTCTCTCTCTCTCTCTCTCTCTCTCACACACACACACACACACACACACACACACACACACACACACACACACACACACACACACACACACAGAGAAAACCCACTTGTACCAAGACCGTCATCCGTTTCAAATTATTGTTCGTGCTTTGGTTATTATTTCGCAGAAATATTCACAAACAAAACAAATTTCCCAAAACATCGTTGGGCACTGCAAACCCGAACAAACTCTTCCATCGTGGAAATAGGTGCAGCTGTGTTGTCGTGAGGGGCTTTGATTCAACGTATTCTCTGCATGTTTGTTAAAATTATTCTTAGCTTAATCGCACCCAATAGACGTGTTCGCAGTTCTGAGTTTAATAAACGTATTAAAATTGTTCATTATTTGTCCGTCATTTCATTTTCCTTCCGTTCATTGGTTTTTATGTTGTTTCCATAGTAATGGAAACAACATAATAGGACGGGCTAAAATTTCCACGTTCATAGGCAAGCATCTGTGGTACAAACGCACGTCACTGCCGATCTCCCGCAGAGACGATTTTGCAAGTGTAACTCTGACAATGACGTAAGAAAACCTGCGTCATCGATGCTGGCATGTATGCTGTTCCGAACGCACTTCTCCTCCTCAGTGAGTGCCGTCTGTGTGGATGTGCGTGTGTGTGTGTGTGTGTGTGTGTGTGTGTGTGTGTGAATTGTGTCCGGGCCCGTTTCTTCGAAAATACTCAACCGAATGGCTTCAAATTTGGGGTATCCAAATATATCAAAATGTTACATTAGACGATTCAAGCGTGTGATGATTGCTTACGTGATTTGGGAGTTATCGCCCTTTTGAGACAAGTTGGTTGTCTTTCGTGTACAGGCGTAATATTTACTTAAATCACTCAATTTTTTGGCAGTAGATAGCTTGAATACGGACTCTGAACAGAGTCACTACTAGAAAATGGTCGCTCTTATAGTTTTCATGTAAACCGAGCCTGAATTGACATTGCATGTGAACCCAGTTCAGATGCCTATTTCTCCAAAAATACTGAACCGATCGATTTCAAATTTGGGGTTTCTAAATGAATCAAGATTGTTGAATAGAAGGCCCGGTCCAGATACGATTGCACACATGATTTGCGAGTTATCGCCCTTTTCAGAATAAGTGGCTTTCTGGCGTTTAAAGGCGTAATATTTACCTAAACCACTCCATTTTTTGGACATAGATAGCATGAATACGGACTCTCAACTAAGTGAATTTTGGAGGTTGTCGCTTTTATACTTTTGGCGTAAGCCGTACCTGATGAAAGTGCTGGTGAACACACTTTAGATCTCAAAATCGCTCCTACTATACATAGATAATGAGCCTGGGGTGCCATAAAAAATATACAAAAAAAAAATAGAAAAATTCACTGCAGCCGTTATCGTCAGTTGACTCGAAAATTTGTACTCACAGCACATTTCCTCTGCAAGCCACACGCCTCACAAACATCGAAGAAGAGACGCACGCGCACTGACGTAAAGTAAGTGCGTCATGTTTGATTGACGTGATGCTGTTTTTTCTTGGGGGTGTCTCGCCACTTTCTTTCGGAATTCCTCTGTTTGGAGACGTGGTGTTGTATTTTACTTATGCTATGTCGCCATCATCGTGCACTCGCAGAGATGATACGGGATACAACAGACTACAACTCCAATACTTTATGAACAGAATATGCGCGGAGAACAAATTCATGAAAGAAGAAGAATCCAGAACGCTGTGCAGGGCTGCTTACGAACTGAACAGGTAAGATCTAGAACATTCCTCAACTTACTGGAAGGCTCGAAATCTCTCCAAGGTGACGTAATCTACTGACGTTACTGCACCAGCAGGTTCTGGGATGGTCTAGAAATTATTTTGCATCGAAATGCAGTATCTTTTCGCAAGAGTCTCTACAACTTGACATGTGGAAAGCGGGAATTTCAGTGGGTTTCGTTTTTGCCACTGACTCACACTCAGAAGCATAATGCAAAGATCTTGGAAACATAAAGATAGTTCACTTACCTCCCTTTGAGGGACAACGCGTAAGAGTTGTAGCGCGCATCCCGCAGATCTACGCAGTTGTTTGACCCAACCCTACACTAGCCGCCGTAAAACATTTTAAGAAAATAAACAAAAACGAAGATGTCAGCGACTGACAGGTGGTCTCCCCCCATATATTTCGCATGTGTTTTAGGCCTATGGAAAACAT
This sequence comes from Batillaria attramentaria, assembly GCA_018292915.2. NCBI lineage: Eukaryota > Metazoa > Mollusca > Gastropoda > Batillariidae > Batillaria > Batillaria attramentaria. The sequence continues at coordinate 697,952 of JACVVK020000199.1, forward strand.
AAGTACTCTCAAAGTTCCGGAGGACGAACGAAAGATCTAGTTTGGCTTTCACTGCTGTACGTAGGCTACGCAGTGCATTTCGTTCGATGTGTTCAAGTAAAACTAGTACGGAACACAGAAAGATCGAATGTGCGAGAGATCCAAAGATGGACGCATCCGCTGAATACTTCCTGCTAACTCAGCATTAATCATATCTGCGACCGACGATCCAGCAGATTCTATGTTGTGATATGGTTTTACAATGGTTAGAATGAAGTTCAGCCGGATGATTTTGTTCTGTGTGTGTGTTCTGAATTTAGATGCAGGTAGACGCTAGCACAATTTAAGTCACCGTGATTTGTAAAGTTGTCAGGGAAAAAAATTACGCTGTATCTGCGTCAGCCGCGTGTGTTTACTGTTAGTTTACACTGCATGCACACGTACCACTTGAGGTCTTTTTTTCTTTTTTTTTTCACAAGAAAGCGAAAAAAAAAATGTTTGTTTTTCAACAAGAATACCAAAAGAAGTATTTCCCCGTTTATATTTGTCTGTTATTTGAACAATTCGGCGCAGAACACAATTGCATGCTTTTGTGATCGCTTTCCACTTTCCGCCATGCTGTCACTATAGGGGCCAGATCTAGGATGCGCGCTAATGCGGGCAGACAACTCTTCGCGTTGTCCCGCTATATGTCTCTCTTACGAGGGCAGGAGTGACGCGTCTTTCTGATTCCAAGGTCTTTGCATAATGTGTGTGTGTGTGTGTGTGTGTGTGTGTGTGTGTGTGTGTGTGTGTGTGTGTGTGTGTGTGTAGGGGGGGGGGGGGGGGGGGGTGCGTGCGTCCGCGGGCAAGCGCGCGTCTAAGGCGAGAGAGAGAGAGAGGGGGTCTCTTCTCCGATACCAGTAAGCAATCGTCTGTCAGTCAGGTCTGCGGGAAGTAACTCTGTCAAAGGGGAACGACTTTATTACAAGAATTCATTCACCCATGTAGAACCTCGCATACGCCAACAAGTTGTGACGTCAACCAGCTAGGCGAGCTCACACGACCTCATGTGTTTGGGTTTTTGCAAGTGCATAGAGGCACGATAAGGGTTTTCAGTACTTTCTTTATGTCAGCATGCTTGATGTCAGAGAGCTTGCGTTCCGGCGTGTGCGCGCGGGCTGCATACATGACACAACGACTACGACTGTGACTACAGCAGGTCATTGAATGGAAACAACATATTGGGCTGGTGGCCATCTTGTTGTGTTCTTTTTAAGGTTGTGTGTACAAAATTACAAGCAGCAAGCTTTTTGTTACAGTGCAGAACGAATCGTCCCGACACAAACAAACAAGCACAGGTGTGTGGTTTTCGCTGCACCACGGCGACGCGCTTACCCCGGGGGGGGGGGGACGAGGAGGGAGGGCAAGTCGAATTTCTCGAAAGGGATTATAAAATCAACCAACCAAACGACCAACAACACCACAAGCAAGCAACAAAAACACCATCAATCAAAACAAACAAACAAACAAACAAACAAACAAACAAACAAACAAACAAACAGCAACAACAACAATTAAACAAGCAGAACAACAACATTTAAACAAGCAGAACAACAACAACAGCAACAACAACTGGACTGGAGAATTGGACGGGTTTGGGTGATAATTACAATGAACACTTTTTGCGCTCTTAGTGCAGGAGCGTGGCGTGGAAAAAAAAAAGTGATAATTACAATTACCTCGAGAGATAATTACAGTGGTCTCGAGATCATGGTAAATATGAGAGATAATTATAATGTTCTTGTGTTCATTGTAACTATCACCTTTTTTGTGCCAGTAAGCCGTCATAGTAATCTGCTGCGCAGGGGAGCCGGGGTGGCCGAATGGTTAGGGCGTTGGACTTCTGATGCTCGGGTCGTGAGTTCGTATCACGGTTGGGGCCAAATATTTGTGCTGGCTTTTTCATCGTTGCCCCGTCTTTGATATCACCCGTATGTGGTGGAAAAGGACGTTAAACCCCCAAACACCCACCGCACACCCTTCTGCTGCGCAATTCTGAAAATCCAGCTACGCCGTTATGCTACTACGATGTAGTTTGTGTACAGCCGAGGTCAACGACGGAAGGGAGATAACACTTGTACGGGTGTTTGGACCTAGTGTCTGTGACTATCTCCCTTGATTTGCGAACCTTCCGCGATATATGCGACCGTCAGATCCTCAGCGATAGTTACTGAGGGATTGCGATAATTAGTAGAGACTGAGTTTTAAAAGTACCTCCTAGCAACGACAAAGAAAGAAAATCATCTTTACTGTCAAGTGGAAACGCTACTCAGCTGTGTTGTCATGAAAGGTTTTAATTCAACGCTTCGATGTGTTTGTATGATGTGAGTTTAAAATTGTTCACACACTTTCAATGTTTTGCGGAACTCTTGGAAACGACGAATATATTAAACTGAAACAAATAAACAACAACAAAAATACTCCCCCCCCCAAAAAAAAAACAAAAAAAACAACAACAAAAAAAAAACCCAAACAAACAAAAACCCAAAACACCCCCCCCCCCAAAAAAAAAAACAAAAACAAAAAACAAAAACAAAAAAACAAAACAACAACAAAACAACAACAACAACAAAAAACAACAAACAAAAAGCAAACCCCCCCCCCCCCAAAAAAAAAACCTACCACCACCACCAAGCAACAAAAACCCCAAAACAAACAACAGCCCCCCCCCCCCCCCCCCCGCTACACACACACACTTACACAGAGACAATCTAGAAATTTAATTTATTCCCTGAATTGACAAATAATGACAAAATTAACTTTGCGGATACATTGACAATCCTTGTCATGTGTGTGTGTGTGTGTGTGTGTGTGTGTGTGTGTGTGTGTGTGTGTGTGTGTGTGTGTGTGTGTGTGTGTGTGTGTGTGTGTGTAAAAACCTTTAAAATACACAAAATACCAAAAGTGAAAATTACGCAATAAAAAAGGACATTCTTCACCACGTATACAAATATATCTTTTTGGCACTGAGAAAAATAGAATTCATCACAGTTGGCTCTGAAAAGACCCATTTCACAGACAAGTACAGTGCACATACACCCCTTTAAAATAATGGTGAAAAAATCAAGGCACCAAAAACCCCTGTCAAAACGGTTCTCCAGATCAGAGAGAATGTACACTATGGCATAACAATTCATGAAAATACAAACGTTAAAGAGTCCGTTGCAAGGTGAAGCTACGACTGTGTAAATTAGAACAGAATGTATTCAAACGCAATGCGTGTAAAAATCGACACTACGAACTATTGAAATTCATATACACAAAATTGCACTACTCAAGACTAATCAATTCGGTAAAATTGAAGCGTCATATATACGAATAACAAGATCATCATCATCGTCATCTTCATCATCATCATAATCAACAACAAAATCCTTATCATGTCGAAGTTACAATTAGCTTTCGTGTCTCTGTGAGTCTGATCTGTGTAGACTATCAAAAGAAATCCGATTTTTTTTCAATTCAGTTTCATCTTTTGCGACTTCTGGTGCAAAGCGAAGAAAGCAGACCCAAACATTTCAAAACAAGGTTAACAAAACAACAAAACACTTGTAAACGCGTCTTAGGAGCTTGGACTTAGAAGCGACATTTTATTTTCGAACATAAGTTTTAAGCAGACTATATTTAATACAATTAAATTTGTGATAAAACAACAACAACGACAGCAAAACCGAAACAAAACACCAGGATGGAATATCGAAACAATTCAGATCATAAAAATTCAAAATATCACAGTCATAAAAAAAACACAGTACCGGAAATGGATCAATGAAAACATGTACATAAAAGAACAGCATTGAGCACATTCCACTACAATTACAGGAAAGTGCTATGGTGAATATTTTAATCTCAGTCTTAATGTTTAAAGCAACTGCGTCCAGCGTGGCTTTGTTTGAACTGTAACTGTCACGGGGTGGGTGGGTGGGTGTTTGGGGGTTTAACGTCCTTTTCCACCATATACGGGTGATATCAAAGACGGGACAACGATGAAAAAGCCAGCACAAACAATTGGCCCCAGCCGAGATAGGAACTCACGACCCGAGCATTAGAAGTCCAGTGCTCTACCATTCGACCACCCCGGCTCCCCGTAACTGTCACAGAAAGGAATCAAAACTTACGCACGTAAAGTATCCACTTTTTAAAACTCAGGCCCTGGCTTTCTGTCTACTTATTCACAGATCCTTTGCTGGTGACCGTGAGGAAGGAGCCATGAAAACAACTACATAATAACTCAGTGGTCTGCGTTGGAGATGCGGAAATATTTATGTTTGGGCAAGCCAAATTCAACAATGATCGGTTTCCTGCAGCCGTTACGAAATGAGCAACCCTGTTCCGGGTCCGTCGATAACTCTATGCCCTTGCGACGACGGCCAAGTCGGGCTAACCGAGACCGAGCCGAGCTAAGTGATACCTAAGAAGGAAATAAAAATATTCGGTGACAAGGAAAGTGGACAGTTGCGAACAACTTTGAGGTCCCCGTGTTATTTCACAGTGTGCACAGAAGCGGTGAAAACTGTCGCATTCACCAGCACAGTAAACTCTCAGCCTCAGTGTTTCGAGATTATTGCCTGCATGAGTTGTCTCCCTTGCCGCAACAAGCACGCATTTTTTCGTGGCACAGCACAAAGCTGCCGCGAAAAATGCATGCATGCTGCGGGTCTGTGTATGCACGGGGGACAACTCATGCAGGCAATATACTCGAAACAGGCTGAGAATGTACTGTGCTGGTGAATGCGACAGTTTTCACCGCTTCTGTGCACACTGTGAAATAACACGGGGACCTCAGAAGAGTTGTTGTTCGCAACTGTCCACTTTCCTTGTCACCGAGTATTTTTGCTTTTTCCTTCTTAGGTATCACTTAGCTCGGCTCGGTCTCTGTTAGCCCGACCTGGCCGTCGTCGCAGGGGTATGGAGTTATCCACGGATCCGGAACAGGGTTGCCAAATGAGCAATCAAGGGACGGAACACCTGTTTTCTGTCTCCGATTACGACACGGCAATTACAGCTGTTCTAATGATTCATAACCTTCTTTCATTTTTTTTATATACATGATGGTGTTCCATATAAAACATGTTCACGACACTTTGTTAAAGAATTATAGCACTTTAAAGTTGGAGGCAGCCGCCTTAAGTCCCGCGACTCTTTGTCATTGTCAGTAGCTTGGCGGGGATTCCAACCAACGTCTTTCATTTGTCCTTGTGTTGTATTCATACACCTTGCCTGTATCTGCAAGTGAAACGACACATTCATGTTAGTCTTGATTTACTGCAGTGAATATAAGAGGAGAAATAACAACAACAACAACAACAACAACAACAACAAAAAACCCAAACAAACAAAAACTATCGCTGTAGTGTGTATACATTTTGTGATCTACAGCTGCGCAGAGACACACATGCACACAGTAATGGTAATAGTTACGGACACGGTGCAACTGCCCATGCCAAGTCAAAACGGAAAACGTAAAAAAATGGGGTAAAACTGTTTAAGCACCTCCAAAACAGTAACAACAACAAAATAACAACAAACACTCTCTCCTCCCCCCTCCCCCCCACAACCCAACCCCCACCACCAACAACAAAAACAAGTTCAGCAAGTATACAACCAACAAACAAACAAACAAACAAACAAAAAACCCAAACAAACTAAGAAACAAACAGCAACAACAAGAAACAAAGAACAACAACAACAACGAAGAAACGACAAAGTAACAAAAACAAACAAACAAGCAACTAAACCGAAGAACAATACCAACTCGAAAACAGGAAAGAAGGAAAGAAAGAAAGAAGAAGAAGAAGCAGAATAAGAAGAAGAAGAAGAAGAAGAACAACAACAACAACCAACCAGCCAACCAACCAACCAAACAGAAAAAAGCCCAACAACAAACAAACGCACACCAACACAATCTCGACTCACTGGGATCAAGCGCCCTGCCATCGAAGTCTCTGTTAACGACCGGATACGGGGCATCCTCATCCATCGGAGCGAGAAGCACTGTACGGGGCGAGGCAAGTGACCGCTTCCTATGCCCCCTATCCCCATCATCATCTTCATACGACTTGGTTGTCTCTGGTGGCGTCAGCCGTCTTGTCGGTGTACTCAACTTTCTATTGTTGTAGGCCTGGATGGAGAAAAAGTCATAGCTACAGAGAGGTTTACAATTGTAGACAATGAAGTTTTCGCATTTACTTTTTGTCCCGTGCCTCCAGGGAAATGCCACTCGATATCAGATCTACATATTTCGAACTGCCAGCTCTCAATGTAGGCACACAAAGTTTAAAACTGAAAATACAGTTTTCCAGAATTCTGAACCGCACTTTAGTTGTGTTTTTTTATGTTGTGGTACAGCAATAGAAAAACAAATTCATAGCCATGGCCGTAAGGTACTGTTATCGTGTAGTCGGTCAGTGGAAAACAACTGGCTAATTATGACAGCTGGTCATTTTAGCATACTGCTCAGGCAATGGTGACTTGATTCTTTACTGTACAACTGAATGTGTTGTTGCTCGACCCATCATCTTCCTGCCCCCCAGTACACACACACACACACACACACACACACACACACAGAGTGCGTGTGTGTGTCTCTCACTCACAGCAAAAGCTGTAGCCGCAATGGCAGCCGTGGCAAGGCTTGGTTTTTTGGTCGTCCGGTCCAAGTCTGGTACACCACCTGGAAAAACGCACTGGTCATCAGAAAGCGATATCCAATCATAGGCGAAAGACAACAGCGTGTATGTACAATAAGAAACCCTGACATAACTTCAGAATGTAGGCCTCAGATGGGCCCAGGGTTCTATCCCCGAAACCCCACATCGGTACTACAATGCAGTGTATAAGGAATCTCAAAGAGTGCTTGAACAACTCCAGAGCATGCTATTAGCTTAAGTTCTACAGTCCTGTATAATCCAGGAACCCATTCCCTAGAGATAACAGTCTGAGGGATTCCAGTGCAACACAAACTACGAGACACTGGCCGGTATCAGGTCTCCTCCCCTCGCGCCCCTCCCCCGCCCTCTCCCAACACGCATACACATATTTTACAAGATCTTATTAATTTTGATCCCATTAGTAATATACAGATGTCTGGTCGGTTCACAGCGACATGTCAGGACGCTCATAACCACACGAAGCTGTTTCTTTTGCAATGCAATCTTAGTATTAAGTCGTACTTATAGTAAGTAGATGCCGTCCTTGTCCAGATATAGAACCATGTCTCACCTGTGTCCTGCTTCATCCAGCTGGGTTTAGGTTTAGTCTGGGGTTTGTTCTCTTCCTCCACCACGCGTTCTGGTGTCACGGGCCTGTTAGGACTTCAGACAATTAGAGAAGCACGTTCAATATCTAGGGAAAAGTTACAGGAAGCTACGCCAGGGAGATGGACAGTGTCATAAGGTACTCTGGGTTTTTCCGTGCTCAGCGTTTCACTTGACTTTGACAGAGAACAACAATACTAACCAATCAAAAGCCCTTCTTTCATATCTCTTTCTTCTCGGCTAATTGACTGTGTGTGCGTTAAACTTCAGCTTCAAATGATAAGAAATGCTTCGCAAAGAAGACCAATCGGCGCTTCGTGATCGCGCATACAGGGTGCAGTCGAAGGGAAGCAACCTCCCTTCAACTATTTTCTGCTTCTCTGCCCCTGAGCTGAAGTTATGTGAAGATGTTGATCACGTGAAGTGAACTGAGTCTGGCCAAAAAGCGTCAGCTCAAGGGCCAGAACTCTTTCAGGACACCTATTCTCTAAAATGTATGACCAAAGCGCCCCCTTCATAGAACAAAACAACAACAACAACAAAACACCCCCAAACAAACAGAAAACACACACACACACACACACACACACACACACACACACACACACACACACACACACACACACACACAAGAACAACACATACGACTGATACTGTCAACTACTGTCAAACTTCGAGAGCTAGGATCACGAGAAAAAGAACTTTTTACCTCTTTCGTTTCCGACAACATCTGACAATGACGACGATGAGGAGAACACACAAAGCAAGGCCAAGGACGCAGCCCGTGGTGACGACAGCAATGCCCTCCGGCGTTTGTATCCAAGGTGTGTTGTTCTCCGTGTACTGCGTCACGCGCTGTATGCCGTAATAGTCCCACGACCCGCCTGCAACAACACAGCAGTAGAGACTGGAGAAACCGGTCAATGCATAGAAAAGGAAACGGTAATGACTGCGAAGTGGTTACAAGTTAAGCAAATAAAAGCGACATAAAAGGGACAACTTTTGATGGAGCCACTTTCGTATACCTCTCAAAGGGTGGGTGGGTGGGTCGGTTTTTGGGAGTCCTTTTCCACCACATACGGGTGATATCAAAGATGGGGCAACGATGAAAAAGCCAGCACAAATATTAATTTTGGCCCCAGCCGGGATGCGAACTCACGACCCGAGCATTAGAAGCCCAAAGCTCTACCATTCGCCCACCCTGGCTCCCCACCTCTCAAAGAGAAAGTGTTGATCCTGACCTTGTGACCTAGTATATATTTCATGGCAGTCAGGGTTTTCACTTTCTCCGTTTCATCTCGGTGTAATCAACCAAAATCGATATTTCCACCGCTTCTCTGCAAACACATGTATTAATACCAAAATAACACTACGACGTCATTCACTGACGTAGCTGTTTCTTGCTGTCTCATGAAGAATTTAAGAGCACACGTCAATTACTGAATGTAAGTATATTTTACGTCATTGTCACTTGATGCTTTCCGGGGATTTATTTTAGGCTCATTTCAATACTTCACATTTTCCAGCTAGCGTTTTCACTGATGCCGAGAAGAAACGACGGTTGAAGTTTTTGATAACTGCTTCGCTATTTACAGGTGAGTCATTTAGCCAATCAGCTGATGATATCTCTCTTACATTTTGCTGTATTATTATTATTTTTATTATTATTAACTCTTAACCCCATGCGAAAATCACAATTTTACCTGAAATCTACAGATCGCTAGAAGCCTTTTCAAGCCACTATCATGCAATCTGAAGTAGTCTCGGGCCTAGCGGGGAAGGTCTACGTCTTGCAGAATATAGTGGATTGAAGTGGCTCCTACTGGTGTACAATGGCTTGTTCTTAATAACCAGTCTTATGATATAGCGGGCAGGGGCGTGGTTGGGTTCGGGCTCGTAAGAGTTATCATCATCATCGTCATTATTATTATCATTATTGTTATACCTGTGATATTATTATTATTATTATTATTATCATCATCATTATTGTTATACCTGTGATATTATTATTATCATTATTATACCTGTGATATTATTATTATTATAATTATTATACCTGTATTATTATTATTATTATCATTATTGTTATACCTGTGATATTATTATTATTATTATTATTATTATTATTGTTATACCTGTGTTATTATTATTATTATTGTTATACCTGTGATAGACGAGGAAGGAGTGCCAGAAGAATCTGCAGCGAACAGGGCCATCAGTTCATCACTGGTCATGAACGTCTTGTCCAGTCCTGTGTTTGCCTGGCTGTCCGTGTTGTCGTCACCTACTGCGTACAACATGACATCTACTGGCCTGAAACAGACGTTCATACAGGAACAATGTTCTGGTTGCTAGGGTCATACACCAAAGCTACCATATCTGTAAGCTGAGCTACAGAAGTATATACAGGCACATATTTAAAAAAAAAGACAAAATAAAGACAGTCACTGCAGGTTTTTATTTATTTTATTTTTTTTAGAAAGGGAAGATGATGAAAGAAGATCGAAGAAAAAACAACAACAAAAACAAAACGTAAACAAAAACAAACAAAAAACCCAAAGCACCACCACCACCACCACCACCAACAACAACAACAACAGCAAAACCCAACCCCAAAACCCCGCAAATAAATCCTTCCAGAATGGCTTCTGTGTCTTGAGCCAGAAACCCTGACCCCCCCCCCCCCCCCCGCGAATTAGTCTTTGTGGCTTGCGCGGCGTTAAGGCAAAAAAAACTCACCACCACCACCCCCCCCCCCCCCCAAAAAAAGAAAAGAAAAAAAGAAAAAAAAAAAAAAAGGAAATTGAAAAAAAATTCAGAAAGAAAAGAAAAGAAAGAAAGAAAGAAAAAACAAGAAGAAAAAAAAAAGGAGAGAAAAAGAAAGAAAGAAAGTAACATCCTCAGTAGAGGATCCGTTGAAGGAAAGACTCCATCATGCTATCCAAACTTACTGTGCTGACTGTAGAAGCCGTCGGCGTCCTGTGGCGGGCGCCGTCGCGGTGCCAGAACGTTCCTGAACGCACCACAGTTCCAGGCGGGCCGAGGGCCTAGAGACCCGGATGAGGGCAAGGAGATCGGTCAGGAAGGACCCCTGCTGGGCCACGAAGTCTGTCCGGCTTATGGACAGCTCAAATCTGCACGCGAAGGAAGACAACCATGAGTACGGTGTTTTTCTGGGGTTGAAGTAGACATGCTGAACAACAGACGTTGGGAATAATCTCTCTCTCTCTCTCTCTCTGTGCGTTTGTGTGTGTGTGTGTGTGTGTGTGTGTGTGTGTGTGTGTGTGTGTGTGTGTGTGTGTGTGTGTCTGTGTGTGTGTGTGTGTGTGTGTGTGTGTGTGTGTGTGTGTGTGTGTGTGTGTGTGTGTGTGTGTGTGTGTGGGTATCGTTTTGTTTTGTTTTGTTTTGTTTTCCTCGTTGTCTAGTTTCAGTATGTGTGTATATTCTTTCTCCGCCTTATGGTGAACATTTATTATGAATTTATTATGAATTATTACTAATATTCAATGCCCCTAGGGGGTCCTGAATAGAATTCGTGACTTGACTTGAAAGTGCGCGTTGAACCTTGTCGACAATGCAGCAACCAGGTTTTGTGAAAGGTTAAGTCACGGCTGAAGAATTTTGACCTACACTATGAAGACACCCCCCCCCCCCACCCACTTCTTTCCCAACTCCACTTACTCATTTAGACCGACTAATTCCATCTCTGATAAGCCAAATTACGGCGTGGTTTGGAACAGTTTCGCTCGTGAGTGCCGGCGCATGCACGTTCGAAAAACTTTATCGTGGTGATTAGTACATCGCTCTTGATGCGATACAATGTTGTTTGCGCGAGCGACCGAACATTCAAATTCTACGACTGTTGTTTGAGCGCACAGTGTGGTCGCCGCGTCATCGAGTACACTTCTGTTGGCTCAGTGCCAGCATTACGGGCGCTGTCACTGTGCAGGTGTCTGAGTGGTGTGATGATAGATACCACGACAACAACTCAGAACGATCTGTGAGCATACTAATGATAGCATCAACCCCTGTAAAATGTTAACTGTGAGGTAGCAAACAACATTAGCAATAAAGTCACTGGAGGAACTGTAATGTGGCTGGCGAAAAACAACAGAAAGCAAAGTCAAACAAGCAAACAAACAACAACAAAAGACAACAACAACAACAAGAGCTCTTACAGCCACTTTCGGAAGTTTTTCTCTATGCTTGCCCACTGTTTTGGGTTTTTTTTTCTGTAAGTTTAACTTATACAATAGGTATCTCGAACCCGACCTCCCCTGTCCACTGTATGATAAGACTTGTTAAAAAGGACAAGCCACTGCACACCACTAGGACCCACTTCAAACCACTATTACGCAAGGCGTGGGCGTTGACCGCTGCAGATTGATTACTAGTGGCTTGAAGTGGCTCCTATACCGTGATCTGAAGATTTCAAGTAAAACTGATGATTTCTTTTTGCAGGGGCTTTTATAAGTTATAGCATTATGGACCGTGGTAAGTGAAACGAGAAAGCCGCTCACTTGATGACAGTTCGGTCCGGGATGAAGGTGTCTACACGGATTGTGGCCGAAGTAGCAGCGGTGAGAGCAGGACTGCCCGAGTCCCGACACTGTAGACTGATCACGTAGCGCGAGTTGGCTGCTGCTACCGACTGGGTTGTCACAGAACCTTTCACATAACAAACAAAATATCGGTTTGAGTGTTACTAATCACATATTACTACTTGCATAGGTTCTCGTTGCATTCTCTTCATTCATTTTACGTATTTTCCTAAGTTTTCGCACATAGTCATTTTTTTTGCATATTTCCATTTATTTTGCTTACTTGCATATATTTGCATAATTTTTGCAGTCATTTTGCATTTTTGGCAAGTATTTTGCGTGTACTATGCGTACTCGTTTCGCCATCTTTTGTATATTTTTTTCTACTGTGTCTATTCTTGCTCGTGTCGTTTTGCGTATTTTACACGCATTTTGCACATTTTAGCCTGTAATTTTGCGCAATATCTTGAAATTGGGCTAAGGACATCCTGTCACAGTTATCCATTAAATTATTTTCCTTCTGATCTGTTGCTGCTATCTGATGTAGCCTACACATCGTTACGTTTTGCACCGGCAAATCAAGCGGCAATTTTTTTTTTTCAAAACTAACCCTAACGTAGGCTACTTTAATTAGAAAAAAAAAGATTCACGCAGTACACGAACTCACAAGATGAAACATCCACAGCGAACAGGTAGTCGTAGGTGCTCTCCTCCATGTAGCACATTGCCTGGCCGTTGGCACCTGAATCAGCATCGTTGCAGACAGGCGTTGCTACGGAGTTGCTACACTGCCCGGCGTAGGCCACTTCTCTGTTGTAGAAGGTTTGCGTGAAAGCTGGTCTGTTGTCGTTCACGTCTGTGACACTGATGGTGACGTCAGCGGTAGCGGTGAAGGTCGGAGTGCCCCCATCGGTGGCCTTGACCTTGAAGGTGAAGGACGTGTCCGTTTCGTAGTCGATGTTGGCCTTGACACTGATTTCGCCTGTGGTGGGGTCAATCTGTGGGCGAGGACAAAGAGAAGTTAAGGAGATACCAAATAAACGAACAAACAACAAAAAAAATCACGTAAACAGTCGACAAAAACCCTAATAACGTGCTAAAAAGTTAATCTCTGTGATAGGAGTTAACACATGCCCCCAGTGAGGAGATTGGTGGGCAGGAATTTGGTCGGGGGCTTGCCCCACCAAATGCAGTCAAAATTTACCCGCAGGCTTGACTAATTACAGTGTCTGTCTCGCCTTCGTGTACACATGTGCATAAACATCAACTGCGCATGCTCGAGATCCTGTTTCATTAGGGGGGTGCTGCGGAACAGAAAACAGTACACGCAGTGTGAAAAAGAAAAAGGAAAGACATGAAGGTTGGCGTTGAACTAAAGGGCGACGCGCGTTCTCTTGAAGGGAGGCGGGGGGGGGGGGGGGAGCGCAGCCCGAACTATTCACGTATCAGTAATGGGACAAGAAGATACAATACCAAATACCTGTAAGTACGTATCAGCCCTGGTGCCAGCCGCTGTCGACGTATCAATAGTAAACGTTATCGCACCGTTCGCCCCAATATCTGCGTCACTGGCCGTCACCAGGGCAACCGACGTGCCCACAGCCGAGTTCTCGGCCACGGAGCCAGTGTAAGGGTGCCCGGAGAACACGGGCGGGTTGTCGTTGATGTCCGTGATGGTGATGGTGACGTTGGCGTTGTCGCTGCGCTGCGGCGCGCCTTGGTCGGTCACGCGACACCAGATGACGTAAGTGTCTTGCGTCTCGCGGTCAAGGGAAGCCACCGCTGTCGTCCACTCCCCGGTGGCCGCGTCCAGCGAGAAGTGCGAGTTGTCGCCGGTCCAGTAGTTCACGGCCGAGAAGACCAGGTTTGCGTTGATGCCTGTGTCAGCGTCTGTAAACGAAAAAGGATAACGCTTGTAGACATCATTGAGACGGAAAAACAGTTCGTTTACTACGCTTTCCTCTCATGTCGGGGGGAGCCGGGGTGGCCGAATGGTAGAGCGTTGGATTTCTAATGCTCGGGTCGTGAGTTCGTATCCCGGCTGGGACCAAATATTTGCGCTGGCTTTTTCATCGTTGCCCCGTCTTTGAGATATCACCCGTATGTGGTGGAAAAGGACGATAAACCCCCAAACACCCACCCACCCTCCTCTCATCTCGGGGCGGTCGGTGGTCTAGTGGTTGAGAGACTTGTTACCAATGCGCGAGGTCAGGGGTTCGAGTCCCACTCGGGGCAAAGATATGTTCCTTCTCGTATGTGGCACCGTTCATTCGGGCCGATCGTCGGGGGTTCTCTCCGGGTACTCAGTCTTCCTCCCCCTCTGCTTTGGAAATGTTCAGCCCACCAAATTTCAAATATAAATGCAATTCTAAATTCCGAAACTTAAATAGCTGAGCGGTCCCTTCGCACCACGTGATTGTGATGTGTTTATGTCCAGTGTGTGAGAGAATGCGTATGATTCATGTCAGCGTGCGTGTTGGGTTCAGTTCGCGGCGCTTTGAGCCGATTCATGAAATTGGGTAAAGCGTCTATATAATACTCATTATCATTATTTATTATTATTACACTTCTCTACCATTAGAAGCCGCAAAATGGTCGCAGAGGCAGAAAGGAAAATCTATTCATGAGGCAAACAGCCTTCGAGATTTGTAAGCGACAGTTTTCCCCTCAGAATTCATTACGAACATTGATACTTCAACAAAAACCCTCATTAAATACAAGAATAACGAGACCAGACTAAACATTGTTTCTACACATTTACAGCGTAGTATCACAACGAAATAATAATAATAATAATAACGACCACCACAACAACAAAGACGAGGCAACGATGAAAAAGCCAGCGCAAATATTTGGCCCCAGCCGGGATCGAACTCACGACGACGACGACGACAACGACAACAACAACAACAACAACAATAATAATAATAATAATAATATTAAAGACTTATAGGGCGCTTATACATCTACACAACAGGCTCTATACATTTAGAGGTCAGTCTGCAGAATACCTGCCTCTGGAGCATAATATCTGACCTAAACAGATTTGTGCTAAGCTAATTTTTGTTTGTTTGTTTGTTTTGTCAACAGGCTTGACTTCACCGCAGTAAACCCACGTTCCAAAAACGCATAGGCGTGGGAAAAAGTACAGTAATATATTTTAACTTACCTGTGGCCGCCACCTGTCCGACCGACACCCCGACAATAGAGTTCTCGGCCACGGAGAAGCTGTAAGGGGTGCCCGTGAAAACTGGGTCATTATCGTTGACGTCACCGATGGTGACCGTTGCCGTGACAGTGGCAGAGCGGGGGGTGGCGCCGTTGTCAGACACCGTGACCTCCAGCAGATAGGAGGCGGTGGTTTCGCGGTCCAGTGCGTTTGCGATCTGTATCATGCCGTTTGAGGCGATGATGTTCCAATCGTTGTTCGTGTTGCCACCGGTAATGGCGTAGGTCAGCCTGACAGCACATATGCACACACACACACACACACACACACACACACACACACACACACACACACACACACACACACACACACATAAACAAAAAATGACGCAAAAAAAAAAAGAAAAAGAGCGAAAAACATGTAAAAAAATTAAAATAAAAAAGAAAAAGAAAATGAGAAAAAAAGAAAAAAAAAGAATGAAGAGTGGAAAATAATTAGGTGCTGGCTGACAGTGAAGGAAAATACCACTTTTGAAGCTTTGGGTGCGAATGAAGTATGTGATTCTCCATATTGAGATATTGCGACCTTTATTTATAACTTCGTTGTCGTTGATATTGAAGAAATGACTTGCGCAATGACTTTGAACACAAACTATACCCCCCTCCCCTTTTCCCTTCCTTTGTTTCGCTCTTTCCAGCTTCCATCTACTTACAAGGAGAAGACGAAAAACAAGGACATGCACTTTCAACAATACATCACCGCATCTGTCCACAAACAACAACAACAACAACAACAACAACAACACACTCCTCTTTCCTCGTCTTGCGTCCTCACCAGCGCCAGTACAACAACGACGACAACAACGAAAACGACATACTCATCTTCCCTCACCTTGCCGTCTCACCATCTTCAGCACAATAACAACAACAACAAAAAACACACTCCTCTTTCCGCGCCTTTCGTTCTCACCAGCGCCAGCACAACGACGACGACGACGACGACGACAACAACAACAACAACAACAACAACAACAACAACAACAACAACAACAACAACAACAACATACTCATCTTCCCTCACCTTGCCGTCACACCAGCGTCAGGACAACAACTACAACATTGTCCATAGTCATCTTTCCTCACCTTGCGTTCTCACCATCGTCAGCGTCAGTCGCCGTGACCGTCAGTTGTATACTTCCTACAGGCTGGTCCTCCGCCACCGTCAGGTCGTGGGTGCTGGTGATGACGGGGTCGTTGTCGTTGACATCAGTGACGATAACAGTGACTGTGGCCGTGGCAGTATTTTGGCCCGGGTTGGCGCCTTGATCGGTGGCTGTTATCTGCAGGACGTAGCTATGGGGGAACAAAAAGAACAACTGACGATGCAATATTCAAATGGAGCGTAGATGTTACGTAGGAACAGCACCCTCTCCCCTCCCTCCTCCTGTGTTTACAGCCACCACCACAATATAGCAACAGGGGGAGGGGGGGGCGGGGGGGGGAAGAAAGAAAGAAAGAAAGAGAAAACAAACAAAAACCCATCAAACAAACAAATACCAAACACAACAAAATGTAAACAACGGCAATCCCAAAAAGGACACAAAAAACAACTATTTTTAGTTGCACCCGACGTCATCAATATACAATTTTCTCCTTATCAGCATCGTCGTCTGCGTCTCTGTCATCCGCGTCTCCATCTTCCGCGTCTCCATAGTCATCACCGTCATCCAAACCAGACTATCACCAGTACGATCACCAACATACCACTTCTGACAACAACAACAACAACTTCTTCATCATCTTTCGTGTTCTGGATTCTAGCTCAGACGTCTAGGCTGGTAGTGGTAATGGAATCGGTAGTATTAAGCAGGTCCGTCTTGGAGTCCAAATTAAACGACAACAACAACAACAACAACGACGACGACGACGACGACAACGACAATACTGCAAACACCACCACCAAGTCATCAACACCAACAAAAACCTTCCAGCGAAACTTACCTAGCAGTAGTCTCCCTGTCCAGAGCGTTGACGGTGGTAACAACGCCAGTATTGGCATCAACCTGAAAGTCAGTACTCGTCAGTCCGTACACGATCACGTTGTTGTTGCCGGCGCTCGAGTCGGCGTCGGTGGCAGCGACAGCAGCAACACTGGCTCCTGTAATAATAATAATAATAATAATAATAATGGCAAAGCCTTTATTGACTGAAGTGTGTAGTCACTTCAAACAAGAAATTGTCAGTAGAAAAAAAATCCAACATATCCTGAACTCGAAGTGGGAAGTAACTCTCCGCTGTTATCTGATTGCCTCCCTTCATCCAATGTCGACAAGTTAATTTTGAATGTTGTCGGGTTGTTTTCCTCAATTTTATTTCACAACTGAGGAATAGGACACTATTTCTAATTTTCTTTGATAGACAGACACACAGACAGACCACCAAGGGTTATTAAATACGTAGATTCACAAAATAATGATATTAATAATAATAATAATTAAACTAGTGTCCAAAAGAAACGATACCAAGGGTTGACAAGGACATACAATAAAAAGCAGAACAATACTGAAATTTCAGAGTGGTATATTTCATTAGCAAATGTTTCCGGTATTCCCGAGCGCAGACGCTGTATTTGGGACGTGGGATACGTAAACCTATGTCTTTAGGCCTCGGGGATCACTTTGCACAAAAACATTCTGACAACAGTTTGGTATCGTTTCTTTTGGACAATATTATGTGTGTGTGGCTGGATCACTGGATCAGTCTACATGTACAAGATTTAAAAAAAAAAAATCTATATAGTATTGTCCAAGCAGATATGAAACTTACAGTCTTTGTTGCTTGCGAGGCGTGAAGCCGTATCTACCTTTGCAATTTCCCCACCGTGAGACGAATAAAGTGTATCTTATCTCAGTTATAACAACAATACACAAGAATCAAACCTGTGCCAACAGACTCGGACACTGTGACAGTGTAGTCATCGGGGACCACCACTGGCGTGTTGTCGTTGAGGTCATTGACGTTGATGCGGACGAGGGCGGTGGAAGACAGAGGAGTTGCACCCGCATCTTCGGCCTTCACAACCAAGTACAGCACGGGAACTAACTCGTAGTCTACAGCGGCGGCGGTGGTGATCTCCCCTGTGGTGCCGTCGATTGCGAAAGACGGCTGTCCGTTTCCTCCTTGTAGGAGGAAAAAAAATATTTGGTAAATTTTCACACCTTTATTAGAGAGTTTCCATGGTAAACAAACAAACAAACAAAATATTGTGCTGTTTATTGTATTTTTAAAAAAATGGCCACACAGACGCCACACTGAATCAACATACCCGACAGACTCCCCCGATACTTACTCAATTTAAAGTTTTGACGACATTTTTTTCGAGATAAAGCCGTAGGAACAAGTACACGTCTCTACATTGCAGTAACGTGTTAGTAAAATTCGTTTCCTAGTTAATAATAAACGCCCCCTCTTTTAACACCCAGAACGCAAAATTCATCGAGTTATATGCTACTTGCATACATATATACACGAACAACAACAACAACAACAAACACTCCCCCCTCCCCCTTGCGCGCCCCCGGGAAAATATCAAACTAACAACCACAAACACAACTCACAAAAAGCAAACAAACAGACCCCCCAAATAACCACAAGGACAAAAACTCCTTCAGTTCAGAACTCAACCCGAATATTCCAACTCAAGAGTGAGGTGGTCTGCTTGCAGCGCATCAGACAGCAAGTGATTTTTCGCAGGGCTGGGTTCTGAACTGTCTTTGTACTGTTGGGGGGAGGGGGGAAGAAAACAATACACCACCACCACCCCCCCCCCCTAAAAAAAAAAAACAACAACAACAAAAAAACCCAAAACAAAACAAAACAAAAACAACAACAGCAACAACAACAACAACAACACACACACACACACACACACACACACACACACACACACACACACACACACACACACACACAACAAAAAAACCCAACAGCAACAGCAACAACAACACCCACAACAACAAAAACAACAACAATAAAAAACACTGCAAAAACAACCAAATAAACACTGCAACAACAACAACAACAACAACAACAACAACCTCCGAAATGATCGAATGTGCGCTACTGTTATGAAACAACTCGGTGCTACTCATCTGACAAGAATTAATCTCGTGTTCAACACACCTATGATGGAGTACGTGACCTGTCCGTTGGCACCGGAGTCGTTGTCGTTGGCCGTGACGGTGATAACCGAAGTGGTGTTTGCGACGTTCTCATCCAGGGTAGTCGTGTACGTATTCAGAGTGAATTGCGGGGTGTGGTCGTTCTCGTCCGACAGGGCCAAGTTCAAGGTCACGGTGTCCGTCATGCCACCGCCGTCACTGGCTTGAAGCGTCAGGGTATACGACTGTTGGCCGAAAGACAGGAGGATACAACACGACAATGGTTGGTGGGGTGGATATTTGGGGAGGTTCACATCATTTTTCACGACGTAAGGGTGTGATATCAAAGACCGGGGCAACGAGAAAAAGGCCAGCACAAATATTTGGAAACAGACGGGAATGGAACCGACGAACCAAGCATCTGAAGTCCAACGCTCTATCATTCGCTCAACTCCCCCCCCCCCCCTCCTTTGCCCCCGTCACGCACGCACGCACGCACGCATGTTGTAGTTTAGCAATGGAAATTATAAACTGGCACGTGTGCTACAATTTCCACCGTTGAAAAATAAAGTTTCATTGTCATTCTCTCTCTCTCTCTCTCACACACACACACGCACGCACGCACGCACGCACGCACGCACGCACGCACGCCAACACACACACACACACACACACACACACACACACACACACACACACACACACACACACACACACACACACACTACCTGTGGCGCAGTATCATAGTCAAGCTGTGAGAACACGCGGACTTCGCCGCTGCTGGGGTCAACTATGAACGACTGGGGGTTCGTGTCGCCGGCCGTGATGGCGTACGTGATGCTACCGTCGTTGTTGCCTCCCTGGTCGGCGTCGCTGGCCGTGGCAGTGTAGATGAGGGTGCCGATGGGCGTGGTCTCAGAAATGGTGTCTGAGAAGTTGGTGTCTGTCAGAACTGGCGGATCTTCGTTAACAGGGCCCACGTTAATAGTCAGTTTGGCCTGTAGGGGCGTATATGAGTGAAAGACTGAATTGTATTATGTTGGAGCTCGAGCCCGCTCACAAGGAAAGGACGCGAAGATATAATTATGCGAGAATTGTAACACATGTATCAATATACATGAGGGAAACACAGACACTGAAACAGACAACGTGTTATACACCACATCATCTACCAAAGATTGTCTCAAGTGAAGAGCATGCCTGTAAGACATATGTAGAGGCGGATGAGAGGTTTCCGAAACACCAAACGTGTTGAATTGAAATTCTGGACGATTAAGAAAAGGGCAAAGCAGATCAGGGCAAGGCAAGGCAGGACATCACACACACACACACACACACACACACACACACACACACACACACACACACACACACACACACAAAAACAAAACAAAACAAAACAACAACAACAAATAAATAAAAAACAGAAACAAACAAAACAAAACAAAAAACATACAAAACAAACAAAAAATAACAACAACAGAAAACAACAACAAGCCCCCCCCCCCCCCCCCCCCCAAAAAAAAAAAAAACAAACAAAAAAAACAAAAACAAAAAAAAACCCAACAACAACAACAACAAACCGAAACCCAAAAAAACCCCACACAAACAAACAAAACAAACAAACAAACAACAACCCCCCAAAAAAACAAACAAACAAACAACAACAACAAAACCAACTAAACAAAACAAAAAAAACCCCAACCAACAATTAAAAAACCCAAACAACAAAATACAACAACCCAAAACAACAACAAACAAATAAACAAGCAAATAAAAAACAAAAGCAAAACAACAGCGAAACAAGACAGAAACAAAACAAAAACACCACTTCAACTGAAACTGGCAATTCCAAGCACAATTCTCATGCATGTTGATTGGCCTATGGAACCTCACCTGCGAGGTAAGGGCAGGTGATCCACCATCTGTGGCCTCAAGCACCAGAACGTAGGAGGAGGTGGTCTCGAAATCCAAAGCGGTGGCCTGCACAATGTCCATACCACTGACACTGAACGCTGTTCCTGTGTTTCCTGACACGATACTGATGGTCACCGCCGCATTAGTTCCTGAAAAAGAAAGAAAAAGAAGGGTGGGTGGGTGTTTGGGGGTTTAACGTCCTTTTCCACCACATAGGGTGATATCAAAGACGGGGCAACGGTGAAAAAGTCAGCACAAATATTTGGCCCCAGCCGGGATACGAACTCACGACCCGAGCATTATAAGTCCAACGCTCTACCATTCGACCACCCCGGCTCCCCTAAAGAAAAAGAAGATCAAATCGGATTCCTATGCTGACTCCAAAGCCCCTAATGCAGCATCTCCAACTCCAAATGTGGACATTGCAAGTTCGTAATGTGGTCGGTCCGAATGAACGGTGCCACATAGGAGAAAAAAAAATCTTCGCCCCGAGTGGGACTCGAACCTGACCTGTCGCATTGGTGACTAAGTCTTAACCACAGGATGGGTGTTGTGATATTTTTACTATTGTTTTCTGTTCCTTTTCTCGCCCACCGCTCCCCCCCTCCCTCCCGCGCCGTGTATATCAGTACGTCCGCAGAGTTACCTTTTGTTTGTTTGTTGAAGTTATATCCCATTTGTTTGTGTGCTGAGGAAGGCGAAAGCCGAAACGTTGACCCGTGGCGTCCTTTGTGAAAGTTAAGTGGTTTCTGTCCCTTTTATGTCGCTTTTATTTGTTTAAGTCTTAACCATTAGACCACCGACCGCCCCATAAAAGTAAACAAATAATCCAATTAAGCGTCCTACCGGCATCATCGTCCGAAACTGTGACAGTCTGTACAGTCCCGCCAGCGGTAGCGGTTTCCAGGATGGTGGTGGAGTAGAAGGCTGGGTTGAACACCGGGTGGTTGTCGTTGACGTCCGTGATGGTGATGGAGACGACCACGTTTGCTGTCCTCTCGTTCGCTGACCCAGCCACGTCATCAGACGCACGCACCTGCAACGCGAGATTTTCTTGGTGATAATATTGCATATTAACACGCACTCCCGATGAAAACAACTGCGACAAAATTTAGGTTAAGCATTCATATGTCAAACGAGCTCCTTCGGCAACAACAACTAATGAACCCATTAATTTAGCATTGTTAGCAGCAGATTATTCTCCCCCACCCACTTACCCCCCACCCTTCGTCGCCCCACCCCCACCCCCTTGTGGATAAGAAATGGTAGGAAGACCAAAAGACTGAAAAAAAAAAGAAGAAAAGAAAAGAAATAGAGCTTGACCTTAACAGTATCATAATCCCGCCTCAAACTCCTCCCCTCTCCCTCACACACACATACACTAACACCCCCACCCCCACCCCCGACCTCTTTTCAGTTAACTTTTACCTGCATAGTTACATGATCCCACAAGGTGGCACTGAGCCAACAAAAGGCTAAACATAAACCAAAATGCGAGGCGTCTGGTATAGTGTTGCGGCCACTCGCTGACTGGAAGAGCTTTGGGTAGTTTGAACTCTGGTTCGCACGGCCAGCAGACGGCCACACATTAATCACATTCAAAAATCACTCGTGTTTGCTGCAATGCTAGCCGTGAAGGAACCGTTAATCATGCCTGATTTTCGAATACAGGCCCAAAACGGGAAAAGAATAAAAATAATAATTTATAAAAAAAAGCCGTGTGTTACTCGTGCGCGGTACGAAGTGTGTCAAGTTGGAGTATTTAGAGAGTGCAGGAGCACTCGCAAGCACGACCGCTCCAACACAAATATTGTCTGTTGTGAAACCTAGTCATCTGTCAAAAAGGGGTAAAGGGCGCTTACCGTAAGAGAGTATGATGGAGTTGCCTCCCTGTCTAAAGGTTTGGCCACACTGATGAGACCGGTGCTGGTGTCGATAGAAAATTCTCCCTGTGCGTCGCCCCCCACAATGCTGTACCGGACTGTCCCTGCAGAGAAGATAACACACATTCAGAGATTTCAGTTTAGTTCATGTTAAAGGTCTGCAATCTCAGCAAAAAGCCGCAAACATTGCGGTTTTGTTTTTTTGTTTTTTGTTTTTAAACTGCGACTCCTTCGACTGTGCATAATCCAGGCAACTCTGTCAGAGTTTTCAGCGTTTCGGGGACCCTTATAAAACCAGAGCACGAGTTTGCCGTGACATTATTTGGCTTTTGGTCAGTGAGCGAGACACATCGCTACAGTGTCTAGCGGATGTTGAGTGCTGCACGATCTTTCTCGCTCAAAGTCAAAACGCAAACTGAGCTGTGAAATCAGGCTGCCCTTGCCTTTTATTGGGGTTTCATGGACGCCGAACACTCTGCAACTGTGACAGAGTTGACTGTGCTTGCACGGTCGACTCTGTAAATTTTTTTCACACTTCGGAAAGCTTTTTGTTGGGAGTTTAGATCTTTAAATACCTCTGCGATCGGAAAAAGCCCATCTCTCCGTAATCTTCCCCAGTGTCGTCTATGACACTGTACCAACGTTCGGAGAAATAATTATGATGTTCGGCATTTGTCCCACCTAGGTTGGTTTCTACCCAGAAAGGGCGTGCTGTGGTCACAGTGGCAGTGGGGATGCTATTGCCACTGTGGTAAGCAGAGACTCACCCATTTGACGGGTGCAATTTTGATAGTAATAATAATAATAATAATGAATATTTATTTGCGCTTATTCTCTGTGAGCTCTAAGCGCTCACAGAGGTAAAATAACTAAAAGAAACTAAAAGCTGCTGGCAAGATAAAAGATAAAGATAAAAAGTGCGTAACATGACGTGGATGATTTACATGACCCACGCCGCAGGTGCCGTAGTGACAGAGCCTTGTAATCGCAGAGATATTTATGACAGGATGCGCGGAATGCGTCCCTGTCAGGCAGTCCCAAACCACATGGATCTCCATATCATACTATCATACTATCATTCTCACCCTCATCATCATTCATTCGGGGAAAAAATGCCTCAGCTTCAGATCCCATCGTGGATGTTACACCACTGGAGCTGGCGAAAAGCTGGGTCAACAACAACAACATCAACAACAACAACAACAACAACCTCTCCTCCCACCACCACCAACAACCACACCAACAAAACAGTCTTACCGTGTAGCAGTCCTGTGTCAGCATCTGTCGCGGCGACCGTGAATACCGAATGTCCCACTGCCGAGTCCTCTGGGACATCAACAGCGGTTGGGTAGCCCCCAACAGGGAAGGCGGGATCATGCTCGTTGACTGGCGTCACACTCACTGTGACTGGAACAGTGACTGTGCGAGCCGTAGGCGAGCCCTGGTCGCTCACTTCAACCTGAAAAAAAAATCACTCGAGTTGTTGGAATGCCTTTTTTTCAGAATACCAAGCGAAAAGGTTGGGAAGATGGCTGGAAGCGGGAAGGGGGAGGGAAGGGGGAGAGGAAGGGGGAAGGAGGAGGGGAAATGGTGGTGGTGGTCG
>JACVVK020000199.1:725000-735000 GCA_018292915.2 Batillaria attramentaria
CCGCCTTATTCTTAGAAAACGCAGAAGAGACCATGCCACACCCCTTCTCAAACAGCTGCACTGGATCCCAATCCCTGTACGCGTCCAATCAGTTCAAACTTGCAACACTGGCTCACCGCCATTTCGATGGCTCTCTCCCTCTGTACCTGTCTGCAATGCTTACAACATACCAGCCCTCCCGTACCCTCCGTTCATCATCAGAAAAACTGTTGAAGGTTCCAAGAACAACTTTGAAGTCAGCTGGCGAACGTTCGTTTTCTTACGCCGCCCCCTCCGTCTGGAACGCTTTACCTGTCACCATTAGGGATCTTCCCACGCTGACTCAATTCAAAGCTCATTTAAAGACCTACCTCTGTAGGCAAGCTTTCGTGCTGTAGTCCTACCACTGTTTCAGCGGCATTCAGTGTGTGTGTGTGTGTGTGTGTGTGTGTGTGTGTGTGTGTGTGTGTGTGTGTGTGTGTGTGTGTGTGTGTGTGTGTGTGTGTGTGTGCGTGCGTGCGTGTGCGTGCGCGTGTGAGCGCAAAGAGTGTTTCTTAGAAAACAGATAGGCGCTCTATAAACTGTATTCATTTTTATTATTTTACTAGCTGACCACTCACCCGCCCACCAACCAAACTACCCACCCATTCCCTTACCAACCCACCAACCTACCCACGCACGGACACCTCATTCACGCACTCACGCACTCACTCACTCACTGACACGTCACTCACGCACTCACGCACGCACGCACGCACTCACTCACTCACTCACCGGGGTGTCAGCATCCGGACACGACACAGTAACGACGGTGGCTGAGGCAGGGTTCGCATCTTCAGCCAGTGTCGCCGTATAAACCGACGACACACACACAGGAGGGTTGTCGTCGACGTCCGTGATGGTGATAGACACGGTGGTGGAGCCGGTCAAGGGTGGTGTGCCCTGGTCCGTTGCCGTGACCTCGAGCACGTAGGCGGAGAAACTCTCGAAGTCGAGCGTTCCCGACACGGTGATGTCCCCTGTGCTGGCGTCCACGGTGAACTTGCCAGGGTCATTGGGGTCGTCCGTCACCAGGCTGTAGGTTACAACGGCTGGAGAAAGACATCAGCATCAACACGAACGCTAACATCAACATCGGCATATGTCTGATATCGTAACGGCAAGTCTCTCGTATTGTCAAACAGATCGGCGATGAGCATGTTACGATATTGGCATTTCGCACGATCTGACAGAGGAAGTCACAAAGTCAGTTACGGTTTAGGAAACTACTTCTTGTTTGAATCTTAGCTGATCCCCGAGACAAATAGTCACGTTGAATGTGACGTTGGTATAGACCACTTATTTCAACGTTTCCGATCGGAGTAAGGAAGAGGCGGAACTTTATTCAGTCCATGATACATTAGTTTGGTATGGTATAGTATGGTAGACTTCTCCTTAGCGCACATATTCATCTCTACTGACATGCTCATGGCGCCGCAGGGCTGGAAGACGAAGCAGTGAAAGCCTGCTGCCGCTGAGTGCTACTTCATGACTGTGCAAACCTCCACCCTGCTATTCACTCTGGTGCGTGCAACAGTATTTCTGTTTACCACGCCACCGGCCACAGCTTACTATTCTTCGAAAGATGTACGTGGGATTTTTTTTAGCGTGCACACTTGATATTTGTGCGTGCGTGTGTACAGGAGGGCGTGAAAGGCTCCGGAAACGAGTCTGCACATGATTCTGGCTCGATTTGGAATTAAATCTCCAACAAAATTCCTGCCCACCAGGGATCGAACCAGGCAGATTAGGATTCGAAGGATACCTTAACCACTAGACAAAATCATGTCTCATCACTCAAACGTCCCTAGGCAGCACAAAAGTAACACCACCACCAACAATAACAACCCACAGAGACTGCAGGCAGTGTCATCGACAAAGGCAACACAGACAAATGAACGTTCAAGGTAAAAAAAAATAAAAAAAATCCAGATTAAACATTGTGTTCACGCACCATTGGACCCGATGTCAGCATCTGTGGCCGAAACTTGGACAACCGTGTTCCCAAGCGCCGCGTTCTCAGCGATGCTGGGCGTGTATGGATTTGAAGCGAATGCAGGGGTGTTGTCGTTTTCATCTGGAAAAGGAAGACGTGTTCTCTTTATCTTCTGCATCAGCCAACCCCCCCCCCCCCCGTCCCCCCCCCCCCCCAAAAAAAAAAAAAAAAATGAACAGAGGAATAACTGAACGAAGAAATGAATGAATGACTACTACAACTAACAGTCTATCTACGTGCTTGACTGCCTATTCACCTTAACACTTTCAGCCCTGCCACCGTATCACCTACGGTCTCACAGACCCTAACAATAATACGCTCTGCACAGTGGTGGACTCCCCTGTAGGATGGATCCGATACTCCTTGAGAAATAGGGTTTTGTATGCAAGAGTCCAGCTTTAGATCTAGCACACTTGGAAAAACTCCCAGGCGTTATCGCTACTGAGATTCCTTCAGGGCTGAAAGGGTTAATAGGTAAAGTAACCAGAAAACTTTGAATTTTGAATTTCAACTAAGTGGACAGGTAACTAAGTACCTAACTACCTACCTACCAACCTAACTCGTACAAACCTATCTATCTAACTAGCTAACTGACAAAATAACTGATTAACTAAAATCGAAACAAAACAGAAGAACAAAATCTTTTGTCATGAGGTGAGAATTTTTTAACCATAGCGACTGAACAAGTAAATTAACCAGACGACTTTGAATTTTGAATTTGATTTTGAATTTTAACTAATTAAGCACGTGACTAAGTACCTACCTACCTACCTACTTAACTAGCTAACTGACTGACTAACTGATTAACTAAAATCGAAACAAAACAGAAGAGAACGAAATCTGTTGTCATGGGGTGAGAACTTTCAAACCATAACGACTGAACAAGTAAAGTAACCAACCAACTTTGAATTTTGTATTTGAATCTGAACTAAGTAAGAAGGTAACTAAGTACCTAACTACCTCCCTACCAACCTAACTGCGTAAATACCTACCTACTTGACTAGCAAACTGACTAACTAAGTAATTAACTAACCTAGAAACAAAACAGAAGAAGAACAAAATCGTTTGACATGGGCTGAGAACCTTCAAACCATAACGACTGAACGTCCGGGAAGAACAAAATCTGCACTTTTCCTTACCTGAAATATCCACCTGAAGACTAACCGTTGCAGTCAGTTTTCCCGTGGTCGCCTTATCAACAACTTCTAGCGTTAGGGTGTAGGAAGGGGTAGTCTCTCTGTCAAAGCTTGCCCCAGTCGCCACTGTCACACTCCCAGCTGCGTCCACGACAAACAGTCCACCTGTATCGCCTGCACGTCACGCACCAGTATTCACATGATCACGTCATGAGGTTTAAGGGTGAGCTTTTCGGGCTTTAACTCTTAGATCCCAAGCCCGACTACCCCTGTCCACTATATTAGACTTGTTAAAAAGAACAAACCACTGCACACCAGTAGGAGCCACTTCAAGCCACTATTACGCAAAGCGTGGGCCCCTCTCCGCTAAGCCCAAGACCGCTGCAGATTGCATAATAGTGGCTTGATGTGTTTTCTAGTGACCTAAAGATTTCAAGTAAAATTACGAATTGTCCATGGGCTTTCAGGAGTTAAGCGGCGTAAGCACCAAAGACTAATTCGCGGCGACATATAAGGAGTAAGAGGATCATTATCATGATAATTAATTTTGCCCTCGTTTTTCTTTGACGTTTTTGCTTTCCTAGAAAGCGCACTTGAGCTCACGTTTTTTTGGAGAACGGCTGAAAAGAAGATTGTCGGGTGTGTTTGTAAAATGACTGGGATAAGGCATAAGCTCAGGGCCCGTATATAAAACTCGAGGTTAATTTAACCCACGGCTAACGGCCTAACCCAGACAAGCACAAAAGAAACCCCAAAACAAAATTAAATTAAAAAAACGAAGCGAAGAAAGAAAGACAAAAATCCTTCTATAACAGCATAGGCACCTTGTTGGAATGGACCCGCTTCATGATTTAAAACAACAACAAAAACAACAGAAAGTTTAACCCTAGAGCTAGTTTAGTTCGAGGTTAGACTCTAACCCGGGGCTAAACTCCCTAACCCCGACTTTTACATGCGGGCCCAGCACTTTTAGCCCCAGATTTTCATGAATAGGTGGCCAGGTTTTGGCCGTATCTTTGGGCATGAATGAGAGAGAGCAAAATTTTCGGCTGTGTCAGTATGTGGGGCGGGCAATGACGCTGCATAAGCAGACAGGGAAAAATTACCTTTGCATGTTTTTTTGTTTTTTTTTTTTAACTGCTTTATTATTCCTTTCGGGAAACTCGAGCTGCTTCCCCCGGGGGAAGCGCGTCGCCGAGTTGCAGCGCCACCCAATATCTATCCTATATTTCTTTACAGGGCTGCCACTTTCTGAGAGACAAAAAGCCTGAAAATTGACCCTCAAAATCTGAATGAAAGGAAAGCCAAACTACAGGGAGCCAGTGGAAGGAAGAAAGGACTTTGCCCGAAGAATGTGAAAAGCGGGGGGGGGGGGGGGGGGGGTCTGATAGGCACAGACTCGCGAGGTTTTTGGCCGGAAAAGAAGCAGGAAAACGACTTTGCCCAAAGACAGTGAAAAGCGGGGGGGGGGGGGGGGGGGGGGGGGTTAACGTCGCCGAAGAATATGGGGCGCAAAATGCACCTTACCCGGAAAAGCCGACGGCCGGCCCAGCGATAGACACAGACTCGCGATTTTTGGGGCCAGAAAAGCAGGAAAAAGCCGGAGAAGCCGGAAAACGCTTTAAAAAGCCGGAAACCTCTTCACAGCCGGTTCAAAAAGCACGAAATCCTGCCACAGCAGGAAGAGTGGCAGCCCTTAATATGACAATATGAGGCGCAAAATGCACCTTACCCGGGAAGGCCGACGGTCCAGCGATAGACACAGACTCGCGATTATTTCGCCGAAAAAGCCGGAAAAGCCGGAAAAAACCGGAAACGGCTTTAAAAAGCCGGAAAGCTCTTCACAGCAGGTTCAAAAAGCCGGAAATCAGGCCACAGGAGGAAGAGTGGCAGCCCTGTCTTTACAATTTTGGGGGGGGGGGGGGGGAGCCGGAAAACCCGGAAAGAAACCCCCGATGAGTAGCCCGGTAGCCAGGAAAAACCGGTATCAGATATCACAAGCTCGACCTGGGCTCGAACCCACGTTTCATCGCCGTGACATTGGTGACGGCCGTTCAGTAGCGCAGCGGCTAAAATCCGGTGCGCTACCTATTAGGCCACCGCTCACCCGCTTGTGCGTCGCTTTATCTTTCTGCTGCATGATACATTATTTAGTCTGATCTGGTTGATTTTTTTCACGCTTTCGAGGATTTATATTTGTGCATGCTGTCAATAGACATGTCTTTCTGTTGGAAACCAGTGTCTGTTTTAGCTGGGAGAGCCGGGACAGCCGAATGGTAGAGCTTTCAACGCTCGGGCCGTGAGTTCGAATCCCGGCTGGGGCCAAATATTTGTGCTGGCCTTTTTCTGGTTGCCTCGTCTTTAAGCTTTTGATATCACCCAAGCGCAGTTGAGAAGGACGTTAAACTCCTAAACATCCACCCACCCCCTCTGTTTTGGTTAGTTTGCCGCCTCGACATTAATTCATTGAAGCAACAGTGTAGCGTTCAAAAGCGTTAAGCGACCTGCAGTGATGCTGTAGGTCAGGTCGTTGTTCAGGTTAGCGGGGTCAAGGTCGCCGTCGGAGCAGGAAAGGTCCTTGACCGAAGCAGTTGCAGCAGCGTTTTCCGAGATGGACGCCGAGTAGTACGTCAGGCTGCAGGACGGCGTGACGTCATTCACGTCGTTGACGTCAATTGTGAGGGCGTAGGTTCCTGTTTTGGGACTCGGGTTGCTCGCGCCGCCATCTACCGCCAGGATCTGCAGTGTGTAGGACTGGGTTGTCTCCCTATCCAGGGCAGCCACCAGCTTTATCTCCCCCGTGGTGGGATGGATGGAGAACTTGCCAGAAGCCCCGGATGATATGCTGTAGGTCAGGGTACCGTCAGCCCCGCTGTCTGTGTCAGTGGCTGTGATGGTGTGTACTGTCGTGTCGACAGCCGTGTCCTCGTCCACACCTGAAAAAAGAAAAGGAGTTTGAGACACTCAAGCATGCCCGGTTTTAACTGCTTTCGGTGGCTATGGTCATCAACGAAACATATTAACGCTCTCGCTACAGCCCTCCTTGATCGATTAGTGCTCAAGCTTAGACTGTGTTAACCCTCGCTGTACGTCGTGGGTGCAAAACCACCCATGCTTTTAAAGAAAGGAAACAAAAACATTGATTATGGTACGCTTTTTCCCTCTTTAAAAGCATGAGTGCGTTTGTATCCACGACGCACGGCGAAGTTTAATGAAACGACAGGATTGCTTTTCAAAACGTGCGGCGGGGAACGTCAATCAAGAAACGGTGTGAATGGTGGTCTAACAGGTAGCGTGTCGGACTTAGCAGGTGCAGCTGCTGAACGGCCTCCGCTTCTCCGGCTTTCCTCTCCCAGTAAAAACGTCCCACGTCTGACTAGATCTATATGTCTTACTGTAACTGTGTATTGTGTATATGTGCGAAAACATCAAAACCAGAATTTAAAAAAAAGAAGAAGAAGAAGAAGAAGATACGTAGGTTGAGTGGCGCAGCACCGCTGCAACTCTCTTCTTTAGCCTGGAGAAGCAGCCCGAATGTAAAAAAAAAAAAAAAAAAAAAGACTTCCCCCCGCCCCCCCCCCCCCACAAAAAAGGTCCTCTGCACACTTACTTTATCCACGTTGGACTGCAGCCAAAATATTCAATTTTGCCAATCAGGCGAATGAAATGTCATATATTTTTTGTATTTTTTCTGTTTAGGACAAAATTACTGTTCCATTACTTTTGTTTTGTCCCAGACATCCGTTCATATAAAATACTAACGGATTCCGTCTAGCTCTAGTTGGTTGCTTGCTTAACTGGTTCTGGGTTTAACGTCCATTTCCATCACATAAGAGTGGGATCAAGGGAGGGTGGGTGTTTGAGGGTTTAACGTCCTTTTCCACCACATAAAGACGGGACAACGAGAAATAGACCAGCACAAATATTTGGCCCCAGCCGGGACTCGAACTCATGACCTGAGCATTGAAAGTCCAGCGATCTGCCGCTCGACTGTCCCGATTCCCCTGGTGGTATCAAGGAGGGGGGGGGGGAGGGGGGAATGAACGTAGAAAAAGCCAGCCTAGCCGATTACCTAACAAAATTACCCAACCAGACAGTCAGTTTGCCGTGAAAGCAACCATACACTCACCTGAGGGCAGTGTGAAGGAGGCGGGGGTGAAGGTGGGGGTGCCCTCATTTATCGGATTCACCGTGATCGTCACGACAGCATCGTCCGTCCGCCCGCCGCCGTCACTCGCTCGCACGGTCAGCGAGAACGACGTCACGGTCTCGTAATCCAGGGCCGTATTGTCATCCACAATGACGGCACCCGACGTGGCATCCACCCTAAAGACGTTGCCAGTGTTCCCTGAAGCGATCGAGAATGTCACTGTACCGCCCGATGCCAAAGCGTCAGCGTCCGTGGCAGTGACAGTTGTCACCGTGACCCCGTTCGCTTTGTTTTCGTCCACGCTGGCTGAGTAAACTCCCGGGTTGAAAACAGGATCGTTATCATTGGCGTCAGTGACTGTGATAGCCACAGACTCACACGCAGATCTCGTAGCGTCGACGGGGTTGGAATCAGTGGCGCACACGTCCACAGAATACGCCGGAGTGGTTTCGAAATCCAGCTGAGCTTTGAGGGTAATGGCGCCAGAAATGGCGTCGACATCAAAATACGACGTGTTTGACAGCGAGTAGGTGACAGTGTCAGAACCGTCGTTTCCTGAAGCGGCTACGGTGAGAACGGTGTCGCCCAGTGTCCCGTCCTCTGCCACGTTTGCGGAGAACGGGGTTCCAGAGAACGAAGGGTCGTTCTCGTTGACGTCAGTCACGGTCAAGGTCAGGTAGACCGAGGTGGACCTTGGAGTCGTGCCTTGGTCAGCAACCTGAATAATAATTAAAAATCATCATCATCATCATCATCATCCATCACAGTAATGGAGATGATGAGGTTAATGAATGCTAATGAGAAGAAACAGTACTACTAGTACCGATGATGATGATGATGATGATGATGATGATGATGACGACGATGGCCCCGACAGCCCTGTTGCAAGTACGGTGCATCACGATGTGAATTTACGCCACCAACAAACAACAAGGATCCTTACTGGTGCCTGGCGTCACCTACCTTGATGACCACGGCGTGGGAGGTGGCCGTCTCGTAGTCCAGACTAGACACGGACACGGCGCCTGCCCCGTCCACGGAGAACGCTCCAGTTCCCGCCACTCCGTCCACGCTCTCTGAAAACGGTTCAGAGACAGAAGTTAACTTACCGAGCTCACATGTCGATCTGCGCATGCTGTTTGTAGCTGATTTGACACTTCCAGAATTGCTATTTCTACACTAGGGAAGGCCTCTTTAAAAGGAATTAAAAAAAAAAAATCACAACAGAACATGAGACAGTTCAGTCCCACTAAGGAACTGTTTTCTTTGACTGTATCACTGGGTCTGTTTGGGTGAAAGGTCCGTCACATCAGTTGTAACATTTGCCAAATGTCTTGGAGCCTTTGCTTGAGATGAATGTTTGACGATTTTAATGATTACCGCATTTTTGTGGCATTCAGATGATGCGTCAAAAGAAAGAAAGAAAGAAACAACAACAACAACAATAATAATAATAATAATAATAATGGCAATATTTAGAGCGCCCATTCTAAAGAGCTCTAGGCGCCCCCCCCCCCCCCCCACACACCCATGCACTACTTCATACTTAATCCTCACACACACACACACACACACACACACACACACACACACACACACACACACACACACACACACACACACACACGCTTGGGAGAGCCGAATCAAAAGAAATGGGCTTTAAGACGGGACTCGAAGCAGGACAGAGTCTGAGAATGACGGATGGAGGCACTGAGGCAGGGTGTTCCACACTGAGGGACCGAAACAAGAGAAAGAACGTTCGCCCCGTGTTTTCGAGTTAGAGTGCGGGAGACGGAATATGCCGTGTGTCAACAGACGAACAAAGGGACCGGGGAGCGGGGGGGGGGGGGGGGGGGGGGGGGGGGGGGGGGGAGGGGATGGGGGGGGGGGAGTAGGCAGGGGGTGCGACACAGATCTGTCACCAACCTATAGTATAAAGCAGCGCTGCGTTCGTGCCAGTATCAGCGTCAGTACACGACAAAGTGGCCACGTTGCCCGTCGCATCTTCACGTTTCTGTGACGTCAGAATATTGGTGGTGCAAACAGCGGTGTTGTCGTTGACGTCACCCACAGTAATGCTGACGGTAGCGGTGGCAACGCGCGGCGTTGCACCTCCGTCTGTCGCCACCACGTCAAAACTGCAATAATAATAATCATCATAACAATAATGAAAATGATGATGATGATGATGATTATGATGATAATAATAATAATTTCTTTTTTCGCAAAGTGGGCTCAAAGCGCTTTACACACTTAAAAAAAAAAGAAGAATTTTTACACAAGACCCCCCCCCCCCCAACACACACACACACACACACACACACACACACACACACACACACACACACACACACACACACACGGACCCCGACAGGAAGTGGGGACAGTTTTTCGGCACGGTTTTGTCGCTGTTTCTGGACACTGTGTGAACTCTGCAACTGTGACAGAGTTGACTGTGCTTGCACGGTCGACTCTGTAATTTTTTTTCACACCGGAAAGCTTTTTTGTTGGGAGCTTAGATCTTTAATAAGGATCAAAAGTGTGATGTGACCTGTAGGTGTTAGGGGTTGTCTCAAAGTCCAAGGCCGTCTTGATGGAGATCCAGCCGTCAGAGGCTAGTGCGAACTTGGCGTGGGTTGCCATGGAGTACGTGACAGCCCCATCACTTCCACTGTCGGCGTCTGTGGCACTGACCTGCAA
>JACVVK020000199.1:737500-745000 GCA_018292915.2 Batillaria attramentaria
GTATAGTAGGAGCGATTTTGAGATCTAAAGTGTGTTCACCAGCACTTTCATCAGGTACGGTTTACGCCAAAAGTATAAAAGCGACAACCTCCAAAATTCACTCAGTTGAGAGTCCGTATTCATGCTATCTATGTCCCAAAAATGGAGTGGTTTAGGTAAATATTACGCCTTTAAACGCCAGAAAGCCACTTTTTCTGAAAAGGGCGATAACTCGCAAATCATGTGTGCAATCGTACCTGGATCGGGCCTTCTATTCAACAATCTTGATTCATTTAGAAACCCCAAATTTGAAATCGATCGGTTTAGTATTTTCGGAGAAATAGGCATCTGAACTGGGTTCACATGCAATGTCAACTCAGGCTCGGTTTACATGAAAACTATAAGAGCGACCATTTTCTAGTAGTGAATCAATTCAGAGTCCGTATTCAAGCTATCTACTGCCAAAAAATTGAGTGATTTAAATAAATATTACGCCTGTACACGAAAGACAACCAACTTGTCTCAAAAGGGCGATAACTCCCAAATCACTTAAGCAATCATCACACGCTTGAATCGTCTAATGTAACATTTTGATAAATTTGGATACCCCAAATTTGAAGCCATTCGGTTAAGTATCTTCGAAGAAACGGGCCCGGACACAATTCACACACACACACACACACACACACACACACACACACACACACACACACACACACACACACACACACACACACACACACACACACACACACACATCCACACAGACGGCACTCAGTGAGGAGGAGAAGCGCGTTCGGAACAGCATACATGCCAGCATCGATGACGCAGGTTTTCTTACGTCATTGTCAGAGTTACACTTGCATAATCGTCTCTGCGGGAGATCGGCAGTGACGTGCGTTTGTACCACAGATGCTTGCCTATGAACGTGGAAATTTTAGCCCGTCCTATTATGTTGTTTCCATTACTATGGAAACAACATAAAAAGGAAGCGAAGAAAAAAAGACAAAAATCCTCCTATAACGGTATAGGCACCTTGCTGGAATAGACCCGCTTCCTGATTTAAAACAAAAAAACAACAGAAAATTTAACCCTAGGGCTAGTTTAGTTCGACGTTAGACTCTAACCCTGGGCTAAACTCCCTAACCCTGACTTTTACATGCGGGCCCTGGACACGGAAAGAACTGTACATACCTATGACGGCAGAAAAAGTGACTGCTCCGTTTCCGTTAGTGGCCGAGTCATCAAGATCTGTCGCTGCCACGGTCACCACGGCCGCCGGGGCTGCATCTGCCTCGGACACTGTGGCCCTGCACGTGATAATCATAACATTAAACAAATGTCGATGGTTCCCCTTCAGAACGCCCTGTATCTCTTCTTTCTATCTGTATCGACGTACACTGCATAATTATAATGATTATAATATTAAACAAATTTCGATGGTTCCCTGAAGGAACGCCCTATATCTCTTCTTTCTATCTGTATCGATACGACCTTTTCCTAGAGGACCCTCGAAATATACACATTAACCACGTACACTGCATATAATAATCATAATATTAAACAAATTTCGATGGTTCCCTGCCAGAACGCACTATATCTCTTCTTTCTATCTGTATCGATACGACCTTTTCCTAGAGGACCCTCGAAATGTACACATTAACCCTGTACACTGCATATAATAATCATAATATTAAACAAATTTCGATGGTTCCCTGCCAGAACGCACTATATCTCTTCTTTCTATCTGTATCGATACGTCCTTCAGCCAGCATGTAGACTAAGAATACCGATAAAAGATCAGTATGGCTGTCTCGGTAAAACTGACCCTCCCAGGCTCCTACCCAGAGCGGTGTGCTATGGGCCCGATGGGGAGGCTGTTGCCACACAGCCGAGATTCATCCACTTCACGGGTGCGACTTTGAGGGGGCTTCCCTTGGTATGACAAGTCTTGATATGGTGTGGATGATTACACGGCCAGCACCGCAGGTGCCGTAGTAGTCCGGGCCTGGTTAAGGCCGGGATATTAATTTATGACAGGAAGCGTGGAATGCGGTCCTGTCCCGCAGTCCCAAAACACACGGACCTCCATAGCATCATCTTACCATCATCCTCATCTCCATCATTATGCATAATAAAAGAGGCTGTTAACAAACGATTGCCCCGGCTTTCGAGCCCTCCGTGGATTCCACCCATGACCTGGGAGGAACATCACTGGAACTTGCAAAGTGTTGCAGCAGCAAAAAAAAAAACCAAAAAAAAACTCAACAACTGAAACTCCCGTCATTACCCAAAGAGAAGAAACGTAGAGCTTACGTGTACGTTGCAGCAGAAAACACGGGGTCGTTGTCGTTTTCATCGCTGACGGTGACACTGACGGTGGCGGTCACGGTCGTCGCCGAGTCGGTGGCGGTGACCAGCAGAGTGTGGGTCGCCGCAGTCTCGCGGTCAAGCCCCGAAGACAACACAATAACGCCAGTTGCAGAGTCGAGGGTAAACTGTGGATACGGCGTAACGAAATCGTAGATGACGACGCCGTCTGCTGTACTGCTGGAATCGCCGTCTGTGGCTGTTACTGCAGCCACTGTGCCTCCCACCGCTAAGGCCTCGCTTTTCGTTACGCTATAGATAGCTGCGAAAAAAAAAGAAGAAGAAAAGAATAAAGAAGAAGAAGAAGACAAACAATAATAATAATAATAATAATAATAATAAAAAGAATGAAGAAAATGTGGATAGAAAAAATCCTTCGTACAAAGCTTCAAAGGTAGTTGCTGAATGATGCAATGATCTGTTAAGACACTTCGACCATCTTGCAGTTTATAATATTAGAGAAAATCGACCTTGTGAAAGTGACCCTCTTCATATCACGCTAGTATGCATGGTTGTGGTACAGGTAAACTTCTAGGGAGCCGGGGTGGCCGAATGGTAGAGCGTTGGACTTCTAATGCTCGGGTTGTGAGTTCGAATCCTGGCTGTTGCCAAATATTTATACCGGCATTTTCATCGTTGCCCCGTCTTTGATATCACCCGTATGTAGTGGAAAAGGACGTTAACACCCCCCCCCCCCCCCAAAAAAAAAAAAAAAAAAAAACAACAACAACAAAAACAAACAAACAAACAAACAAACAAACAAACAAACAAACAAACAAACCAAAAACCCCACCCATCCAGGTAAACTTCTGCAAACAAAAGATGCTCGCCGTGCTGGGTCAAGGCGACCTCTAGCCAAGGGGGACTACTACAGCTACTCGCATCCCCCTCCACAAGGGCGTTAGGGAAGGAAAAACATTGTCATTTGTCAACCATTTTTATTTCTTTGAGCCCGTGGTGCTTTGCCTGTGCGGAGAGCATCGACATTTTCTATAAACAGACCACCTGAACAGCCGGTTCGAGCCTGCTGGATCGCCCCACCAGTGTAAAAGCTAACTTTTAGCTAAACTCACAGTATTACACCGAACCCAGTCGTCACATGCTCTGTAGTGTTATTGTTTATACAAGTGCTGCAAGTTTGTTGTACGCTAAACACGAACCTAGTACCTAGGTACATTAATGAGGGCGTGGGTGGGCAGCTGTTTGGGAGGTTAACGCCCTTTTCTACCATGCACGGGCGATAAAAAACAAAACAACAACAACAACAACAAAAACCAAACAAACAACAACAACCAACCAAACAACAACAACAACAACAACAACCCCCCCCCAAAAAAAAAAAAAGAAAAAAAGTTGCAACGAGAAAAAAATGCCAGTAAAAATATTTGGTCCCAAGCGGGATTCGAACTCACGACCGGAGCATTGAAAGTCCAACGCTCTACCACTCGCCTATTCCAGCTCCCCAAATCAATTAGTAGCAACGACAATTAAAACAATGATAAACAGCGAAAGAAAAACTCAATATTATTATCTACAACAACAACAACAACAACAACAACGTGAAAATAAATGCAAAGAAACAAACAAACAAATAATTAAGCAAATCAATCAATATATTCAATATATTCTATTCAATAAATAAATCAATCAATAAATAAATCAATAAATAAACGTACTCTGACTGAACACAGGAGGGGCCTCATTCACAGGTGCCACGGTCACAGACCCGACCACGTCCACGCTGTTGGTTCCGTCAGACACAGTGATCGTCAGGTCGTACCGAGTTGTGCCGCCATCGTAATCCAAAGCCCCTGCTAGTTCCAGAACATTCGAGTTCATCGTGAACTTTGATGTGTCGCCGCTGGATATCGTATACGTCAGAGTCGTCGCAGTGACGTCAGTGTCAGTACACGTCAGAGTGAGAACCGTGTCACCGGTTGTCCCGGGTTCGTTGACGGTTTCCGCAAATACAGCCGGGGTGCAGCTGGGTGTAACGTCGTTGACGTCAGAAACAGTGACGGTTAAAGTGACGGTGGCCGAGTTGGTTCCACCCAGTTCTAGAGCCTTCACCACCAGTGAATACGTGCTTGCTGATTCTGCATTCAGCGCCGCTCTTGTGGAAACCCTCCCAGTGGTCGAGTCGATGTTGAACTGACTACTAGGATCTCCGGATATGATGGAGTGCTGAGGGTTTCCGAAGGCGTGCGTAGACCCATCTGGGTCCGTGGCGGACACGTCAGCGACTGAAGTCCCAATGACGACATCCTCAGAAATGGTGACGTCATAAGGCCCACCAAAGGCCGGTGGACCCTCGTTGACGTTCTGAACGATGATGTTGACGACGACAGTGGTAGTGAGGCCTGCGGTGTCGGACACTTGCACTGTCAGCACGTGAGACGATGCGGTTTCATAATCCACTGCGCCTGTTGGACAGAAACGGAACGCATGATATAGAACAAAATCGAGGCAACATTATTGTTTATACTGAAGTAGCGTGGTTTTTTCCTTTTTTTGTTTGTTGTTGTTTGTTTGGTTGGTTGGTTGGTTGGGTTTGTTGTTGTTGTTTTTGTTGTTGTTGTTTTTGTTGTTGTTGTTGGTGGTGTTTGTTTTTTTTTGTTTTTTTTTGGGGGGGGGGGGTGAGGGGGGTTACTACTTTGTTGTCCCTCCCTTTCGGGAGATTCGGGCTGCTTTCCCCGGGGGAAGCGCGTCGCCGCGGTGCAGCGCCAACACCCCTCCCAGTTTTCAATTTTGCTGGGGAAGGAAAGCCGGATAACCCGGATAGAAACCCCCGATGAGCAGCCCGGTAGCCAGGAAACACCGGTATCACATATCACAAGCCCGACCTGTGCTCGAACCCACGCTTCATCGCCGTGACAACGGTGACGGCCGTTCAGTAGCCAAGTCCGATTAAGTACGACGCGTTACCTATCAGACCACCGTTTTGATGTGAGATTTCTTTAAAAGTAAGATTTGACTCTGATGATTTCATTTCAAAGTATGAATCGATTGAAAATGCTGAATTCAAGTTGACCTCTTTTCGGATTCACTTTTTTTTTTTTGGGGGGGGGGGGGATTAGGCGCAAAATGGCGGCATTACTTTTGACTGGCATCAGTGTTTGCCAGGAAGTAGGGCAAAGGCTACGCTTTATTTTGGTATACATTTTGACCGTTTTCGTGGTCAGTGAAACCAGCTAGCAGCAGGTAAGAGCATTACTCCTGTAATTCCAAGACTAACGGACTTTAAACACAAGACAATTTCTGTTCTGGAACAGATACTCTTGCGAGCGACTCTGTGCACAGGAAAGAATCTCAATAATAACAGCTTTGAATGCAATACATTGTCGTCTGCCACCACACAGCCGAGATTCACCCACTTCACGGGTGCGACTTTGGGGGTGCTTCCTTTGGTATGACACGTCTTATGCTGTGGATGATTACACGGCCGGCACCGCAGGTGCCGTAGTTCCCGGGCCTGGTTAATGCCGGGATATTTATGACCGGAAGCGTGAAATGCGGCCGTTTCCCGCAGTCCCAAACCACACGGACCTCCATAGCGTCATCTTACCATCATCCTCATCTCCATCATCATGCATAATAAAAATTGTCCCAGCTTCCGAGTCCTCCGTGGATTCCACCCATTACCTGGGAAGAACACCACTGGAACTGGAAAAAGAGTTGGGGCAGCAAAA
The DNA here is from genome assembly GCA_018292915.2 of Batillaria attramentaria. Classification (NCBI taxonomy): domain Eukaryota; kingdom Metazoa; phylum Mollusca; class Gastropoda; family Batillariidae; genus Batillaria; species Batillaria attramentaria. Next base: position 743,539 of record JACVVK020000199.1, read on the forward strand.
AACAAAACAAAACAAAAACCACGAAAACAGCTCGGAAAGATCTGTGAGCAAAAAACCGGTAGCAATATCCCCTTTTAAACACACTTACTGTCTTGCTGAATTCCACCACTGGCCACACTGAACAGAGAGCCAGGACTTTGGGTCAGAGCGTAGGTTAAGGTCGTTGATTCGACGTCGGTGCAACCAAGGGAGGCAATCACTGTGTTCGGGAACGCGGCTGAAAGCAGAAATAGTGTTGTGCACAGTCGTCTTTCAACACCAGATGTATTCCAAAATATCTACCGCTTACTTTGTTGCAAGGTTCTGTCACATGAGAACGCCCCATGTAATTTAAACATGTATTCACCATATTAGATTTCATAAATGTCCATTCTTGTCCATTTTGAACAAATATTATTATTTTTTAAAATTCCCTGCAACAACGACTCACCCATGGCGTTTAATCTGTTGCGAATATGACCGTCTAAATTTTGACTAGGTAATGTAACTCATACATCAGCACAGAAATTAAGCGCAGAAGAGGACGCTGGGTGGGGTGGGTGGTTGGGGGTTTAACGTCCTTTTCCACCACATACGGGTGATATCAAAGACGGGGCAACGATGAAAAGGCCAGCACAAATATTTGGCCCCAGCCGGGATACGAACTCAAGGCCCGAGTATTTAGAAGTCCAACGCTCTACCATTCGGCCACCCCGGCTCCCCAGATGGCGCTGGATTGGCCACATCCTCAGGATGCCCCCAACCGCACTACCCCGGCTGGATTTTCGTTGGGCCCCAGATGGAAAAAGAGCCAAAGGAAGACAGAAGGAAACCTGGCGGCGGACAGTGGACAAGGAGCTGAAGGAAAACAAACTGACCTGGGCGACGCTGGAGAAGAAAGCTCAGAACAGGCCAGAGTGGTGTTGGCCTTATGTGCCAGAGGGCACGTAGAAGATTAAGTAAGTAAGTAATATAACGCATGCCGACAGACAGCAAGCTAAACTGTTATAAAGCGAAGAATCCTGCATCCACTTACCGACATTCTCGAGGACTGTTGGGGACCAGCTGGACTGTGTGCAGCTCGGGGCGTTATCATTGACGTCACCAACACTAACCGTCACAGTTCCAGTCCCCTGTAACGTCATGACAAGAGATTTAACACGAATACAAACGGCAATGGTGTTCCGTGTGTTGCATAGACGTGTGTGTGTGTGTGTGTGTGTGTGTGTGTGTGTGTGTGTGTGTGTGTGTGTGTGTGTGTGTGTGTGTGTGTGTGTGTGTTCTTATCGGACATTTATTGTCTCAGGTTCGTCGAAACGTGAGTAAGATTTTGTGGTCGTTTGTCTTTTGTTGTTTGTTTGTTACTTTTCCAAAGTTCTTGTGCAATATGAACATGACCACAAACTCAGTGCGTGACCTTTTTTCACACAGTGAAGAAAATCACTGACAAATATCGGAAGAACAAACTTTCATGTAAATGAAT
>JACVVK020000199.1:750000-755000 GCA_018292915.2 Batillaria attramentaria
ACAGCCGAGCTTCACCCACTTCACGGGTGCGACTTTTGGGGGTGCTTCCCTTCGTATGACACGTCTTATGATGTGGGCGATTACACGGCCGGCGCCGGGCCTGGTTAATGCCGGGATATTTATGACAGGAAGCGTGGAATGCGGCCCTGTCCCGCAGTCCCAAACCACACGGACCTCCATAGCATCATCTTACTATCATCCTCAACTCCATCATCATGCAAAATATAAATTGCCCCAACTTCCGAGCCCTCCGTGGATTCCACCCATTACCAGGGAGGAACACCACTGGAGCCAAGTATTTGTGCTGGCTTTTTTATCGTTGCCCCGTCTTTGATTTTACCCGTATGTGATGGAAAAGGACGTTAAACCCCCAAATACCCACTTAACCACCCACTCTGCCAGGGGGTAGAATGAGGGGAAAACATGAGCGGCGCGTGACTGCGTGAATGAGTGTGAAGAGAAGGTCAGTGTATGTGTTTGGATGCTAGCAGTAGATGGGAAGGGGGAGGGGGGGGGGGTCGTGGTCGTGGCTCTTTCAGGGGTAAGAGTAGGTTCTCTCCCTTTGGCTGGGAGCGCGCCGGCCTTTAACTCTTTGACGACGGAGCACAATTTCTGACACACGATTTCCTAAAGGGTTTTAAAATGGAGAGGAGTCGACAACATAAAAATGTGTTGCCTATTATCCTTTAGCTTGATCTGACTTTCTGCCAGGGAGCCGGAACAACAGAGCGGTAGAGCACTGGACTTTCAATTCTCGGGTCGTGAGTTTCAATCCTGGCTAGGAGCCAAACACGTACATGTGCTGGCTTTTTTTCCCCTCGTTGTCCCGTCTTTGATATCATCCGTATGTCGCGCATACGGATAGAAAAAGACGTTAAACTACCCACCCACTCACCCTGTCTTCCTGTCCGTGTATGTGGGATACAGGGAGATTTCCCTTAATACAGTAATGGCACCAAATGAAAGAGAGAAGGGTGGGTGTTTGGGGGTTTAACGTTCTTTTCCACCACGTAGGGGTGATATCAAAGACGGGGTAACGATGAAAAAGCCAGCACAAATATTTGGCCCCAGCCGAGATTCGAACTCACATTGGAAGTCCAACGTTCTACCATTCGGCCAACCCGGCTCCCCGAAAGAGAGAAGGGAAAAGTATAAAACATGTCGAGACGTTTACTTACAGGGATAATGGATAAGACTGGCTGAGGGGACAAAAGCTACCCAACCACTAACCCTGTCTTCCTTTGGGATAGTTGGGATACAGGGACATTTCCCTCACAACACAGGTTAGATAGTTATTTGTGGTCCAACACCGCGTAAACAACAAAGACTACTTCGTGGCTACACCGAGTCTCACCCTGACAGGTCCTTTAAAGTTAAAACATGTCTGGCTTAAAACATGATGTAAATATACATATTCAAAATTAGTGCAGCTTAAATGAGAACCAATACATGATTAATTTCTTTCAGGTTCTAAAGCAAGGCTGCGAAAAACTTGGAGGACAAAACTCTATCACAAATTGTGTTGCACTAAAGTCTATAGTTTGTAAAAAAGATTGGACTCTTTCAGGAAACTGAAGATGCTGTCAGGGATGAACATCTCTGAACAGGACCCTCAGGGTATCCGCGGAGTGATGTTTGTCCACTGTTGAGATGCGCGCACGCGAAATCAAAAATGATAAAAACGGTGAAAGGCTCATGACAAGGGACACACCAGTGGGATCCTCCTCTTTCAAGAAACGTCAATGCCTGAGTCTCACTATAGTAATACTTCTAAACGAAAGAGAACAGGGAAAAGTATAAAACATGTCGAGACGTTAACTTAGCTCAGCCCAGTAGAACGAGGAAAAAAAACTTTTTTTTTTTGCTTGAAGCGGACCTGCAAGTAACTGAGGTTAAAAAAAAACAACCAAAAAAAAAAAAAAAAAAAACAAAAAAAAAAAAAAAAAAAAACCGTTTACTTACAGGAATAGGACTGGTTGCGGGGACAGTCGCAGCAAAAGCTGGCGTATGGTCATTGGTGGGTGTGATGGTCAAAGTAACAGTGGCCGTGCCTGTCTTGGGCCCTGGGTTCGTGCCTCCATCCTCCACAAGGACCGTGATGACGCCGTAAGAGTCGTCTCCCGTGTCTAGATCTATTCCAGACGCCAGATCTAGCTGGCCGGAAGTGCCAGTGTTGAACTGTAGCTTGCTGGCCAGGTTGCCTACGACGTCAGTTCCGACGGAGTAGGTGAAAGTCGTTGAACTGTCGGCGTCAGTCGCCGTAAACTGTGAAGGATTAATATTAATTATTATTATTATTTGGAAGTGGTGGTTGTAATAGGAAGGGGGGGGGGGGGGGTGTTAATATCACGACTTTCATATCACATTCTTGTTAATTTATGGTGGATGATTTAGCCTTAGTTTTGTCAGTTCCTTTGCCTGTCCTGTCTTGCGAAATACATTGTCTGTCAAAAAGTCAAACACAGACACAGACAAACAAACAAAAAATCCCAAACCGTACCCACCTGAAAAAAAAACCCCAAAAAAAACAAATCCAAACCAAACCAAACCAAAAAACAAAAAACAAAAAAAAACGTCATATCACACACACACACACACACACACACACACACACACACACACACACACACACACACACACACACACACACACACACACACACACATCTGACCTGAGTCAGACTGCCCGACGCACTGGCAGATTCCGACCGGGTAAAGAAATAAGTGGATGACGTCAGCACGGGGTAGTTATCATTGACGTCACTAAGACTGACGGTGTAGGTACGCGTGATGCTGTTTGGCGTCCCGCCCCCGTCCTCGGCCTTGACAGTAACGGTGTATGGAGCGGCCCCGTTTTCGAGGTCTAGCGTTTGAAGGGTAGAAAGTTGCCCTGACACCGGGTCCATGCGGAAAACTCCAGCTACAGCTGCTGACGTACCTAGACATCATCATCATCATCATCATCATCATCATCATTTATTAAATAGATAGATAAATAACTTTACAATAGTCGCCAGTCCAAATTTTCAGTGGCTTAACTACGAGATGGGAGGGGAGGGGGAGGGGGTGGCTGTTTAGGGGTTTAACGTCCTTTTTCACCACATACGGGTGATATCAAAGACGGGGCAACGATGAAAAAGTCAGCACAAATATTTGGCCCCAGCCGGGATACGAACTCACGACCCAAGCTTTAGAAGTCCATCGCTCTACCATTCGGCCACCCCGGCTTCCCTTAACTACGAGAGCCGGAGGCTCGGAAGCTACGGCAAAACATGAACCGTCGTGGTGTTTTTCACCGTAAACGCCCCCCCCCCCCCTCCCCGTCCGAACTAATCATGTAAACTCTGTGTATCTCACTGATAGCAAGAATAAAAACAAGAACATTAGAAACCGATCGGTGATCTCTGATGATGATGACGAATTTGGCGGTTCAGCTGAGTAGAACATGTATACGACAAAGAAAATAACGACGATCAGCAAAATACGCAAAATTGAAATAATAATAATAATAATTCCCGCCCCTTTTTAATAATTCCGCCCTTTTTTTCAAATTCGTGTGCAGAGTACAAAAATTAATGGCTATCTGGGGCTTTTTGTTGTTTTGTAAATAGGTTTCATGCCAGGTAGTAGTAGAAACAGTCAAAAATGAGCCTGGCATGCGGACTTTTCGTATTCATGCGCGGCTGGCACAAGAGCTGGCAGACGACAGAGGAATGAGCGGGGAGGAGGTCGCTGCTAGCATTGCAAACAAGTGGAATATTTGAATTTATTTAAATTTACCCTACACATGAGTCTCTGGATGCTGGATTTTGGGGATGTGTGTGTGTGTGTGTGTGTGTGTGTGTGTGTGTGTGTGTGTGTGTGTGTGTGTGTGTGTGTGTGTGTGTGTGTGTGTGTGTGTGTGAATTTTAAAGCATTAACTTTCTAGGGTGTTACGCGGGGCGTTATGTTCAATAGGAATATGATTGATAGCATTTTCTTTGAAATTCGTATCTGTGTGTGTATCGCCTAAGCAAGATCCGATTCCCGCCATATCTTACTGTCAACCACGCTGTCTAGGGAGTAAGTGATGGCGCCATCATTGCCGTCGTCGGCGTCTGTAGCGGAGATGGTGACAATGGAGGTGCCGATGGCGGAGTCTTCAGGAATGGTTATGGAACCGGCGCCATAGCCAGGTGTCCAGGTGGCCCAAGCTGGTGTAGCTTCATTAACACCTGTCACCTGTGGGTAAATGCATAATACTGCAGAACGGTTATTGTGCAGATTGTGTGAGCATAAGTGTGTGGAAATTTAAAGTGAGAGGAGGGGGAATGGAGAGGGGTGGGGGAGGTGGGTTGGAGGGGGGGGGAGGGGGAACTAAACTTTGTTCTGAATAAAAAAGACCGATAGTAACAGCACCATTAAACAGTCCAACAGACAATTCAACCCGCAGAACAACTGAGGTTTATGACACTCAAGTTTGATGGCCACTTCCCCCAAGGCACTATACTGATGTACCCAATATCGTATCTTCTTGTTTCTCCTTTTATTCTTTTTTGTTACGTCTTGGTATATTCTGGTGGGTTTAGTTTTGTCAAAATTGGTGTGACCAAGTCATTCGAGAAACACGGAAACACACCATGTTCGCTGTTTGTTCGGACTAAAAAACACTCCCGTGTGACATCGGTCACAGCAACTAAGTAACCAAATTACAAAACAACAACAACGACAACAACAACAACAAAAAAAAACCACCCCTCCCCCCCCCCCAAAAAAAAAAAACACAAAAAAAACACGGCAAGTCAGACCAAACCACCAACCAATTACCCGACAAACAAACAAACAAACAAACAAACAAACAAACAAACCGTGACGATGACAGTGGCGGTGCCCGTGTTGGGTGTTCCAGACGCCGGCGTGTCGACAACGTGAATGATCAGCTGGTACGACTTTGTGCTCTCGTAGTCCGTCGGCGTTGAGTCCGTTTGCAGTTCGTTCGTTACCAGCTGAAACGGGCCACCT
>JACVVK020000199.1:762500-785000 GCA_018292915.2 Batillaria attramentaria
ACTGTTATACACAGAAAAAAACAACAACAACAAAAAACAACCCAACTCATTGACTGTGTACATGAATGCCCACTCTCACACGTTCATTTCAGGAAGAGGACTCAAAAAATCTTTCAGATTTTGTGTATGCTCGCAGACCGTTCTGGGCTGTTTTTGGTTGTGCCTAGCACAACATCATTTAGACACATGCACAGTGACGGGGAGCCGGGGTGGCCGAATGATAGAGCGTTGGACTTCTAATCGTCGGGTCGTGAGTTCGATTCCCGGCTGGGGCCAGATATTTGTGCTGGCTTTTTCATCGTTGCCCCGTCTTTGATATCACCCGCATGTGGTGGAAAAGGACGTTAAACTCCAAAACACCCACCCCACCCACCTGCACAGTGACAACATCTGAAATGCTGGCACTGGGCCAGCAGACAAACAATGGCGCGGCTAACACACTGAGTGGAAAGCTTGACAGCAAGAACAATCGGCTTGAGCTTGAATGTTCGACCGCTCGCGCAAAGTGTACACAGCGTTGTGTCGCATTGAGAACTCTATTATTTATCAAGATAGTTTATTTCGAAAGAAAAGAAACACTCACGAGTGAAACTGCCCAAACAATTATAAGCTTCTTGGAGGATAAGTACACACGGAATTAGCTGGTTTAAGTCGCAGATAAATTTGGTGAATATAAAATTGGCTGCCCCTGCTCCCTTTGTGTGTGTGTGTGTGTGTGCGTGCGTGCGTGCGTGTGTGTGTGTGTGTGTGTGTGTGTGTGTGTGTGTGTGTGTGTGTGTGTGTGTGTGTGTGTGTGTGTGTGTGTGTGTGTGTGTGTGTGTGTGTGTGTGTGTGTGTTCTCGCGTATGCGTGCGTGTATGTGAAATTGGAATGAATGGAATCAAAGCCTAATTAATTCAGGTTCTCATATGTGAAACGTATTCACGCAAGACAAATATCGCTCAGAGACATGCTCGACTCGTCCACCCCAGCTCACATTGTCAAGGGGGTGGGCGTGGAGGGGGTCTGGGGGTAGTAGTTGGGTGCGTGGGGGGTGGGGGGAGGTCAGGGGGGAGGGGGCGGAGTTGAGAGGGTGGCTGAGGGAGTGCTGGTTCATGAGTGACTGACTCACACGCCCTACCTTGACTAACATACAGCAGGTCATTTATGATCTCAGAATAAACTGAATGGACCCAAGACAGAAAACTAGGCCGCTGTCCGCCTCACGTTACTGTCAGTATTGACACCGAGCAAACAGATTCACTGTCTGTGACAAAGCACATTTTTAGCATGCAAAGACTGACATATGATATAACTTTTGGGTGGTGTCAGCTGAGAAGGTTTCAATAGAATAAAAGCTTTAGTTAATACGTTGATGCGCGCTTCCATGGGAAAATCGGCTGGTAGCATGTCAAAAGCACATGAAAGCAAGACCCTTCTATTCAATGTTTATTCTGTTTATCCCGCGTGTATGCCTTGGCAATTTCTCTGGCAGACTCGTCTTTAGATCATTTGAAATCTCAGGTAAGCGAGTGATTAAGTCTAGCTTAAATTGAATTCCATAACATCCATTATGGATTTTCATTTGCGTTCCAGGTTATTTGAGTACCCTGCGAAAAACCTTCATAACCCGAAAGCTTTCAAGTTGTTTTATTTTTGGAGTGGGGTGGATTTCACTGTGGCGTTGCGCTGCATTTATTTCCACCCGTATTAAAGGCTTAAAGGCACACCTTCCAGCATAGCTACCTTAGCGAATCATTCTGAGCTGTTTTAGTGGTGTGTAACATCATACCGCTTATCAAAACACCCGCGCGGATACTGGTCGAAACAGACTGGCCCCCGTAGTGTAGTGGCTATAAGCACTTTGAGCCATGGACTGGGAAAATGTTACTAATGTTGAAATACGCGTCTTTAATAATGAAAACAGATTTTCCATCGCCAATCGACAGATCACGATTCGAAAAGTAAAGAAACAGCAAAGTGAAAACAGAAAGAGAGTGAAATACTTGCACGAACAGCTTTCAATTCCACGCAATATAATATTCAATCAAAACCCTATGAGCTATCGCGTCAGGAACAGGAACAACGTTAGCCTTCATCCGCAAAAGAAACAGTTGGGTCCTTTTTTTTCTTTCTTCTTTGCTTGCTTTTTTGTTGCCCTCGGGACGTGATAAATCAACTACGCCAGGGATATTTTGCTGCCCGCCATGAAAGTTTTGTGCTGGAAATGCGACCGTACAGAGTAACCTGAGTGTATTTTCAATGAACAAACAACAATGCCCTCTTGTTAAGAGTAGTGGCGTGCGGGCTTGTATGAAGGTTCATGTTCTGTCCCTTAACACCGCGCTGTTTGAGTCGAACTGTCGCAACAACCCAAACACAATAATGTGCCCTGCAGACGCCGGGAATGGAGGGCGTAGGCAAGAATGCAGATTGTGTTTCAAGTGCCTTGCTAAGGTTCAAAAGTTTAGACGGAAAGCCAAGCCTTTTTGGCAGACATGTGCCTGTCTTTACACTGTGGTACTTAGGACGTTAAACGGGCTTATGCCATCTTTGCTAAGGCAACTTATATTTTTAAACAGTTTCGCTCGTGAGTGCGCCTGTATCTCCTATCTTGATGAGTAGTACAGCTCTTAATGCGATACAATGTGTACATTTTGCGATCGGTCGAACATTTAAATTTCACGACTGTTGTAATACTGCTGGAGCGCTCATTGTGGTCGCCACGTCACCGAGTACGCTTCTGTTGGCTGAGTGCCAGCATTGCAGCCGTGTCGCTGTCCAGGGGCCGTGGTCACGACGCGTTCGTAACTTTTCCGCCACCGATTTACGCACGCGAGGGTCCGTAACTTACGATTTGTGATAAAATTGGGTGGTCATGACGTTTGCGCAGAGTTACGGCCGCTCGGAAACCCTTGCGTATTGTACACCACCTAGGAGGGTGTCGGAAAGGTGCCGTAGCCTTTGCGTAAATCTGAAAAATGGCGGCCCGCTTGATTTACCAACTGCAAATGAGAGGAGCATTGCGACGGGAAAGGGGTTCCGCGATCGTACTAACCCTTTTGACTAGTACGACGATGTGGACATGCTTCAAAGGTTTAGATTTAGGAGGAGAGACCTGCAGGAATTGTGCGATCTGCTGTAGGACGACTTGAGTGTAGAGGGGGCGCGTTCAGTTCACTACGCACCCTGCAATGCAAAGGCCTGTATGGCCGGCTGTACACACATCGTGAGTTGATTTGTTTCCTTTTTGTGGGTTAACATTTGTTGTGTGTGTTTCGGACTAGTTCAGTGCTGAACGCACTCGGTCAGTCCTCACTGATCAGCCACCACCGTTTTGATCGCATGCGTGTCAATCAGTGCAGGTCTCATTCATCAGTTGTCACACAGTGTTGTGGACCCGAAATGTGCGGGTTCCGAATTCAGAGTTTTGGTCGAGTCATGTTTCTCTGCCGTGGCAAGTCAGGTTAAATGCGTGGCATGTATGTGGAGAGTTTTGTTGATGTTGTTGTTATCCTCTCCTCTTTCGGTTTTCGTTGTTCTTTGATTGAGGTTCATTCCGGCCGTTGGTTTTCTTGCCAGTGAGCCTGCTACATACGGTTTGTACGTGCAGTAAATGCTTCTACTGGTTGTAGTCCGTCCAATGTTGAGATAGAGACTGCTAGAGAGCGGTCTATATGCGACCTGCATGCACTCCTGATCACACTCTCCACATACATGCCACGCATTTAACCTGACGCTACGGCAGATAAACATGACTCGATCAAAAACTCTGTAGTGAACACACCCCCTCTACTCTTTCACGCTTCACGCTGGAAGGAGAATTTGTGCAGGTCACGTGATGGTGTTTTCCGTGGGAATCCCAGGGGTCCCACACCTATCTAAAAATAACCCGTACGTGACACCGTTTCCAGTAAGTGCGCGTCGTGACCGGCCAACTAGCGGGAGAGATAGTTTTCACGTAGCCACGTACGAACTTACGATCCGCAACCTATTTGCGCAAAGAAATTTGCGTTCGCGTCGTGACCACGGCCCCAGGTGTCTAAGTGATGTGATGATAGATACCACGAAAACAACTCAGAAGATCTGTGAGCATAAAAATGGAAGCAATGGCCCGCTAAGTCGTGTTCTACCTGAGACGCGACCCCTTTCTCACAATCCGAAATCCAGTACACAGTAGTCATGGTGACCCTCTCCTCTAATCCAGGATGTGGAGTCCCCGGACACGCATGGGTAGCCCTGACTAAGAAAACAGTAGCACCGAGTGTTTCCAATTTCAAATGTGTGTAGCACCGGAAACACTGCTTGGATTTCAGCTGGTTTTTTTTTTGAAAGAAAGGGGCCGTTTATCGAACAGAACCGACCAGCACCTTACTACAACAGAAAGAAGCCTGAACTCTCATATTTTAGTTATGTGGTGAAAAGGACGTTAAACTCCCAAACACCAACCCACCCTCAGTCACGTGACTTTTTCTGAGACCAACAATGTCAAAACATTTGAATCGTAGTAGGTACAGGCAGCACCGTAAAAACTTCCCGCACTTTTGACTGACACCAGTGTCCGGGCTTGTGTAAAGGTTCACGGTTGTTGTCTACCCTGTCCTTAACACTACACAGTTTGGGTCGGACTGGCACAATAACCTGAATGTAAATGATGTGCAAATTATGTGTGCGGTGCTGACGGGTGGTGCGGAAGGTCAGGGCAATACCGCGGGTGGCTCTATCTCAGTATCTGGATTGAGGAGTGCGTGTTTGGTTCAACGCGCTGAGAGAGTGTTACGTGGTGAAATGTTCGAAGAGCCCGTCGTCTTACCGAGGAATACGGTGACAGCCAGGCGCACACTCTTCACGTAGCGAGTTCTTATATTGACTGCGGAAGAAGTCTCATTCACTCACGAAAAGACTCGTGAGCGCGTAGAAAAGTTACAGCTGTGTGGAGTTTATTACAGCACGTCTCTGGTGTCACACTGCACTCTCAAGCTTCGCACATACGAGCTTCTCTCGTGCACACACAAAAACACAAACATCTCCGGGCCTATCTAGTCTCCTAGCGTTCTCGCACATTCTAGACTGAACCTCTATTATGAAGAAACCAATAAAAAATCAGAACGTAAATCCCCTCATTACTATTTTAAAACTGAGAAGAATCCAGAATTATCGAGTATACGTCCGCCGAATCTAGGCGCGTTATATAACACCTTCTAATCGTAAACAACCCCCTAATAAAGCGATTTGCACGAGATTTCCGGGAGACTCAGACCTTGACTCTAAACGCGCACCGCCTCCCGTGGCAAAATTAGCTACGGTCAAAACAAGGTCGCTACTTCTAGAATTTTCGTGAAAACAGTAGAAACTTCTGGATCACAGAAAACAGATCTACATTGCTAAAACACAATAAAACAATATGAACTAAACGAGGCAACTTCTCTGTCTCACTCGACCTTCAAAAAACAACAACAACAACAAAAAAAAAAACCCACCGAAACAGCTATTATCTTTCAACACAATACAAAAACACAAACAAAACACACGGCCACACTCAGAGAGAAATGAAATGAAATGAAATGAACTTTATTTTCCAAGGATAAAAGATTAGGTAAAATGTCCTCTATTAAATCTTACAGAGAGAGAGAGAGAGAGAGAGAGAGAGAGTCCCGCTGCATATTCTGGCACTTGCTGAGGAGGGTACTACTTTAACCATAATCTGGACTTATTGAACAAGCACTCTGTGTTCGTATCCACCATTGCCAGACAATTTCGTCAAACCTATATGAACATCTGAAGCAGTTTCTGCCGCTATTCCGTAACACCACTAACAATGCTATGGTCAATACCGTCACGGCTCATAAGAAATTGTGAAATGCCCGTATTGGGTGGCCCGCTACCGGGTACTGACAGTCAAATAAATCAGTAACTATCTTTAATTAAAAAAAAAGACCAGTTCCTGAGCAGTGGAACAATATTTTTACCTATTTCCAAAACCACTTGGCAATAATCTCTCTTTTTAAGAGACCAGTGGATCCGTATCATTTTAATTTCGTGTTCCCTTGCTGGGTTTCCGAGGGTTTTATTCTGATGCTCGGGTCGTGAGTTCGAATCCCAGCTGGGGCCAAATATTTGTGCTGGCTTTTTCATCGTTGCCCCGTCTTTGATATCACCCGTGTGTGGTGGAAAAGGACGTTAAACCCCCAAACACCGACCAACCCACCCACCCGAGGGTTTTAGTTACGAGTGAACGTCTTGAAAAAAAGTGTTTTCTGGACTATAGATCAGATTCACAAGTACAAAATAAAGACAGCTGTTTTTCAACAAGAGTTTGATTACGGAACGACAGGGTTTTGTAGGATTATATGGCTGTAAGAGATCTCAGGGCATGAGTGCGCTTAAGCTTCTCAAGGTCCCAGCAGCTTAAAATGTAATGAAATTAATTTTAAATGAAAGAAACAGATAGGTATCGTTGTCGTAATGTATACTATAGAAGGTTTCTGTGACAAATCTGAAAATTCACAGCACACACACACACACACACACACACACACACACACACACACACACACACACACACACACACACACACACACGTCCTGGAGAGTTCAAACCATCGTCCTTTGTAACGCTGCCTTTCTCCTGACTATACGTACCTTAACGACACCCCCCGCACTACAGATAAATAAAAGTCACACTTCTCAAGTGTTTGGAAACACGGCTAGATCCAACCAGACAACGCCTGAAAGGAGACTCCGCAGCGTGGCTCATACCTTGTTACCCTGAGCCATAAATTGTTAGGGTCTGAAGGGCGTTTAACCTGGACAGAGACAGGCGCACAAAACTAATGACGGTCCGCCATAGAACGTCCCTCATGCACAGAGGCAACACAATCATATATGTTATCTGGGGATAAAACCGTGAAATATTGCGTGTCAACACAGATGACGTGAAGTACAGCGACGGGTGTTTACTTGTACCGTAGCCTAAGGTCTTCTTCCCAGTCCAGACGGGGTCATCCCGATAGTACCCCGCATCGGTAGATCCCCGCACCGATAGATCCCCGCATCGTTAGATCCCCGCACCGATAGACCCCCGCACCGATAGATCCCCGCATCGGTAGATGTCTTTACACTGACATACATTTACAATGACGTGGTGCGAAGGGTCAGCTCAGCTATTAACGGAATTTAGATCTATTGGTGTGGGGATCTATCGGTGCGGGGATCTGTTGATGTCGGGAGCTATCGGGGTGCCATCCCGATAGTACCCCGCATCGGTAGATCCCTGCACCGATAGGTCCCCACACCACGGAATTTAGAATCACTGTGGGGATCTATTGGTGTGGGGATCTATCGGTGCGGGGATCTATTGGTGTGGGGATCTTTCGGTGCGGGGATCTATTGATGTCGGGAGCTATCGGGGTGCACCCGTCCAGACTTGCTGTCCCAGGCTCTTTTGACAACACAAACAAGAAACGTTCTGGTGCCCGGGATTTCAAGAGTGCAGCTCCTTGCCTCTGGAACAACTTGCCAGCTCACCTCAAGTCAGGTTCTGCGTCAGTCATGACCTTCAAGCGGAACCTCAAGACGCATCTTCTTCAACAACAACAATAACAACAACAACACAAGCACGTGAGCAATTTTTCCATTGCGCTGATGGATGTCCCGTCATATCCCGTATATTATGGAGAGCAGGGTTTAAACGGTTGACGACAAAGAACTTTTTTTTTCTTTCTTAAATTGAGGAGGATATAATTCACACTGAAGCAGCGACGTTTCGGTTATCGTTCCTGCTGTCTTGGGTGTCCAGCCGCGAATTAGTCTTCGTGGCTGCGCGGCTTTAAGCCCTAAAAACTCACTCTTGTCTTGGGTGTAAATGAATAAATCTAAACCATGATGTGCCATAGGCCGGCCCATCCTAACTTACTTTTATGACCATTCTATTCTTCGGAAATACCCGAGGATCGGTTTAAAAACGGAATAGATTACCGTTAGTCGCTGAACAATGACAAAAGAAGCAGTGACCTTGTTTGCTGATGGTAATTATGCACCCTTAGAGTTGTGGATTTGGAATAAAACAGTCACATTTATCTCGGAAAATACACCGCAGTTCTGGCCGTAACTCGAGGAAGGCGCAAAGCACCACCTTGGAACATGGTCCCTGACAGATTGAACTGCTCCTACATTACGTCCTCAAAACGTTAAAGAGACGCATGGGAAACGTAAATCTTCTCTGTTGCACCATGAATGCTGTTTAAACGCAGGCGTTTGGGAATTTTCCCTCGACATACGTCGTTTTGCGTTTAATTTTGATAAGGAGGTGTGTTTCGATAATTTTTGTCTGTTTTACCGTCTTGTGTGAAATGACAGAGTTGTTGTCGATAAGACATTCAAATGCAGACGTATTTGGTAAACGTGTGGTGATTTTGATTTCTAACAGAGGCTTTCTGTCTCTGTCTCTGTCTGGCTCTGGCTCTGTCTGTCTCTGTTTCTCTGTGTCATTGTGGCGATGCGTCTCTCTATCTCTAAGTCAGTCTCTCTGTCCAGGTCAATAATTATGTTTGTGTGTCTGTCTGTCTGTCTGCCCCTGTCTGTCTGTCTGTCTGCCTGCCCCCCCCCCCTTCTGCCTCTGTGTGTGTGTGTGTGTGTGTGTGTGTGTGTGTGTGTGTGTGTGTGTGTGTGTGTGTGTGTGTGTGTGTGTGTGTGTGTGTGTGTGCGCGCGCGATGTGATTGCATTTCAGCCTTTTATGATTTTAGTTAGTTAGTTCAGACGATCTCTTCAGACAAAAAGAAGTAAAATCACACTATTTATAATCATAGGACACTCTTTGATATCTACCATCTCTCCAAACCCATGCCCAGCGGCGTGTATATACATGTAGTGCACTTTCAATGCACCTGCCACAACGACCACCACTTCGACCCTCTCATGAAACACTGTAGCGTGTGAGACCCAGCTCAAGCAGGATTAGTGACTGAGTGGATTAACGTCCGATTCACCGCGACTGACAGACAGACAGAGAGAGGGCACAAGAGGACAGACACACATGTATAGAATTGCAGGCAAGAAGTCAAAGCCTGAAAAGACTCTTTGTATCTACGGCCATCCCACCGCCGGTCTCGTCACCACACGGTCATTCACTGTGTACAATCTGTTATATTACAACGAGCGCCTGAGTCGGGTTGCGACAAAAGGAGGTGCTCAGCTTGTCCTATCACGATTCGCAATCTGTAAACAGACACTGCCACAACCATTCAAACTCAAAGGTTTTCTTGTGCTGCCGTAATGTCCTGTTATGTCAACAGACACTGAGTATCGTATGTAAACATGTTACCGTGACTGGAAGAAGCACGCAAACGGGCATATTGCTCGAGCACCGTAAAAATCTCATCTGTCCACGTCATGGTGAAATTTGGGCGTGATTGCGGTTTTTTTTAGAATAGCGCAAGACGACATGTGCTGTAGAATTTTCCTGCGCTGTTTTCAAGTTCTAAATGGGGTTGTGCCAAACTAAAACGACGACGGCGTTATTATGGCTCATAAATGGCAAACTTTAACGATGGAGAGAGAGAGAGAGAGAGAGAGAGAGAGAGAGAGAGAGAGAGAGAGAGAGAGAGAGACAATGACACTTTATTTTTCGAGGATGAAAGATTAGGTACAGCGTCCTTTCTTCTACCTTGTCCTCGCTACATTCTACTACTACAACTACCATTACCCCCCCCACACACACACACACACACACACACACAGACACACACACACACACACACACACACACACACACACACACTCTCTCTCTCTCTCTCTCAACAAATTCAAGCGGAAATAATATCAAAATGATGGTAAAGAATAAAAAGGTAAAAAACAAACAAACAATCAAAGTATTGGTAGTGTGGGCATAAGTTGTACAGATTATCTGAGAGTTAGTGAAAGAAATAGTGTCATCCACTGAGATGTTGATTTTGCTGTGATTAGATGTATACATGTACATATTTATAAAGAGCATAATGATAATAATAAACATAAAGGAAGGATAAAAAAGAGAAATGAACAGCTCTCGGAGCAGAGGCAAAGCACACATTTTAAGTATTTTTAAGATAAGCCAGTAGCCGGGTCTTGAAGGTTCCGAGGGTAGGGGCTGACTTTATATGTTTTGGCAATGCATTCCAATGTGTTGCGCCTGAGTACGACAGGGATGACTTGAATATATCTATACGCGGCTTCGGCACAAGTAGGTCATTCCTCAGTGTTCCGTATGGCTCGTGTGTTTGTTTGAATAAATGAGAGAGATAGGCCGGTGCTTCCAAGAGGGTGATTTTAGGCATGAAGACTAATTTGTTAAATAGCAAATGTTTATGAAGGGACAAAATCTCAAGTTTGGTGAGTTGAGAGAGAGAGAGAGAGAGAGAGAGAGATGATGATGATGATGATGATGAAACTTTATTTATCAACGATAAAAGTTTTGACAGAAATTCGCCAGTTTGCAAACTTGCCGTTGCTAATACTACAGAGACTATCTACTAAGGAAAAAAAGGGAGCAAGATATAAAAGGTATTATGCACTAAACTACAAGAAACAAAAACCATCGAGAAAAACGTCCATCAGGTCAAAACGCATTCACACACACGTGCGACCTTCGTAAACACAGATCACTGATACAATACTGAAGTGATGCAAAATAGAAAATCAAACTAACAGAGAGAGAGAGAGAGAGAGAGAGAGACACACACACACACACACACACACAGAGAGAGAGAGAATGGGCGGACTCTTTTCTCAGCACACTGGACCTGTTTCATGTATGCTCTGATTGTTTTTATTAGTTTGAAAGGACACTGCAATGTTTTTATTACACGCTGCGCCTTTCAGACGTAGCCTGCGTTTCGAACGCGTATCCTGCACGTAGACACGGAGTACAAACAAGGACCGTTCATAATTCTGGTGTCATTACCAGTTCTTGTTGTACAGTGGGACAGGGGATTTGGTCTAGTGGTTAAGGCATCCGACTTCGGATCCTGAGCTGCCTGGTTCGAGTCCCCGGTGTTCACGAATATGGTGGGATTTTTTCTTAACATATCGAGTCAAATCCATGTGCAGACTCGTTTACGGTGGCTGTCTCGCCTTCGTGTACACACGCACGCACATACATCAAGTGTGCACGCTAAAAATCCCACCTTTCGAAGAAGAGTAGGCTGTGGCCGGTGGCGTGGTAAACAGAAATACTGTCGCACGCACCAGAGTGAATAGCAGGGTGGAGGTTTGCACATAAAGTAGCGCTTAGCTTCAGCAGACTTTCACTGCTTCGTCCTTGGGGAGGGAGGGGAGGGGGGCAGCTCCCCAAACTGACCAAATTTTAATCCAGACAGACTAGCAAACCGACCATACTTGATTTATCGTTGATTGTGATAGGCAGATTGCACAAACTGTTTGTTGCATTGTTGCACTTTATAGCAGATCGTTGTAAATGCATTATTAATATTGAACTCACCCAACACGAGAGTTCCGTGAAGAAACAGCAAGAAAACAGCCAGCAATCCGCCGGCTCCCATTATCAAGTAGACTCTGGGAAATGAATGAATGAATGAATGAATCAATCAATCAATCAATCAATCAATCAATCAATCAATCAACCCACCTGTAAATAAATCCGTGACTCAATTTTTCACTCACTGAGACAAATGAAACGAATCGGAACAAAGAAACAAACAAACATTTGGTCAGTAAAATAATAAAATACTGAGTGAGTGATTCAGTGTGTGTGTGTGTGTGTGTGTGTGTGTGTGTGTGTGTGTGTGTGTGTGTGTGTGTGTGTGTGTGTGTGTGTGTGAGAGAGAGAGAGAGAGAGAGAGAGAGAGAGAGAGAGAGATGATGATGATGATGATGATGATGATGAAACGTTTTTTATTCAGGATAGAGCATTTAGGCATTGCTGCCTGTCTTACAAGCTGTCCTGCTAGTCTACGTTAAAGGGTAAAAGAACAACATCAAAACAAGGGGGAAGAAAGGAACAAACAAAACCAAAAAAAAAAAAAAAAAAAAAAAAGAGAGAGAGAAAAAAAGACAAACAAAGGTATTCACTATCTAAGGGAAATGAAGAAGAGAAAAGTACACATGATACACAAATCAAAACATACGTGGCATGTGTCGATGATATTGGCTGTATGCCAAGTAAGAACTTCAAAGTAGTAAGAACTTCAGAGAGAGAGAGAGAGAGATGTCCATAGTTCATCGCAAACCATATTTGACTGCTTGAGCTATGTTGGGCGTATCCCCCCGAGTTAAAAAAGAACCTTGTTCAAATATAACCTTCAGCTAGACAGAAACGGGGGGTCTCTTTTGTGGCAGACGAAGACGGGTTTTCCTTGTTTGTGAACACACACGATACATTATCACAGGGCAATAATAATAATAATAATAATAATAATTCATCTGAGCATTAAAAAAATCAATGGGCTTTTCACAATAAATCAACTACAAAATAATAACTGATTTTTTAAACAGTTTACTGAGACAAAAAACCCTTTTGGTATTCCTGAAAGCTTTTCGTTGGTGTTTTAATCGGTAGAAACCAAACGATTTTTCTTTTTTTTTCGTTGGAATTCGAGAAAAGGGAAAAGTGATATATCAGTGCATCAGTGCGTGGCAACTCACGAAACTGTCACCCAATTACTCACTTAATCAATGAATAGTTTGTGCCAATGAATGATTAAATGAATGAATGAATGAATCAGTCAGTCACTCAGTCACCCAGTCACTCAGTCATTCAGCCAGTCAGTCAGTAGTCATATAATCAGCTAAGTCACTCAATAACTCAATCTCTCAATCATTCATTCACTCAGCTAACCTTATGATAAAGAATTAGTTTGTTACAGAAACAGGAAATGTATACAGTTTGTACAACCGTGTTCATTAATAAGCACCACAACATACTCAATATTTTCATCATCATTTTTATAAAATGAGTCTAGGAATAGACAAAGCTTCAGAGAAAATTTCAAAATGAGCACAGCATATATGCAATTTAAAAAAATCTTGAGTAATTTATAACAATAGCCTATTGCAGTTTCTGAGAAATGTAATAGTAGGAATCGGTGGGCACTGAGAGAGACAAAAACGTTTGTGTTGTTGATTTTATTCTCTTTTTTATTTTTTATTTATTTATTTTTGTTTGTTTGTTTACTCGTAAACCTTCATCACAAGCAGAAGAAGGAGAAGAAAAAGAAGAAGACGAAGGACAACAAGAAGAAAAACAACAACAGCAATAACAGGATGGAAGAAAATCTCACCTTGGCAAGGCAACTTTTCGAAACAGCCCTCGTATGAAATCGAAATATCAGCCTATCTGTAAAAGCCCTGAAGTAGTTTCATACACACACAGGGGGTACGATGTCCAAAAGCACTGCTAGAAAAATGTAATCCACCTAAAACAAATACGGTGTCCTCTTCTTTGGCCAAACTGACTACAGCCTTGGCCCGAGAGTCTACAGTTATAGGTATACTGAAAACGTGGCACAGGCAAGCAGTTTTGTTCTCGAATGGGTGTGAGAATGCGGACAGCTAGAATTGCAGTCGAGCAGGGCAATGCATGCTTTGATTCTGCTCATAAAGGGGGCGGGCAGGGGGTGGTGTTAAGGGAGGTATTGGAGGTGGGGGGGGGGTGCGGGGTGAGGTGGGGGGGGGGGTGAGAAGTATCTGATCTGTATCAATGTGGCACCAACCTGTTTCCTCTGTCAGTGTGTCCCTTGAGTGGCCGTTGCCTGGCACATTTATTATCTTGCTTAAGTCCATAGATTACCTGAAGAGATCCCCAAGGTTCTATGATATTGATCAATGCGCCCTGTGCCCGCTAATGAAGGAGGGGAGAAAAAAGGAGAAAAATACCCTACGTTGGCGGTATCGCTCGAGTAACGTCACGCTTTATAGAGTCAATAATCGCCTTTGTCAGCGTGTTTTAATTCGTGCGGATTAATATCCCGCTCTCAAAGAAAATAAAATTTGATTCATTGTTCGTTAGTGCCTCGCGAACACAAAGGAAAATATTGGCCATTTGTTCCAATACGCCTGAAATTCTATCGGCACTGCAGGGGGTTATATGCAGGGGGGACGCTTTTCATGTTGGTTTCAGGGTGCCGCATATCCTTTCAGATATTCACCTCACCGGTAAACGCTACGTTTTCCATTCCATCCACAAAAACAACAACACACACAAAAAATACTTTGCACTGGTTCGCTCTTGACGCGTAAGTCACTCCCTTATTAAGAGTCATTCATTGTGTATACTACCCCTGCTTGAACCACCATAAATAAGGGCCAGTCCATTTTTCTTGCAACCCTCGGGGCCGGTATTCATAAAAGACCTATTCACGGTTGCTGCCGGCGAAAAGTCGCTACAAGTTATGAACTGGGGGGTCTTTTCAGTTTACCCTCACACGCATGAGTCTATCAGCCAGTAATGCCCAACCTTAACAACCCCGCCACCCGATTGTAGAAGTAACGGTAGGGGACAATCACTGATTCTCCCGCAAAGTCCTGCCCACTGAGCGGAGTTCATCCAGCAACAGTATGAAGTCTCCCCGCGCCCGTGAGGAGGGGTTCCAAAAGATTAATAACGCCTTACGCGCAGGCATTGTGAGAACCCGGGGTGCTGTTAAGTACAATTTGATCCTTGGGCGTGAAATGTAGAATAGAGAGATTGAGTTGGAATTGACTACGGTCTGAAAGGGCGACCTAAGAAAAATTGCGTTTGCTCACTGAGTGAATACGCGCTGACGCTTCGGCTAAACGTGTGATTTATTTTGCGAATTAATAAATAGTGGATGACGTCCGTCAAAGGAATTAGGTGTGAAAGTGTACAGTTTATGAACGGTATTAAGCAAGTTCGGTTATTAATCTGCAGGTTAACCTACCTTAAAGTGCAAATTGACGTCGTGAGAAAATTACCAGTTACTGTTGCTGTTTACTGTCCGTTTACCGTGGTGAAATTGTGTGTCTGATATTATTTGTTATACTATCGTATCATTTCAGGCAGCGTATACGTGATATTATGTTATTTGTATTGCTACTTAGTGATTCAGAGTGTGTATAGGGACGTGTGCATGCGTGCGTGGCAAAGTTACGAAGGACGATGGTTTGAGCTCTCCAGTTCAGGTCGTGTGTGTGTGTGTGTGTGTGTGTGTGTGTGTGTGTGTGTGTGTGTGTGTGTGTGTGTGTGTGTGTGTGTGTTTAAGCCCAGCGAATCCCTTTGAGTGCAGCGCTATACATGAATGGTTAATTGGTAAGTCATTATGTTATGCTGGCTCTTTTTGTGTGCACACTTACCCCCTCCCCCTACTCCCCCCACCCCAACAATTACACACACACAACTATTTCCGAGTGCTGAGATACAATTTTGAATTGAACTGAAATGAGCCGAACTAATCGCTTTTCAGCGATTTTTTAATAACAACTAATTCTTTGAAAGGGCATTGCTCTGAAATGCCTCAACGGCTGAGTGTGTATTAATAACAAAAAACCCGCTACCAACAACTCCACAGGTGCGTATGGCTTTTTAATACCTCGTAGTTTGTCCAATCGTAAAATACTGTGTGTGTGTGTGTGTGTGTGTGTGTGTGTGTGTGTGTGTGTGTGTGTGTGTGTGTGTGTGTGTGTTGATAACAAAAAATAACTTACCCGGTACATATACCACCAGCTCCACACTGTCTACACGCCCGATGTTACATTCATGCAAAACTGACGTGTAAGTATTTCCTCCAGCTCTACGGGTAGTTATCAAGACTTAGGGTAGACGTCCAGACTGTCAAACCGATGTCTGCCTAATCCTGTGCAATATCTTGTTAAACCCCAGTACGGTATAGTAATACGATCAAATATCTAACACCGCCACCCCGAATTCCAAATGAACCGCTGCCGAACACACTACATTTCATGCATAACGTTGCGTTTCCAACGAAAAGTCAGATTAAGAGCTGTTTGCCTTCTGCTATATACTGAGGCAATAATTAAATGTCAGCTGACAAAAAAAAAACCCAAACAAACAAACAAACAAACAAAAAAAACACCAACAACAACAACCAAATGAACAAGAACAAGTTTAATTTTGTCTGTCTTTTAACACCTACAGCAAAGCGCCTGAGACCAGCTAATCTGTGTTTTAGAATTAGTTTTGTTGTTGTTGTTGTTTTGTTTTGTTTTTACTACTTTATTATCCCTTTAAGGAAATTCGGGCTGCTTCCCCCGGGGGAAGCACGTCGCCGCGGTGCAGAGCCACCCAATACCTATATATATATATATATATATATATATATATATATATATATATATATTTATATTATATATATTTTACTATTTTGAATGGTTGAATAGTTGAATGGAAACAGGTAGCCGTGATCATGTATACATGGTCCACGCGTTTTGTTAAATAATGAAAGAAAGGAAGAAAGAAAGAAGGAAAGAAGGAAAGGAAAGGAAGAAAGAAAGAAAGAAAGAAAGAAAACCACCTTCTTCCAATAAGGTTTTATTCTTGAAATTTATATTTAACAGTGGTAATTTATTTACACTGGGGAGATTACTGAGAGATTGGGTGGAGCGTGTATGAGCTTTTCCGAGCGCTGAGATACCATCTTGTACTGAACTGAAGTAAACTGGTTTATTCAACGAGAGAGAGAGAGAGAGAGAGAGAGAGAGAGAGAGAGAGAGAGAGAGAGAGAGAGAGAACATCAATGAAACTTTATTTTACAGCAGTCAATTGTCGTACCTGCCGTAGAAATGAGTTAAATTGAAAACAGGTAGCTGTGGGTATCCGTACACGTCTGGGGGTCTGACTTAAGACAGCTATATTTTCAATTTAAAAGAGAGAGAGAGAGAGAGAGAGAGAGAGAGAGAGAGAGAGAGAGAGAGAGAGATCTTCATTGTCACCTTTGCTATCAAAATGATGCCCTGTCCAATTCCTGTGCACAGTAGTAATACACCCCGGTGTAGTAATAACATTAAATATCTCACAACGCAAATCCTACATGGCCACCCCGGCTCTATTCCAAATTAACTGCATCACATACTACATTTTCAGCAAATCGTCCCCTTTCCAGCTCAGAGTCAGATTACGAACTGTTTGCAAACTGCTCAACAAGTTTCATTTTGTCTGCCTTAAAAACTCTAGAGGAACATATTTGAAAACAAACAAACAAAAAGCAAACTAATGTTTGTTATTGAAATTAAAGCAGGTAGTCTTGGGCAAACGTAGAACATGCACACGACTGAGACACACATTCCAGTTTTCCTGTTTTTTTTTTTTTTTTTTAGAGTCATGGATCACACAGAGCTGTTTACAACGTAATAAGCATGGTACAATTAAGACCTGTGCCAAATTTCAACTCATTTGAGTTTGGTGGTTTTGTGTGTGTGTGTGTGTGTGTGTGTGTGTGTGTGTGTGTGTGTGTGTGTGTGTGTGTGTGTGTGTGTGTGTGTGTGTGTGTGTGTGTGTGTGTGTGTGTCTGTGTGTGTGTCTGTGTGTGTGTGTTTAAGTTGAGCTACAACCGGAAATGCAGTTCAACTGTTGAAAGTGTTTGGACTGAGCAAAACCTTTAAGGGATATAACCAGAGGTGGTTATCTCCGCATCAGAATCTTGAAGCTGCTGGTAGTTATAGAGTTAGAGTGGAAAGATAACGACAAGATTTGTTGTTGAACGTCTGAAATGCCCTTCAAACGTCTGAAATGCCCTTCAAAGAACACATGCACGCAACAATAGCTGTGTCTGTTATAGCGCGTTTTTGACACTGTGTGACCTGCTCAAACTAGCAATAGACCCTTTAATACAAGTCTTTTTTTAATCTGAAAAAAATATCAACCGCTCCTTTGACAGTAAATGTTTAATTCTTGAGATTCATTTTATCCAGAGTGGTTTATTCGGCAATATATACCTTTGACAGGAAATGTTTAATTCTTGAGATTCATTTTATCCAGAGTGGTTTATTTAGCAATATGTACCTATATTGACTCAGACCCCATTTGCGTGTTTAACTAAAGACCACACCTACCTGTTTGCAATTTAACTACATGCAATTCTAAAGCAAAGATTAGCTGCCCTGAAATGGATTCCTCAAGGGTTTAAAAGACTCAGTGACATAATGAAACTTGTTCAGAGTTGTTTCGTCAGCTGACATCTGATCGCCTGGGAGAGTAACGCTGGGCAAACAAACAAATAATCTGACACTGCATTGGAAACGGAACGTTGTAGTGGAAATGTAGTCTGTTAGGCAGCTAGACAGAGAGTTCTTCTTTGATAACCTCCAGTTTTTATTGATAGCCTCCCGTTGTCAAAATGATGTCCGCCGAATCCTGTGCATACTATTATTAAATCTGCTCAGGATAGTATGAACGTTAAATATCTCACAACGCAAATCCCTAATCGCTGTTCCCTGTTCCAGATTAACTGTATAACGTACTACATTTCCAGCAACGCGTTCCGTTTCTAACTCTGAGTCATATGAATTGTTCGCTCAGCGCTATTTTCCGAGGTTGACGAAATATCGCTTGACGAAACAAATCTGAACAAATTTAATTTTGTCAGTCTGTCGTTTAAGAGCGTGTACCTAAACTGATATTCTTTGAAAAACTTTTGATGGAGTTTCTTACACACATTTTTTTTAAAGTCAAGTCAAGTCAAGTCAAAGTTTATTTCAAAATCCCGTTGGGGGTACATGAAACTAGAAATTAACATACATCAAGCTCACCACACCGATCATTTGTTAGTACAAAGAAGAAGAAAAAAATGGCCCAGTTTTCTGTCCATGCCCTCTAAATCAGTCTACATAAACGACTTTCATGATCTAAAGTGTTAGCGTGTGCATTTGGATGGTCTGCACCGAAAAATATGTGCGAAAGGGATGTCTCACATAATATTATCGTGGTGTTTCAGGCCCATGGAATCCCGCCGGCTGGGGCCAAATATTTGTGCTGGCCTTTTTTTTTCTTTTTTTTTTCTCCTTGCCCCGTCTTGGATATCACCCTCATGCGGTGGAAAAGAACGTTAAACTCCCAAACACCCACCCCATCCTTCAGGCCCATTGATAACAGCGATAAAATTTTGATAATGAAGGAACACTGCCTGTTGTAAACTATAACGTTTGGTCTGAGCTGACTACCGCGATAGCCCCGCTGTGTCTTTATTTCGGCTGGAACACTACCTTATTTCAATGAAGCTGTCGTCAAAGGCATGTTCCCACAGTCACCAACACAAATAGCATATTCAAAGAGAAATGCATGCCATAGTTCAAAATACGCACCCACATATCACAAAACAATAGTACCGTCTTGGGTTTAGAGATAATATGATACGATACGCAATGAAATCTAAAGAAAAATGCAAGTCATACTTCAAAACGACGCACCCACATACATCACAAAAGATTAGTACCGTCTTGGCTGAAAAGATCTTTGATATGATACGATACGATACGATACGATACGACAATGAAAGTTCAGCATGCCCCCAAAACACTTCGACCGTGTCTCCTTTTAAGCACAGGTCTCACTCCTTCGTATTGTGAGCTTTTGTATGCGTTTCCCAGGGGTTTGTTTGTCAGTTTAAACAGACGAAATCTTCTTAGGTCAGTGAGGTGCACGGGTCTGCTAAACTAAAACTTCACCTTCTTCTTAAAGATCTAAGCTCCCAACAAAAAGCTTTCCGAAGTGTGAAAAAAAAAATACAGAGTCGACCGTGCAGGCACAGTCAACTCTGTCACAGTTGCAGAGTTTTCAGCATCCCTGAAACCTCAGTAAAAGCCAAGGACAGCCTGATTTCCCAGCACAGTTTGCGTTTTGACACTGAGCGAGAAAGATCGTACAGCACTCAACATCCGCTAGACACTGTAGCGATGTGTCTCGCTCACTGATCAAAAGCCAAATAATGTCACGGCAAACTCGTGCTCTGGTTTTACAAGGGTCCCCGAAGCGCTGAAAACTCTGCAACTGTGACAAAGTTGCCTGGATTATGCACAGTCGACGGAGCCACAGTTATAAAAAAACGCAATGTTTGCGGCTTTTTGCTGAGATTGTAGACCTTTAAAGCCTCCGGTATACAACGACGTTGTGTAAGACTTTTTATCCAATGCGCTTAATTCCTCTCTTCAAAACAGTAGTTTATATCAAGATATTACAACAGACCAGCGTGAAGCCTCGCGACGCGGTAATATTGCAAACAAGGTTATCGCAAAGCGAAGCTACGAACTAGGCTGGTCTATTTATGATACTTCGACTAACAATAATAATAATAATTGTGTATTGTATAGGCGCTTTACCCAATTTCTGGAATTGAACCCAGGACGCACGCTCACATGAATCACTCGCATTCTCTCACACACTGGACATGAACACATTACAATCTCGTGGTGCGAAGGGTCAGCTCAGCTATTTAAGTTTCGGAATATAGAATTGCATGTATTTTCAAATTTTGGGGGCTGAACATTTCCAAAGGAGAGGTGGCGGAGGAGGGGGGGGGGGGGGGGGGGCGGAGTACCCGGTAAGAACCCCCGACGGTCAGTCAGAATGAACGGTGCCATGTACGAGAAGGAAAACATTCTTCGCGCCGAGTGGGACTCGAACCTGTTCTCTCACATTGGTGGCGAAGACTCTTAACCACTAGACCACCGACCGCCCCGTGATTCTCAATTTGTGTAAGGACTGTCATCTCCTCACTCAACACACTGGCAGTCATGTGTAGCTAACGATCGACTCAGCGGTTAATGGTAGTTGTCTCCCCCTGCCAGAGGGCGCATGTACCCAGACACAATGGCTGGTCAGTGTTCTCTCGCTGCAGTATTCTGCGTACAAATTTTGCCTGTGATACAGCCATGTAAAGCTTTTATGGGTCTGATTGCTTGTGGCCGTTTTTCTTTTTCACCTAAACTGACAAAATAATACGGACAGTGATATCAAAGATACGGACGGCTGTGCATGTTTGGCGGTATTGTCTATATCATCATCATCATCATCATCGTCGTCGTCGTCGTTGTTGTTGTTGTTGTTATTGTTGTTGTTATTATTATTATTGTCTTTGGAATGGTAGAGAAGGGTGGGTGGGCGGTGACACAGTGTTTATTTCATTCTTTGTTTTTCTTTCTTTCAATTACGATTGAGCACACACACACACACACACACACACACACACACACACACACACACACACACACACACACAGACACACACACACAGAGGGAATACCTTTGTACTTGTGTTGTGCATGTCGGGTTTTGTTATTTTTTTATGGATGTATGCCGTGTTTGCTAAACTTGCCAGAATGCGCGCGCAGAACACAGCTACAAACTGTAAAACACACACGGATGTTTCCGCACTTAGCTAAGAGGCAATGGAAAACAGACTCCACAGAAAGTACACACCAGGAGTGTATTCAGGAATACTCTACAGGAAAATTCATACAGTGCATAACTCAAACATGTGCACGTTGAAAGAAAATATAGCTTTTGTCAATCCGCTAAAGCTTTTGGTTACGCGACAAAGCGATAAACGGAAAACATAATACAAACCAGAAATCCTAGAGTTTGAAGCGAAGCAATCTGAGCAGATTTGGGGGAGGGGAGGGGAAAGGAGGGGAACGGGAACAGAAAGATAGGGAAAGCGGTTTTTCTATTCAACAAGTTTGCAGGGAGCAGACCTCGGCATAGCCTCTAACAACGACGACGACGAAGACGACGACGACTACAACAACAACAACAACAACAACAACAGTATCAATGACAGCAACAAGAGCAAAGTAAATAAAGCACACAAACCCAAAACACGCAAAAAAAAATATCCTGGAAACAAAAAACAACAAAAAAACAAAACAAAACAGAAACAAACAAACAACAACAACAACACAACAACAACAACAGCAACAACAACAACAATAGCAAGTAAACAAGAAAAAAATGAACACCCAAACACACTAATACTGGTACAAACAGTAACTGTGTACCGAAAGAAAGAAAACACCGTTTGCTTCCATGTCTGTTTCCATGTCCCATAACTACGACTTTCTAAATCATTTAGAGTGACACACACACATAACGGCTGTATTCAAACACAATTTTATATCACTAATCATTAGTACGCAATAATTACTCGGGCCAAAGACGTCAATCTTCATAACCTACGTATGACTTTTTTTTTTTTTCTCTCTCTCCCACGGTTGACTTTTCCGTTCACTACAAAAGTGGCAAGCAGATCAAAGCAGAAGAAGGAGCCAGGAGATTTGACCCCTCTTGACCCGTACTGTTGCCCTGTCACTAACCAATAACTCCCCCCTAGTGAGGGTAAAGTGCTCCACTCCTCTGCAGAGTAGTGGCACCCGCCGACCCCACAGTGTGTCGATCAGTGAGAATGGCGGGTCATGTGTCATCCGCGATAGTTCTTACGTAGAGTCTAGATTCATAAGCTGTTCCTGTGGGTTTGAACAGTGTGATAACGAATAATTTTGTGTTGTTGTTGTTATTATTATTATTATTATTATGAGGGGTGTACCAGATGTAATGTCCCAA
>JACVVK020000199.1:787500-797500 GCA_018292915.2 Batillaria attramentaria
TAATAGTCGAGGTTAGGGCTTTTAGCCCCGGGTTAGAGTCTAACCTCGAACTAAACTGGCTCTATGTTTTTTTGTTGTTGTTGTTGTTGTTGTTTTTAATCAGGAAGCGGGTTCATTCCAGGAAGGTGCCTGAGCCGTTATAGAAGAATTTTTTTTCTTCCTTTCTTCCCTTCCTTTTTTTTTAAATTTAATTTTGCTTTTGGGTTTCTTTTGTCCTCGTCTGGGTTAGGCCCGTAGCCGTGGGTTAAATTAACCTCGACTTTTACATACGGGCCCAGTAATTTTTTTTCTGTTTAACTAGTCAGTTTCACCAGTGTATGTCCGTTCATCGTTGTATAATGTGCGTGAGTTGTGAGTGAGTGATAGGCGCATTGAGTTTTATTTAAAGAAATGCGCCCTAGAAATACCATTTATTATTATTATTATTAGATAGAAGGGCGCTTGATTGCGGCCAGGTTTCGTTACTGTGTGGCTTCTCATAGTATAGAAATAATTATGACTTGGTTTGAGCCAACGATCCATTCCTGAACAGACAAAGCTTCTTAAAAAAGCCACTAATCAGCGCCGTCTAGCTGGTCCTCAGTCCGCAGCCAAATAACCGTAGAGCGTTGGACTTCTAATGCTCGGGTCGTGAGTTCACATCCCGGCTGGGGCCACATATTTGTGCTTACTTATCTACTCATTTAGTTTTGTTCATGTGTGTGGGTTTCTTTGTTTGTTTATTCTCGTTTATGTGTGTGTGTGTTTGTTTCTTTCTTCTTGGATTTGTGTGTGTGTGTGTGTGTGTGTGTGTGAGGGGGGGGGGGGGAATGTATTGCGATGTACTTCTGTCTTCTGAGCATGTACACATACATATAATGTTTGCCGTGTCATTTTGTCCCCCCCCCCCAAAAAAAAAAAAAAAAAAAAATAAATAAATAAATAAATAAAATAAATAAAATAAAATAAAAATAAATAAATAAATACAATGTGCTGGCGTTCCCTGTCTTTGATATCACCCATATGTGGTGGGAAAAGACTCAAGTGACAGAGTCAGCTCATTCGATGAAACGTTTTCCGGCCACACATTGTTGCATGCCTGTTATGCATATTGAGACTTTAAACATCTAAGCTCCCAACAAAATGCTTTCCGAAGTGCGAAAAAATTTTACACAGTCGACCGTGCAAGCACAGTCAACTCTGTCACAGTTGCAGAGTTCACACAGTGTCCAGAAACAGCGACAAAACCGTGCCGAAAAACTGCCCCCACCGGCTTCCTGTCGGGGCCCGTCCACGCTACTGTTCCGTAGAGTCTCAGTCACAAAATGCAAGGGGCACAATTCCGTATTCGTGGAAGATTCTACGCAGTTAGGTCCCATCTCAAGCGTTTCGGTTCCCTGACGATCACTGTCGGGGTGACACGTACAGTAAACTTGTGATGAATAGCATAGCTCATTACCTTCCCGGTAATTATTGATGAGCTACTCACATAGCCTACTGTGACTTCGTGCCTATTATATACAGTAATGGTGTACACGGGATAGACGACCGTAGTTAAGCTTAGCTTGTATAGTTCGCTCCTTAGGGGGTGCAAATGTATACCAGTCATGTGCAGGAGGGGCAAATGTACTCCAGTCGTCCACTGGTGGGGGCGATTATATCCCCGCATCGCGGGAGGGGGTGCAAATGTACTCCGGTGTCTGGCGAGGTGAAGTCACGTGGCAGCTGACTTCCGTCTACGACTTTACTTAATGCGACATAATTATCGGCGGAATTGACTGGTATACATTTGCACCCCCTAACGGGCGAACTATACCAACTGAGCCTTAGTTAATCTCCCAGCAGGGGCCGTAATCGCCTCTTGCGGTGTGCACACAATTTATTATTTCCCTTGTCCTGTGGTCCGAGTACCTAAGTTCATGAATGGGCATAATTTTGAGTTGTACCGTCGCAGTTTCAGGAGGAAGGGTGGGTGGGTGTTTGGGGGTTTAACGTCCTTTTCCACCACATGCGGGTGATATCAAACACGGGGCAACGATGAAAAAGCCAGCACAAGTATTTGGCCCCAGCCGGGATACGAACTCACGACCCGAACATTAGAAGTCCAACGTTCTATCATTCGGCCACCCCGACTCCCCGTTTCAGGAGGAAATATTTTTCGATGAAAAATAAGATGAAAAATAAGACTTGACGATGGAGTTATTTCCGTAATGCATTTTTTAAATTGAAAGATTCATGGGATCTATCTGAAGCTAACTGTAATTTTCAAGAACAAGAAGAACAAGAACAAGAACCTTTATTTTACAACGGTAGAAGTTACAGGCATATTCATACCAATTTTAAAACTTGCCGTTGCTACACTACATGAGCTAATACTACTGAAAAATTAAGAAAGAAGAAAAAGAAAAAAAAAACAAAAAAAAAAACAGCACACACACACACACACACACACAACACACACACACACACACACACACACACACACACTACATCACGCATGAATTATTCGCACGCACCTATGCAGAACATAATCATAAGCGGAAATAATGTCATAATTTCTATAGAAGTGGACAAAAATGACGATGAGTTATCTCGCACAGATACGAGAACGTTATTCATATTGCTGAAAGGTGAATGTGGGTACTTGGCGCTAAATAAAATGTAGTGACGCATGTGCAGGTGAAAAGCAGTGACATAGCCATAGCAATGACAATGAGCAGCTCATGATCTAGGATACCAAAAAATTTATGAAATCCTTTTTAAACGATGAGAGTGAACTACTTGTTGTAATGAGAGTGGGCAAGCTGTTCCAAAGAGTGGCACCCGAGAATGATAAGCTAGTTTTAAATATATCTATCCTTGGACGTGGGATAATTAGGCGTAACCTGGAGTTTGGGTAACGGGAGTCTGAAGAAGTAAAGAGATGACTGAGGTAGTGGGGAAGAAAACCATTAAGGATTTTATACATGAAAACGCCTTTATTAAAAAGAAGTTGTTTTGAAAGAGGGAGTATCTCTAGATTCCGGAGCTTCTGGTCAGTGGATAAGGAGGGGTCAGGTAGGATCAGTTTTGCTGCTCGTCGATGTAGGGAGTTGAGTCTTTTTAGGTGTACGTCACTGCTTTCATCCCATATGGTAGAGGCGTAGTCAATATGAGTCTTGATGTGGGCCGAATAGAATAACTTTCGAGTGTCTGTGTCAATGAAATGTCTCAGCCTTGACAGTAGGAATAAATTTCTCGATACTTTTTTGCAGACTTTATTAATGTTGGCCTGCCATTTCAACTGGTTGTCAACGATTACACCCAGTAAACGGTGTTCATTGACTTGAACAATGGCCTGGTTATGGAGAGACAAATTGAGTGCAAGTGGGTTGAGCTGATGTTTCTGTCTCGTAGTTATGATCATGCACTCAGTTTTGGACGGATTAAGTACCATGGAGTTACGTTCACACCAGTTGGACACTTCATCCAAGCCCCGCTGCAACCGTCCGCTAACTGTGTTGATGTTTTTGTTGGAAGTGTGAATGGTAGCGTCGTCAGCGAATAAGTCGCATGATACTTGTTCGTGGTTAAGGTGTAACGGGAGGTCGTTGATGAATATGCAGAATAAGAGGGGTCCAAGGATGGAACCTTGGGGTACTCCTCGTGTTACTAACCCGTTTGAAGAAAAAGACCCATTGACGGTGACCTGCTGGTGTCGGTCGCTAAGGTAAGATCTGAAAAAGTGGGACGCCTCAGGCGCCTTGGGAGGCGTTTGGATTAGACTCTTAGGACAATGTAACGGAGAGCTGTTGGCCGTAGGGACTAAACCTTGATCAGCTGATGAGGCGTTACTTAGATAAAGTGTAAGCTTCGTGAGAAGAATGTTGTGGTCGACAAGGTCAAAGGCTTTCCGTAAATCAACAAACAAGGTTCCAGTTAGTTCTGAATTATTCATGGCAGATAACCATATATCCGACAGTCGTGCTAGGGCTGTGTGACAGGAGTGCTTTCTCCGAAAACCTGACTGGTGAGGATGGAAGAGAGAGTGCTGCTCAAAGAATTCTGTTAAATGTTTATGGATATGCCGCTCCAGGGGTTTTGACAGGGCAGAAAGTAACGATATCGGACGATAGTTGTTTATGTCAGCCAGTTCCTTTGTTTTAGGGATAGGTATGACCTTTGCTTTTTTTAATTCAGTCGGGAAAACGTTTTGTTGAATACAAAGGTTATAGATATACGTTAAAGAGTCGATGATATATGGGAGGGATAGTTTTAGTATTTTGGGGCTGATCTCGTCAGGTCCTGCAGATTTTTTATTCGGCATTGAATTTATGAGCCTACCGACTTCATGTACCGCTATTGGGGGAATGACGAACGGATCACAGCCTGCTGTTCTTTCTTTACAGAACTGGACAAGTGTTTCAGGACAGGTGAAGGGATCGGTATCTTCTGGTGAGGGGGCAAGGGATTCAGCAATAGACAGAAAGTGTTTGTTAAAGTCGTCTGCGGTCAGACAAGAAGGGATAGGAGGGCCTTTTTTGTCAGCGCCCCCAGTCACTACAGCCATGGCACGCCAAACTGAGGACGCGTCTTTGTCCTGTTTGATAAGCCGATTAACGAGAGCTTTCTTTGCTCGGCGGACTAGTGATCTGACGCGGTTTCGCTCCTGTTTGAATTCACTGAATCGTTTTTGTTTCTTCAGCTCATCCCTGACTTTCATGGCGGCTATTATTTCTTGAGATAACCAAGGTGGAACAGTAGTATGTTTAACTCGTTTACGGCGTAACGGTGCATGCAAGTTTAAAATCTCTAAAAATATTTGGTACCAGACCGCAAGTGCGCGGTCAGGTTCGTTCTCTTGGAACACGTGGGGAAAATTTGCATCACTGAGATCTGAAAGAAAGTCATGTTCGTTGAATCGTTTAAAGGATCTGTATGTAATGTATGTGTGTCCACCCTTCTTGGCTTTCGGCAGGTTTGCTGACCATGTGCAACTAACTGGGAAGTGATCACTGATGCTGAGACTATGTACAGTTACATTGTTGACCACCGCGGGCTTATTGTATATATATGGTCTATGACTGTTGACGATGTTGGGGTGATTCTAGTAGGATTATTAACAAGTTGTTTCAGTCCCAGTAGTGTAGTAGTACAGTCCCACGCACTGTGTGGCTTCAACATATCGATATTGAAGTCACCCATGAGGAGAACGTCAGGACTGCGCGAGCAGGCCTTGTCACACATACGTAGAAAATGATCGTACCATTCGAGAGTTGCAGCAGGGTTGCGGTACAGGAAACCAATCAGTAATGTGGGAGAATGGGAAGTTTTCAGCTCGAGCCAAATGCACTCAACTTCTTTGGTTTCTAAATCTGTTCGTCTCTGCACTGAATCCAGCAGAGAAATGTGTATATAAACAGCTAGCCCTGTCTCGCCCGGCATACTCGGATCTCGTCTGATGATGGAAAAATTAGGCACGTCGATTGACAAATTAGTTATGCGTGTATTGAGGCGTGTTTCAGAAAGACCGAAGATATGAAACGGCTCGGGCTCATTCAGAAAAACACAGATATCGGGTATTTTATTGGCAAGGTGATAGACATTTAAATGTCCGATGCGGAGTTTTTGTTCACCAATCGTACGATTCATCTTTGATTACTTAAAGTACAGGAAGAATAGATTGTTCAGAGGTAAAATAAAAAATGTATTGACGAATGAACCAAGACAATAATTGAGATGTGAACTCGCAGGTGGAGAAATCTAGTGTCAGTTCACTAGTCTTGATTGGACGGAGTAAAGATGCACTATAAATCAGTGAAGTGCACAAACAGAAGCGTCAGTGATGAAACAAAATTAATTTGTTTAACAAAGTGTTTGTAATAAGAAGCAATTTTTTCGCTGGACGAAATGGGATTACCTTAAGGTATAGGCACAGATAGAACACTTCGGCGGAAGTATTAATAATGTAATGTATGCGGTGCAAAGTAGTAGTTCGTTCCTGTGCACAGACAGTAACTGCACCGTGTTCAAGGGTCCCACAGCTTATTTAAGTCCTAAGTTGAGACACCTCGGAAAACTGTCCGTTCTGGGCAGAACAAAGCCGAAGAAGCAGAATAACAAGCAGTTCCGTGACGGCACGTGTAAGCCTATTGATACACAATACGTGTCACAATGACCAACTGGAGCACCCAGAACAACAGTAAAGTAACGCTGTCAGTTGGAAGGATACTGGAAGGAAACGCCAGTG
The DNA here is from genome assembly GCA_018292915.2 of Batillaria attramentaria. NCBI lineage: Eukaryota > Metazoa > Mollusca > Gastropoda > Batillariidae > Batillaria > Batillaria attramentaria. The sequence goes on from JACVVK020000199.1 coordinate 793,709, forward strand.
CCTCCACAATAGAAATTAGGTACAAACCGCCAATAAAAGTATTCCAAAACGAAACTTGAAGCGCAGAAACAGGTATCCAGATAATTATATTTCATAAACTGGAATCACGTATACACACTGCGGTAAATCCACATCAGTTGATAGTTGACACAAACAACCAAAATGAAGGTCGATAATACGTCACAGATATAGTAATTTTGGCTACACACATCACTGACAATTGAGATGCTATATAGTAATTTTGGCTACACACATCACTGACAACTGAGATGCTAAACCACTGTATGCACATCTACCAAACACGCACAGGATTCTGGAACAAAGGCCACTGTTGCCCATAGGTAATCCATGGTGGGCAGGTGGGTGTGGCAGGTGTAGGATATTGCTGCGGGGTGCTGCTGAGGTACTGGTTGTAGTAGGCCAGAGGCGGTGAACGGGTGTCCTGATGAGGTGGGTATCCATTGAACACCGGCTGGGGCCACATGGGGGCAGCTGAGGACACGCCGGTCGGCTGCTGCTCGTTGTAAGAATGATGTTGCGGATGCTGGTGGTGGTGGTGTAGCAGCTGGTGGTGGTGTTGTAGTTGCAGCTGGTGGTGTTGCTCCTGTTGACACTGCAGTTGTTGTTGTTGCTGGTGGTGGTGTTTGTTGTTGATGTTGCTGTTGTTGTTTGCTGCTGTTGTTGCTGCTGCTGCTGTTGTTGCTGTCGTTGCTGCTGCAGTTGTCCATCATCAGGGCCGTGACTGGTGCTGGATGTGTGATGAGATTCATTTCCCAAGTATGACTGCCCGACAGATGCACGTTGTTTCACTAGAGACTACATTACAGGACAGTTCCTTTTCCTCAGCTTCACAACTAGGGCCCGCCATCGTTGTTGTAAGAGGGAGAGCGATTTTGCATAGGCTGACCGCCACGTTTGATGTTGGTGGCGAGTCTGATGGTACCTCGTATGCTGAGGTGAATGAAATCACCGCTGTCCTGCCGGTAAAGGGCCTTACGGGGAGCACCACTCTCAGCCACAAACGTGCTCCTGTTGTCGATGAAACACAACGCCCCTCCTTTGGCACACGTGATGCAGGTTAGCGTTAGAAGAAGCGATGGGTCGGTTAATGTTCTGTCTACCTTTGGCGGGGATGATGGATGAAGCATGTAGACGCGCATTGGGGAAAACGCGCCCTGCAGGAGCCAATTATCTCGTCCCATGAAAGACTGGTCACTTCTCCAGACTTGCAGTCATTTACACCAATGTGGAACGTGACTGACTCAATGTCAGTAGCTTTATCCTGTTGATGTAACCCAGGTTGTGAGGTCCTTGGTTTTGAGGCCAGACACCGAGATGATCTGCACCCTCTCGCCAGGGTACGTTGCCATTCTGTTGCCTTTCATCCCACTCAGAATGGAGTCCCCAATGATGAGGGTGTGTGTGGTGGGGATTCACGCGACGAGTGGACAAATTTTCACCCGGCGACGTTTGCATCAGTTTGGCGTGGACGGTCCGGGTGATTGGTTGTTTTATTGTCTTCCCCGCGTTGACCCACCACAACAGAAATGTTCTGACCTCCATCAGAAGCCGGCGCTGGCACTTGGGGACTTTGTTGGGGACTTTGTTGGGTGTCAGCAGGCCCGTGGTGAGTCTATGATAGTGGTTTTCAAGTGGCGGGGAGATAGTTCGTTCACGCGCTGCTGCACGGTACGCAGGAGATAGCCTTGGCTGTCCTTGGCTGAGGTGAGTCTGCCAACCTTGTCAGCCAGACTGCCAAGCCGCTCCTGCATGCCTGTCATTTTGCTATTAAAGCATTGTTCCGATACTTTCAGTTCATTTGAGGCTTTAACGGCATTGTCTCTGGTCATAGTCTCGAGCTGATCTACTTTTGTAAGGATACAGGAAAGATCTGTCTTTAATATGGCCATTTCCTGTCGGAGAGCCGAGATCATTGTGTGCGCACTGGTAAGCTGCTGCTGCTGGCGGTAGATAAGAGAAGTGAGAAGAGCTGGGTTAGCAGCAAGCTGTTTCAGTGGCGGAGGGTTGAACAGTGTTGCAGGTGAGGTATTTGTAGCCACTCTCCCGTGACATACTACATTCGTCGGCTCACTAGGAATGTGAGAGAGTTGCCCTGACGGGATTTGGCAGTCAGGACAACCGTTGTCCTCATCAGGATGATAAGGATCACTTGATCCGGCACTGCCCGCAGGTGATGTAACCACCCCAGAGACGCAGGGCCCGCCGCTTGAAGCAACGGGAGGGAGGGGGACCACCGGCTTGGCTGTTAGGTGATTATCCGCCTCACTGACTACAGCTGCGCTCATCAAGTCATCGGCATACTTTACGTCACTGCCTAGGTCCGGCACTCCCGTGGCAGAGATTGAAACATCCGAGACAGCAGGCTCGGTTGCCGGGTCAGGAAGTTGGTCGGGAGTGGGGATGGGCGGTTTGTTGAGAACTGGGTTATCAGCAACGCCATCAGATGGAGCAGAGTTAGCGCCGTCACATTCAATAACCGAGACGTTAGAGGACGATGAGAAAACGCCGTGTGAGGCACTGCCAGGCTCAATGGGCAGATGACAGAAAACAGGCGGCGGAAACTGATCCTCGGCTAAGTCCTTGTCTTGAATCAATTGGACAAGGGCGCACAAACTCGTGGAACTCAGACACTACCCACTGGTCGGCCCTGTTTCCTTGAATCAGACAAGTGCCACCCCTGATGCGTTGTTTCCTGTAGTACAAGGTAACGGTGATGTACTTGACATCGTTGCGCCACACCTGTACAAAGGTCTTGGCCAGAGAATCTGGAATGCTAGCAGCACGCGTACGAATGCTGAAGTCCTGGCGTGTGACGACCTTCTCGTTAAAGTCAACATCTTTCCATGTTACGGAGAAGCTACTGTCCAAGTCTTGTAGCATGCATACATAACGGTAGGATAGGGCTTTCCTCCACCTACCCAAAACACTGACACTAGGGCTGTGAAAAGTTTTTTGTCTATGGTCTAGTGTGTGGTGAATAGCCGGTTTCGGTGTTTCTGGGGACTGGCAGCTGGCCGTAGGCTGACTTACGATAGGACGGGAACAGTGAGGAGATTCCATCGTAAGGACGGACGTTGCGTTGAAGCAAGTGCCCACTAAGTCGCCAGATCTTGTAACAGATACCGGGAAGGAAGGGAGTGGGGGTGGGGGGTGTTGATTCAGCACTTGCCAGCCTCAGGCATGTTGGTCTGGTCGGCTTGTCACGCTATTTAACATCGGAGGATGTGTCATGTTAGCTGACCCTGGACCCATACTTCTGGCAGGGCAAGGAGATGGGCGAGGCATTTCCAGACGCGTATCTCTCGTAATTAGCAGCGACAAGGGGGCCACCTAGGGAACAGGTAGCGCTGATTATGTTACACTGCCAAGCTGTGGTGCAATGAAGAGATGCAGTGTTCGCACAATCAGAGTCAAATGAAGACTAGAATACTTGCCTTCAGAAAAGGCACATCATCAAGTGCAGCGTCTAAGTCACAGCTTTGCACGATAGGAATAAGTAGAACTACAGTAGGGTTCCACCAACTTAAGGAATGACAGGAAGTGAGGTATGAAGTCAAGTGGGTTCTCCTTATGTTAAAACACAAGTCAGGTTACAATGTTCAGTCACAATGGCATGATAATACACACGTATTAAGTCCTCGATAAAATGTGGTAGATGTAGATTGGTGTGACTTGGAACAGAAAGATGATGTCCGACTAGGACCAAGATACATTCCACACAGTAATGAAGCACAAAGTATACACTGCACAGGTCACAAACAATAGACCACT
>JACVVK020000199.1:800000-845000 GCA_018292915.2 Batillaria attramentaria
GACATGAAGCGCACCATCATTCCCGATACTGAACGCTCCTCGTTTGCCTGTTTCCAGTTTTGATGAAAAGTTGGAAACATGCGAGGAAGAACTTTATCAAATCTTTATTAGTTTTTTTTTATTATTTATGTGCAAGGTTGACAAAGATAAGGAATTCAAAATTACCTGAACTGATGTTTTTAATTTCAGAAAATGTGGCACTTGCTAAACCGTGTAATATGAGCTCGCAATGGCACGACTATCCTGTCGGCAATGCTGTCAACGGAAACACCGGGGGGAAATACGACAAAGGAAATTGTATACACAGTGGACCTGATGACTATAATTCGTTCTGGCTAGTGAACCTCGGCAGGCGATATCCCGTCTACAGCATCACTATCTGGGCTCGAGAACCTAACAGTTATGGAATCCGTAGGTGGCAACTGCACTCTCTCTCTCTCTCTCTCTCTCTCTCTCTCTCTCTCTCTCTACCCCCCCCCCCTCCCCCCATCCAATTTGCGAATGGGCAGAATGCCTATGCAATAAACCATCTCTCTCTCTCTCTCAAGGGTATATTCGGCATGGGGTCCCCCAAGGATCGGTACTAGGACTTCTGTTGTTCTCCGTCTTTATAAATGACTTGCGCATATTTCTGATAAGTCAGTGCTATGTGACATGTTTGCCGTTGACAGTACTCCCCATGTGTCAAGTAAACAAGTATCCCAGATCACTGAATCTCTCCAACAGGGTCTAAATGACGATTCCTCTGGTGTTCTGGTGTTCATCTAATCGCATGCATATCAGTCCTCACAAAACAGAAAGCATGTTGAACACAACCCACCAGAAACACCAACTCTCTGCCCCACCTCACAAACTTACCATTGATCAGGTTGAAATTGAACAGGCCTCGGAGCACAGGCTATTAGGTGTGATTGTTGATGACCAGCTAAAATGGAAATCACACGTTGACCACGTTTGCAGGACAGTAGCTAAGAACCTTTACTTATTATCTAAACTGAAAATCTATATGGACTGTGACCATCGCAAGCTCTTCTTTTTTGCTCATGTTAAACCCCACATAGATCATGTTTCTAATGTGTGGGATAGCTGCAGCCAAGTTCACTTATCTGAACCCAACTCCTCATATAGATGATCATTTAGAGGTTCACCCTCATTCCACCGTTCCAGGGGACCAAATATTCAAACAGCTTGGGATTCTGTATTTGGGTAGTCAGCATATCCTGAACAAATGTCTACTTGCACATAGTATCATCCACAGCAATGCCCCGTCATACCTTAAATCACTCATTAAACAACCGACACTGACATGCCATGAGAGGAGCGAGAAACGGTTGTATACCACTCCCACTCCCTAGGGTAGACATATATATAATGAGTTTTACTTTCTCTGGGTCAGCAGTCTGGAACTCACTACCCCCAATTTAAAAATAATTCCGTCATGTTCCACTTTCAGAAAAAAGACCTACTACTAAAACACCTACTTGAAACTGAAACACCGAGTCAGACGTCTGCATCTTGTAAATAAGAAAGTGTCTTGTGCGCAACCCTTTGGTGTATAATCTGAATAACCATGTCAGGTGTGTGTGTGTGTGTGTGTGTGTGTGTGTGTGGTGTGTGTGTGTGTGTGTGTGTGGAGAGAGAGAGAGAGAGAGAGAGAGAGAGAGAGAGAGAGAGATCATTTTAAAGCTGGGTTTCTGTGTTTGAAGATATCCAGAAAATGGCCTACTGTAAAGTGTATGTGGACAACAAGCTGTGCTACGAATTTCCACAAAACACCACAGACCTTCCACGTCGCATCGACCTCAACTGCACAGATGGGGTGATAAATGGCAGCGTTGTGAAAGTATTCAAAAACGTCACTAGGAGTACCTTTTCCAGAAACTTTTACGCCATCAACTTCTGTGAAGTTCAAATCTGGAGTAAGTACAAACAGTCTATTCCAACGGTTGAAGTAATTAACGAGAATAGTATATTTTCATTACTGCCGTTGTTAAAACTACATACTCAAGCTACAAACTGATAATGACGATGGTCATTATACATTATAATGATGATGGTGATGGCATCATCATCATCATCATCATCATCATCAATTGAGCTCATACGCATAGATGAGCGCGCTGTTACCGCTACCTTTTTTAACCTGCAGGTTGCAGTGACCGTTACTGGGGAAGTGGCTGTGACCAGGTGTGTGGTGAGTGTCGTGACGATGCTCCGTGTGACAAGGTGACGGGGAACTGTCCTGCTAGATGCGTTGACGGGTGGCACGGCGAGAAATGTGACAAAACCTGCAGCGTCAACTGCACTGGAACATGTGACCAGAACACAGGGAACTGTCACAGTTGTAGATATCCTGGAGTCCTACTGCCTAAATGTCGTGAAGGTCAGACTGCTCTCTCTCTCTCTCTCTCTCTCTCTCTCTGCTATCTTAATTAAGTCGCTTAGTTACTTCTAACACGTGCAAAGTCATCTGGATTATGCGTCCACTCTGTGGGACGAGTTTAGTGAACATCAGTTCAAAAAGGTAAACTCACCGGCGCGCTGTCAAACTCTTACACTCGGGTAATTCTACTACCGACCAAAAGTTTAAAATCCTCAAACTTCTTCCTCTCTATCTAAAACAGCATCGGAAATTTAACAAATGCTTACTGATGCACATAATTGTTTACTACAAAGCCCCAACATATCTTCATCAACTATTTAATTTCAAACATAAGAAACAACACAACACGCAGAACAGTCTATTCGCAGTGCCTCGCCGAAGGGTTGATATCTATCTGTCTTTCTCAGGGGCGTCCATATGGAACTCTTTGCCACTGAGTATCCAAAACGTTTCCTCTAAATTCATAAAATTCAAACGAATCCTAAACGACATGCTCATCTGACATTGACCATATTATTAGAACATGTTTTTGCATTTTAGTGATGGCTATGAAAGTCTTACTTGGCATACAGCCGATATTGCACATGCCACGTTTGTTTTGATTTGTTTATCATGTGTACTTTTTCTCCCCTTAATTTCCTTTAGATAGTTTGTAGCTGTTTTTTTTTTCAGTACCATTGAATATAAAATAACATGACAGCCTGTAAGACAGGCAACAATGCCTAAATGCTCTATCCTGAATAACAACGTTTCAACATCATCATCATCATCCCTCTCTGTCTCTGTCTGTCTCTCTCTCTGTCTGTCTCTCTCTCTCTCAAGACATTCTTCATATTGTACGTGTCAGGTGTGTTTATAGGTTGTCCTGACGGTACGTTCGGTCAGAACTGTTCCGAGAGCTGCAGCCAGAATTGTGCTGATGTGTGTGACAAGATCAGCGGCCATTGCATGTGCGAGGCAGGGTGGGAACCGCCAAACTGTACCATCGGTAAGACTTACTTCTCTTCAGAGAGAGAGAGAGAGAGGAGTGGGGTGGGGGGGGGGAGGGTTGGGGGGTTTAACGTCCTTTTCCACCACATAAGGATGATATCAAAGACGGGGCAACCAGAAGAAGGCCAGCATAACTGTTTTGGCCCCATCCGGGATTCGAACTCACGACCCGAGCATTGGAAGTACTCTACCATTCGGCCACCCCGGGTCCGAGAGAGAGAGAGAGAGAGAGAGAGAGAGAGAGAGAGAGAGAGAGAGAGAGAGAGAATAATGAATAATGAATAATGAAATTTTATTTTCCAACGGCTGAAGTAATTGACGGAGAAAAGTACGTTTCCGTAACTGCCGTTGTTAAAACTATATACTCAAGCTAAAAACCGATGATGATCATGGTGGTGATGGGGACGACGTCGTCATCATCATGATCATCAGCATCATCATCTATTTAGGTCAGAGCTCACACGCGTAGGCGAGCAAGCTGTTGCTGGTACCTTATTTTACCTGCAGGTTGTAGTGACGGTTACTGGGGGAGTGGCTGTGACCAGGTGTGTGGTGAATGTCGTGACGATGCTCCGTGTGACAAGGTGACGGGGAACTGTCCTGCTAGATGCGTTGACGGGTGGCACGGCGAGAAATGTGACAAACCCTGCAGCGTCAGCTGCACTGGAACATGTGACCAGAACACAGGGAACTGTCACGGCTGTAGACATCCTGGAGTCCTACTGCCTCTCTGTGGTCAGACTGCTCTCTCTCTCTCTCTCTCTCTCTCTCTACCTTTGCTATCTAAATTAAGTCGCTTAGTTATTCCTGACACCCGCAAGCTTTTCTTTCTTGCCCACGTGCGAAGTCGTCTGGATTATGCGTCCACTCCGTGGGACGAGTGTAGTGAAAATCAGTTCAAAATGGTAAACTCCGTTCACCGGCGCGCTGTCAAACTTTTACACTCGGGTAATTGTAGTACCGACCAGAAGTTTAAAATCCTCTAACTTCTTCCTCTAAAACAGCATCTGGAAATTAACAAATGTTTACTGATGCACAAAATTGTTCACTGCAAAGCCCCAACATCTCTTCATCAACTATTTAATTTCAAACATAAGAAATAACACAACACCCGGTCTTACTTGGAATACAGCCAGTATTACCAGCACATGCCAAGTATGTTTTGATTTGTTTATCATGTGTAGGCCTACTTTTTCTCCCCTTCAATTCCTTAAGATAGTTTGTAGTTGATGTTTTTTTTTCAGTATCCTTGAATGTAAAACAGCCAGTAAGACAGGCAGCAATGCCTAAATGCTCTATACTGAATAAAAATCGTCATCATCGTCATCATCATCACCACCACCGTCATCATCATCATCATCATCATCATCATCATCTCTCTCTCTCTCTCTCTCTCAAGACATTCTTGAAATTGTACGTGTCAGGTGTGTTTAGGTTGTCCTGACGGTAAGTTCGGTCAGAACTGTTCCGAGAGCTGCAGCCAGAATTGTGCTGATGTGTGTGACAAGATCAGTGGCCATTGCACGTGCCAGGCAGGGTGGGAACCGCCACACTGTACCATCGGTAAGACTTACTTCTCCTCGGAGAGAGAGAGAGAGAGAGAGAGAGAGAGAGAGAGAGAGAGAGAGAGTTAACGTCCTTTTCCACCACATAAGGGTGATATCAAAGACGAGGCAACGAGAAGAAGGCCAGCACAACTATTTTGGCCCCATCGGGGATTCGAACTCACGACCCGAGCATTGGAAGTAACACTCTACCATTCGGCCACCCCGGGTTCTCAGAGAGAGAGAGAGAGAGAGAGAGAGAGAGAGAATAACGAATAACGAATAATAAAATTTGATTTTCCAGCGGTTGAGGTAATTAATGGAGAAACGGTTTTCGTAACTGCCGTTGTTAAAACTACATACTCAAACTACAAACTGATGATGATCATCATCATGATGGTGATGGGGACGACGTCATCATGACCATCATCATCATCATCATCAATTTAGGTCAGAGCCCACACGCATAGATGAGCAAGTTGTTACCGCTATCTTGGTTTACCTCTCTGTCGTGACGTTCAGACAGCTCTCTCTCTCTCTCTCTTTGCTATCAAAATTAAGTCGCTTACCTGACATCTGCAAGCTTTTCTTTCTTGCCCACGTGCAAAGTCATCTGGATTATGCGTCCACTCCGTGGAACGAGTTTAGTGAAAACCAGTTCAAAAAGGTAAACTCTGTTCGTCGGCGCGCTGTCAAACTCTTACACTCGGGTAATTGTAGTACCGACCAAAAGTTTAAAATCCTCAAACTCCTTTCTCTGAAACAGCATCTAGAATTTAACAAATGCTTGCTGATGACATAAGAAACAACACAACCGATACGCGGAACAGTCTGCTCACAGTGCCTCACCGAAGGGTTGATATCTTTAAATGTAGTCTGTCTTTCTCAGGGGCATCCACATGGAACTCTTTACTATTGAGTAACCAAAACGTTTCCAAATTCATAAACTTAAAACAAATCCTACACGACACGCTCATCTAACATTGACCATATATTTAGTACGATCGGCTGTAACCATGTCAATGGGTCATGTGATCAGTGTGCGGAGAATTTCGCATTGCCTCTCTGTAAAGGTGACATCATCAGTTTGCGTTGCTGCTTCTTTGCCTGTACAACCGGTACGGGTCATGTTCACTGCGACCGCAAAATGGTTGCCGCTGCATTTTCAAGATGAGTACTCAGGACAGACCGTAGTATACATTTTTATTGAAAAGAACTTGTTTGTGTGTGTCTGTACCATGTGACAAGTTTCCTTTCGATTGTGAGAAGTATTCTCGATCTAGATCCACCACAAACCTGCATCACCTTAATGCATCGATCACCGTTCTGCCAATTTGCCACTATCAGGCAAAACCCAGAAATAATTATGAATTATGTAGTGTGGCACATGGGTGAGCTGTGTGTAACTGAACAACGTACGCCTTTTGTCGTAGACGTTTTCACTGGTGACGATGCAGCTACGGATGGTCCATCAATACCCGTCATCGCTGGATCAGCAGCTGGTGGTGTTGCTGTTCTTGTGCTGGTTGTCGTTCTTCTGGTCTTCCTCATCAGGTAACTCGCGTATGTTATTTCCTAACCAGGTTACACATGTCTCGCTAGAGTATATTTTTGAATGAATGCGTTGAATGAATGGTATCCTTTATGTTAGCAAAATGAGTAGTATTTGAGAGAGAGAGAGAGAGAGATAGAGAGAGAACCCGACCCTACAGCGGCATTACTGTAGCGCGTTCTAAAATTAGGATGCTGGGCATAAAGAGTTAATGTACCTGTCCCTCCAGGAGGCGCTCACACAGAAGGGAACCGGACAACGCTCTCGTTGTGAACAGCCCTGACGCAGCAAGTGTTCAACCCAATCACGTGTATCAGAACGTGCAGGAGACTGACAGCAGACCAATCAGGTCATCCGACACATCTGGTAAAGAAACCAATTGATCTGCTTACTTACAGTGACATCAAACCATTTCCAGTCTTAAAATTGTTAACACATACAACGTAACGAATAATAAGAAATAAGTACACTCATATAGGCGCACCTCAGAGTAAAAACTACCCCCCCCCCCCACCCCCCACCCCCCCAAAAAAAAAATCCGTTACACTTTGGCTTTATACACATTGTCCAGAATATGAACTTCGTATTTCCTGTTTTGTAGAATTATTAGAACATGTTCAGCGTATGTGTGATTCATATTCTGAAGGATATAGTGAAGGGTGTGAAATTGTTTTATCAAAATATCATTACTTTTCAAACCATGCAATATTCTGATCGTTTGTTTTCAGATATATCTACGGCATACCTTGAACGTATTTTTTTCTATACAAAACGCATTATTTTCATCACATGTCTTCCATGCAGTTTATGGGTTTTTTTTGTTTTTGTTTTTTTTGTTAAGTTGTTTCTCTATAGAGAAACAACTTTATGAGACGGGGCAGATTTTGCTACGCGCAGCAGCAAGTTTCAGTGATACAAAACAAGACTGTGACGTTTCTCCGCACAATACGTACTTTCACGCACACAGTGACGTAACGAAATCTGCGTCATAGACACCTTACGTGCACACTTTGCTGCTGCGTTCTTTTTGGCGGGAATGACGTGTGTGTGTGTGTGTGTGTGTGTGTGTGTGTGTGTGTGTGTGTGTGTGTGTGTGGACGGATGTAATGATGGCTATCTCCTAAACCACCTCGCCGGATGGCTTTTTACTTTGAGATAAAATGGGCAGTCATATTCTCCAGAGCTATTTTTCACGATTTTTAGCCTGCCGCATTTTGAGAACAGTTATCGCCGATTTGAAAAAATCGGTCATGTCACGAATTTTTTCGAAAAAAAATGTTCAAATGGCTTCATTTTTGAAATTGGGAAGATCATCCAATTATACTGCCTGTTTTCGTAGCATAGCTCTGTAGCTCTGACAGGTTTTGTGTAAGAAAAATATTTCCGAGGTAGGGGTGGTTTGCATATAAGGCCAAATATCTATAAAAAGACTCCTTCTCATCATTCCGGTATTTTTGTCACTTGTGACAACTGCACATATGACATGAACTATTGCACGATTATAGCTTTAGTATTAAGAATAACAGAGCTTTTAGATAAACACATTTTTTCACGTTTCTGCGAGAAGCGCCGGTCAAAAAAGTTCCAATTTTGCAATTTCGTAAGTACAATCCAAGGCACTTTAAGTCCACGTTTCATCAGCTCTCTAGATCTTCCAGATTTTATGTCAAAATTATTCAGTCCCGGAAGTCACAAAAGCAACAAGGAAATCACAAGATATGAAGAAGTATCATCTGTCAGACGATCAGCGTGAGGCTGACGGCAAATGTTTGGTTCACAGACAAAATCTGCAAGTATCGTCACTGCTTCCGACATTTCATCAGCCCTCTACATCTTCCAGATTTCATGTGAAAAATAATTCAGTCGGAGAAGTCACAAAGCCAATAGGGAAATCACAGGACATAAACAAGCATCCTCAGACGATCTCAGTGCTAGAGGCTGACGCCAAAAGTTTAGTTCACGGAATTGACGTCATCTCTCTCTCTCTCTGTATGACGACCTGCTTGAGGCTGACGTCAAATGTTTAGTTCACGGAACTGACGTCTCTCTCTCTCTCTCTCTCTCTCTCTCTCTCTCTCTCTCTCTCTCTCTGGGGAGCCAGGGTGGCCGAATGGTAGCGCGTTGGACTTTCAATGCTTGGGCCGAGAGTTCGAATCCAGGCCGCTGGGGCCAAATATTTGTGCTGGCCTTTTTCTCGTTGCCCCGTCTTTGATATCACCCTTATGTGGTGGAAAAGAGCGTTAACTCCTGAACACCCACCTACCCACCTTCTCCCTCTGCCTCTCTCTCTCCCTTCTTCCCACACCCGGCCCCACCCCCAGTCACGTGGCTAATCGGTCGAGGTCGTAGAGGATCTAGTGTCATCGGTAGAACTTGGAGAGGGGAGAACCGGCAACAATAACAACAAAACAGACAAAATAAAATGAAGTTTGGAGAAACAACTTTGTAGGACGGGGCCGTTCCTCCTTGTTTTGTTTTTTGCTGCCCCAACTCTTTGCCAGCTCCAGTGGTGTTCCTGAAAGGTAATGGGTAGAATCCACGAAGGGCTCGGAAGCTGGGACAATTTTTTTTATATTATGCATGATGATGGAGATGAGGATGATGGTAAGATGATGCTATGGAGGTCCGTGTGGTTTGGGACTGCGGGACAGGGCCGCATTCCACGCTTCCTGTAAATATCCCGGCATTAACCAGGCCCGGGAACTGCGGCAGTTTATGTTTGTGTTTATCACTGTTACAGAAGATACCGCCATGCCACAAGACACGACGGGAGATTATGAAGATGTTGGAAACGACGCATCCACTTATGACAAACTGGAGATATACGAGAACAATAAGGACATCACTAATGTTTATACCGATTTGAAAACAGTACAGTGACGATATCGAGATACCCAGTGCACAAGCTGTCCTTTCTTTAGTTATAATTTTCCTGTGCATGTATCGGTTTTGTATATAACCAGTATGTTTGCTGAAATGAGCTTCTTTATGTAAAAACCAAAAACAAAAATACCCCACAAAAACACACACAGGAAAAAAATCACTATACAACCAAAATGTGTGTGCGTGCGTGCGTGCGTGCATGCGTGCGTGCGTGCGTGCGTGCGTGTGTGTGTGTGTGTGTGTGCGTGTGTGTGTGCGTGTGTGTGTGTGTGTGTGTGTTCTTGCTCAGCCAGCTCATTTTTAGAGCAACCGGAAAGTTTCATTCAAGTGACGTACGCTAAAAATCTGCAAACCACCGATTACATCCTTCCCTCAGCCTTTGTTAGACCTAACAGGAGGGTGTAATCTCTGCAGGAACCCTGGTAACTTTAACTGGTAACGTGCGTATTATTCCTCCCCCCCCCCCCCCTCGAAATTTTACCTGCGTTGTTCACGCCTGCTGAGACAAAATAAATCGTCATGGCCTGTGAGTCTCACTTCAGTACCTTAAACCTTAGGCAATGAATTGTACTGCACAGCTGCACTGAATCAGGTTACCGCCTCGTATCTGATTACAAGCAAATCCCAGACTGATTAAAGCGTTGAACAATCGTTATGTACTGCGCCAGTGTCATTCGGGCGGTGTGTGTGTGTGTGTGTGTGTGTGTGTGTGTGTGTGTGCAATCGTTATTGGAATAAAGAGGAGCAATGAATGAAAGAAAAACTGTGTCATCATGCACCCTGTGTGCGATATTCATATTTTGTGACGCTGTCCTGTGTTTGACGTACTTCGCATAGCACTTTGCCCAAACCACTGAAGGACAGTGACCATTTCAGTGCCGCTGCTTTAGTGCTTGTAGCACACGCGTATCTATAGTCAGATTTATGGGCAGAAATTCTAAAGCGTATCGCTCACAGCGGCACGTACACAGATCAGTTCAGAAAGATAACCCACAAATTGCAAGTTTTTGTCCTCAAGTCACAGTGAGCCGTCTCCTCTGTGGGGACCAGCAGTTGCAATTATGCGTTGCTCAGAAGTGTGGTGTGCGATGTATGTACATGTATACCTTTCATCCCCCCGTCCCCCCCCCCCCCCCCCCCCCCCCGGTCAAAGCATTTGCGCTAGTGAGTAACCCACGTGCAACACAATCTGGCCGAACTGACGTGCTTTTTACAGACCGAGGCGAGCTAGAATAGCGAGGTGAGCGAGACGAGCGGACTACGAAACGGTCACAGCCGGAAGCTAGCTGTATCTACCCATTTCAAGATGGCGGAAGATTGTGTGCGACGCGCGTTGACACTGATGTGTACCACACCGGTATCGACTCGATTACATTGTTATTCAAAGCTTAATTCGCAAGAAAGTCAACAATACAGACAAAAAGTAAAAGGAATAACACATATATTTCTGCAGACGCCTCCATCTTGATTCGTTCACCACAGAATTGAAAAAAAAAAAAAAAAAAACTGCCATCATCGAGTCGCACCATGCGTACAGCCGCCATCTTGTCTAGCAAATGTAGCACCTCCTGCGGGGGTCTAACTTTCCTCGGCTAGGGGCTAAGTCGCCTTGACCTATAAAACGCCAAGCTGCTCTCCCGATACGTAGGGGCTTGTTTTCCTCGCTCTATAAAACGCACCACTGGTCTAAACCGGAGATAGTCTCTCAGGACCACCTCACGCTCCACCGAACATAACACGGGACACTCGAAATTCACTCTATGACAGTAAGTTGAACTAAAGAAACTTGATATGTATGTGTGTGTTAATATGTGTGTGTGGGTGGGTGGGTGTTTGGGGGTTTAACGTCCTTTTCCACCACATAGGGTGATATCAAAGACGGGGCAACGATGAAAAAGCCAGCACAAATATTTGGCCCCAGCGGGGATCGAACTCACGACCCGAGCATTAGAAGTCCAACGCTCTACCATTCGACCACCCCGGCTCCCCGTGTGTGTGTGTGTGTGTGTGTGTGTGTGTGTGAGAGAGAGAGAGAGAGAGAGAGAGTGTGTGTGTGTGTGTGTGTGTGTGTGTGTGTGTGTGTGTGTGTGTGTGTGTGTGTGTGTAATGCTATCAACCTATTCTCTTTTCTTACAGTAACCTACGTAGACTACTATAATGTGCAGCTGTGTAAGTGGTGTGATGCCAAACACCGGCAACACAACTCTGAACGATCTGTGAACATAACACATTATAAATGTTAAAATCCTCCTCCTTCTTCTTCTTCCTCTTCTTCGGCTTATTACATATTTGGTGTTTAATTTATGTGTTCTTCACAGGCCACGCAATATGTACACAGCATCTTACCCACCCTCGGCTTTTCATTCTCCTTTCTAGATTGTCAGAGTGTCCTCGTTGAAAGCCTGCCGGTTCTATTCATGACCAACTCTGTACTGACTGCGTCCGTTTCAATGCTGACAAGGAAGGATATCAAACTACACTGAGCAAAGCTTTAATCTAGACAGCTGTCTCATGTAATCCAAACAATGCGGCAGTACATACAGTGGATACGACATGCATGAAAGGCGAACGTGGCTTTGTTAGCTGGCTGCATTTTGAAGCCTATGAAGTCGGGCTGAACGACTGTTCTCAAAGTCATGTCGCGAGTACAGTTCGGGATCGTCTGGCTTTTTCTGGTTGTCAAGTGCTGCTGCTGTGATGAACACTTTGGTAAGCTGCACATTTCGCTACTTGAAATGTAAATGTCATATGTCATTCCTTAAATAACGCCTCTGTGTGTGTGTGTGTGGGGTGTGTGTGTGTGTGTGTGTGTGTGTGTGTGGGGGGGGGGGGGGGTGTTTGGGGGGGGGGGGGGGGGGGCGTGCATGTGTGTGTGTGTGTGTGTGTGTGTGTGTACAACAAACAGTACAATCTTTTCTTTTTTGGTGTGGTTGTGCTTGTGAGTTTTACATCCTTGTAGCTTTAACCGGGTAGTAGTATTGAAATCTCGCCCCGCCTCCTTTTTCCCCCAGTGTCACAAATTGTATAGTCAGGGTCACGCTCGTGAAGTATCAGACTGGGTTTTAAGGGTACAGTTTCAGCCTTTCATCTCATATGCCACTAACATGACACCACAAACACCTACCACATGAATGCCGTGTTTCAGTGGGGAAGACAAAATAAAGCCGTACCTGTGGCTGCTTCAGTTTTTAACTTTCCAGCGACATGGTCCGTTGATTCCGTATGCTGGGTATAATAATAATAATAATAAGTATTGTATAGGCGCTTTACCCAATTTCGTGAATCGGCTCAAAGCGCCGCGAACTGAACCCAACACGCACGCTCACGTGAATCACACGCATTCTCTCACACACTGGACATAAAGACACCATTACAATCACGTGGTGCGAAGGGTCAGCTCAGCTATTTAAGTTTCGGAATTTAGAATTGACTTTATTTTTCAAATTTTTTGGGCTGAACATTTCCAAAGCAAAGGGGGAGGAAGCCGGAGTATCCGGAGAGAACCCCCGACGATCGGCCCGAATGAACGGTGCCACACACGAGAAGGAAAAATAATACCGAAAACGGCTAAGTTCAAGCTGGACAATCTGAATTTAACACAAAGCAGTTTTATGCATTATATACATGCCTATATCTATATATCTAAGCTCACAAACCTTTCAGGAATGTTTTGGTGTTTCGTGTGCTAATAAAAAAATTAAAATATGACACGAAGAGCACCATCATTCCCGATACTGAACGCTCCTCGTTTGCCTATTTCCAGTTTTGATGAAAAGTTGGAAACATGCGAGGAAGAACTTTATCAAATCTTTATTAGTTTTTTTTTTTATTATTATTTATGTGCAAGGTTGACAAAGATAAGGAATTCAAATTAACTGAACTGATGCTTTTAATTTCAGAAAATGTGGCACTTACTAAACCGTGTAATATGAGTTCGCAATGGCATGACTATCCTGTCGGCAATGCTGTCAACGGAAACACCGAGGGGAAATACAACGAAGGAAATTGTATACACAGTGGACCTGATGACTATAATTCGTTCTGGCAAGTGAACCTCGGCAGGCGATACCCCGTCTACAGCATCACTATCTGGGCTCGAGAATCTGACCGTTATGGAACACGTAAGTGGTAACTGCTCTCTCTCTCTCTCTCTCTCTCTCTCTCTCTCTCCCAAGGGCATATTCGGCATGGGGTCCCCAAGGATCGGTACTAGGACTTCTGTTGTTCTCCATCTTTATAAATGACTCGCCCATATTTCTGATGTCAGTGCTATGTGACATGTTTGCCGATGACAGTACTCTCTATGTGTCGAATAAACAAGTATCCCAGATCACTGAATCTCTCCAACAGGGTCTAAATGACGTTTCCTCCTGGCGTTCATCTAATCACATACATATCAATCCTAACAAAACAAAAAGCATGTTGATTACAACCCGCCAGAAACACCAGCTCTCCCCACCACCTTGCAAACTTACCATTGGTTATGCTGAAATTAAACAGTTCTCGGTGCACAGGCTATTAGGTGTGATTGCTGATGATCAGCTAAAATGGAAATCACACGTTGACCACGTTTGCAGGACAGTAGCTAAGAACCTTTACTTATCACCTAAACTGAAAATATATACACGTATAGACTGTGACCACCGCAAACTCTCTTTTGCCCTTGTTAAACCCCATATAGATAATGTTTCTAATGTGTGGGATAGTCATGTTCACTTATCTGAACTCCACTCCCTATACAGAAGATCAATAAACCACTTTCAATTCCACCATTCCTATGGACCAAAGATTCAAACAGCTTGGGATTCTGTCTTTGCGCAGTCAACATATCCTGAACAAATGTCTACTTGTACATAGTACCATCCACAGCAATGCTTCGTCATACCTTAAATCACTCATTAAACAACCGACGTATAATCTGAATAACCATATCAGGTCTGTGTGTGTGTGTGTGTGTGTGTGTGTGTGTGTGTGCGTGTGTGTGTGTGTGCGTGTGTGTGTGTGTGTGCGTGTGTGTGTGTGTGTGTGTGTGTGTGTGTGTGTGTGTGTGTGTGTGTGTGTGAGAGAGAGAGAGAGAGAGAGAGAGAGAGAGAGAGACAATGACAATGATTCTTTATTTATCAACGGTTCAAGCTTTAACACAAAGGTCAATTTTCGAACTTGCCGTTGCTACAGCTACTACATAACTATAACGAACAGCTACACTACACAAAAAGAAGGCGCAATTCAACACACACACACACACACACACACACACACACACACACACACACACACACACACACACACACACACACACACACACAATTTTGTAGTAAAATGGCAACACCACTGATTAGTATATATGACATATATAGTAAAGCATGCCATCGAAATCTTACGTTGATTTCAGGAACGCTAGAGTGTTGCTCTTTAAGAGAGAGAGGGCTGTTGCACTTTTATGTGTTGCGGAAGTGAGTTCAAGCGTGAACTACCAGAAACTTGTCTTTAAAACATGAATGTGTGGTCTGGGAACGATGAAGAACATTCATTTAGTGGCATGAAGAGGCGTTGACTTGGAGAGAAACTTGTGCACATGTTTCTTGGGGAAATAGATTGTTCCCAATTTTATACAGAAACACGCATTTGCTGAACTGGAGGTGTTTGTCGAGGGGAAGCGTGTCCAATTTCTCAAGCTTTTGGTTGGTTGTCATTTGAGAATCCGGAAGTAAGAGTTTGGCCACTCGCCTGTGAAGAGAGTTAAGCCTTTTTAAGTAGACGTCGCTAGCACAATCCCATAGAGTCGATGCGTAGTCAATATGTGATCTTATGTGTGCGCAGTAGAAGAGAGAGAGAGAGAGAGATGGCTCATTGGCTCCCTTGTGTAACAATGGGAGTCTATGTTGTAACCCTCCGTCGTCTGTGTGTGTGTGTGTGTGTGTGTGTGTGGGTGTGTCCGCAGTAAACCTTAACATTGGCATTTTCTCAGAATCTACAAAGAGCAGAGTCACCAAACTTGGCATGCTGATAGACAGTCATAAGACCTTTCAAAATATATAATTTTGAATGACCTTGACTCAAGGTCAAGGTCACTAAAGCTGTCTGTTTGAAAATTTTACATAGGCATTTTCTTGGAGTCTACAAATGCCAGAGGTTTTGAACTTTGCATGATGATAGACATTGATAAGAACTTTACAGATATACATGTATTCAATGGCCTTGTGTGAAGGTCAAGGTCAGACAAGTTATTTTCCGCATTTCCGTAGAAAACCTTAACATTGGCATTTTCTCAGAATCTACAAACAGCACAGGCACCAAACTTGGCATGCTGATAGACAGCCATAAGGCCTTTCAAAATATATCATTCTGAGTGACCTTGACTCAAGGTCAAGGTCACTAAAGCTGTTTGTTTTAAAATTTTGCATTGGCATTTTCTTGGAATCTACAAAAACCGGAGGTTTTAAACTTTGCATGATGATAGACATTGATAAGAACTTTACAGAAGTACATGTATTCAATGGCCTTGTGTCAAGGTCAAGGCTGTACAAGCTTTTTTCCGCATTTCCGCAGTAAACCTTAACATGGGCATTTTCTCAGAATCTACAAAAAGCAGAGGCACCAAACTTGGCATGCCTATAGACAGCCATAAGACCTTTCAAAATATATCATGTTGAATGACCTTGACTCAAGGTCAAGGCCACTAAAGCTGTCTGTTTTAAAATTTTGCATTGGCATTTTCTTGGAATCTACAAAAACCAGAGGTTTTAAACTTTATATGGTGATAGACATTGATAAGAACTTAACAGATATACATGTATTCAATAGCCTTGTGTCAAGGTCAAGGCCGTACAAGCTATTTTTGTGAAACCGTAACATTGGCATTTTCTCAGAAACAACAAACAGCAGAGGCGCCAAACTTGCCATGCTAATAGACATTGATAAGAACTATATACCCATACCACTTTAAATGACCTTGACTTTGAGTCAAGGTCATTAAAGGTGTCTGTTGTCAATTTCAATATTACCGTCTTTGGAGAAACTACAAATACTTGAGGCATCCAACTTGGTGTAATGATAGACATCTTATTTGAATGACCTTAGCCCAAGGTCAAGGCCATTTAGTCAGTTTTGGGGAAAAGTGTAATATTGCCATGAACTAAGAACACCAGAGACACCTTACTTGGCTTGATGATAGATAGTGGTAAGATTTTTTACAAACATACTCTTTTGAATGACCTTGACCCATGTCACAAGGGAGCCATGGAGGCTTTTGCCTCTCTAGTTTTTAAGCTGGGTTTCTGTGTTTGAAGATATCCGGAAAATGGCGTACTGTAAAGTGTATGTGGGCAACAAGCTGTGCTACGAATTTCCCCAAAACACCGAGGATCTTTCACGTCGCATCAACATCAACTGCACAGATGGGGTGATAAATGGCAGAGTTGTGAAAGTAACCAAGAACGTCACTGGGAGTACCTTTTCCGGAAAATATTACGCCATCAACTTCTGTGAAGTTAAAATTTGGAGTAAGTACAAACAAGTCTATACAGAGAGAGAGAGAGAGAGAGAGAGAGAGAGAGAGAGAGAGAGAGAGAGATGAAATGAAATGAAATGAAATGAAATGAATCTTTATTTTGCAACGGTTGATGTTTTGACGCAACGTCGGGGGCACCTCATTGTGTATATATATATATATATATATATATATATATATATATATATATATATATATATCCTAGATCTAGGGAGCGCTCTCACCTTTACTTCCTTCCTCTCTCTCTCTCTCTCTATATATATATATATAGAGAGAGAGAGAGAGAGAGAGAGAGAGAGAGAGGCGTGGGTGGGAGGTTGGTTGGGGGTTTAATGTCCTTTTCCACCACATACGGGTGATATCAAAGACGGGGCAACGATGAAAAAGCTAGCACAAATATTTGGCCCCAGTCGGGATTTGAACTCACGACCCGAACATTGGAAGTCTATCATTCGGCCACCTTGGGTCAGAGAGAGAGAGAGAGAGAGTAATGAGTAATGAAATTCTATTTTCCAACGGTTGAGGTAATTAACGGAAAACATTTTCAGAACTGCCGTTGTTAAAACTACATACTCAAGCTACAAACTGATCATGATGATGATGGTGATGGCATCATCATCATCGTCGTCTATTCAGGTCAGAGCTCACACGCATAGGTGTTACCGCTACCTTGTTTTACCTACAGGTTGTAGTGACCGTTTCTGGGGGAGTGGCTGTGACCAGGTGTGTGGTGAGTGTCGTGACAATGCTCCGTGTGACAAGGTGACGGGGAACTGTCCTGCTAGATGTGCTGACGGGTCGCACGGCGAGAAATGTGACAAAACCTGCAGCGCCAACTGCACTGGAACATGTGACCAGAACACAGGGAACTGTCACGGTTGTAAACATCCTGGGGTCCTACTGCCTCTCTGTCGTGAAGGTTAGACTGTTCTCTCTCTCTCTCTCTCTCTCTCTCTCTCTCTGCTGTCTAAATTAAGTCGCTTAGTTACTTCTGACACGTGCAAAGTCATCTGGATTATGCGTCCACTCTGTGGGACGAGTTTAGCGAAAATTAGTTCAAAAAAGGTAAACTCCATTCACCGGCGCGCTGTCAAACTCATACACTCGGGTAATTGTACTACCGACCAAAAGTTTAAAATCCTCAAACTCCTTCCTCTAAAAACCATCTGGAATTTAAGAAATGCTTACTGATGCACAAAATTGTTTACTGCAAAGCCCCAACATATCTTCATCAACTATTTAATTTCAAACATAAGAAACAACACAACACGCGGAACAGTCTATTCGCAGTGCCTCGGCGAAGGGTTGATATCTATAAATGTTTTTCTCAGGGGCGTCCATATGGAACTCTTTACCACTGAGTACATCCAAAACGTTTCCTCTAAATTCATAAACTTCAAATAAATCCTGCACGACACGCTGATCTGACATTGTCCATATATATTATTAGAACATGTTTTTGCATTTTAGTGATGGCTATGAAGGTCTTACTTGGCATACAGCCTATATTGCACATGCCACGATTGTTTTGATTTGTTTATCATGTGTACTTTTTCTCCCCTTCATTTCCTTTAGATAGTTTGTAGCTGTTGTTTTTCAGTACCCTTGAATGTAAAATAACACTTACAGGTCAGCCTGTAAGACAGGCAGCAATGCCTAAATGCTCTATCCTGAATGAAAACTTTTCATCATCATCATCATCATCATCATCATCCTCTTCCTCCTCTCTCTCTCTCTCTCTCTCTCTCTCTCTCTCTCTCTCTCTCTCTCTCTCTCTCAAGACATTCTTGAAATTGTACGTGTCAGGTGTGTTTAGGTTGTCCTGACGATACGTTCGGTCAGAACTGTTCCGAGAGCTGCAGCCAGAATTGTGCAGATGTGTGTGACAAGATCAGTGGCCATTGCACGTGCCAGGCAGGGTGGGAACCGCCAAACTGTACCATCGGTAAGACTTACTTCTCTTCAGAGAGAGAGAGAGAGAGAGAGAGAGAGAGAGAGAGAGAGGGGGTGTTTAACGTCCTTTTCCACCACATAAGTGTGATATCAAAGACGGGGCAACCAGAAGAAGGCCAGCACAACTGTTTTGGCCCCATCCGGGATTCGAACTCGCGACCCGAGCATTGGAAGTCCAACGCTCTACCATTCGGCCACCCCGGCTCCCCGAGAGAGAGAGAGAGAGAGAGAGGGGGGGGGTGATTGTTTGGGAGTTTAACGTCCTTTTCCACCACCACCGAGAGAGAGAGAGAGAGAGAGAGAGAGAGAGAGAGAGAGAGAGAGAGATGATGATGATGATGATGAAACTTTATTTATCAACGGTAAAAGTTTTGACAGAAATTCGCCAGTTTGCAAACTTGCCGTTGCTAATACTACAGAGACTATCTACTAAAGAAAAAA
This sequence comes from Batillaria attramentaria, assembly GCA_018292915.2. NCBI lineage: Eukaryota > Metazoa > Mollusca > Gastropoda > Batillariidae > Batillaria > Batillaria attramentaria. The sequence goes on from JACVVK020000199.1 coordinate 819,257, forward strand.
AAAGGGAGCAAGATATAAAAGGTATTATGCACTAAACTACAAGAAACAAAAACCATCGAGAAAAAACGTCCATCAGGTCAAAACGCATTCACACACACGTGCGACCTTCGTAAACACAGATCACTGATACAATACTGAAGTGATGCAAAATAGAAAATCAAAATAACAGGTTGCCGCGTAACGTACGTTACGTGCGATCCATCAGGTACTGTTTGAGTGCACGCTTAAACGTAGAAGTAGATATATTTAGTTTCAGGTGTGAAGGGAGGGAATTCCATTGTAATGTTCCAGCGAAGGAAAGGCTTGTTTTGAATAAGTCAATACGGGGTAATGGTAAGCGCAGGATGCCATTCCTCGAGGTCCTCTCATGCTGCTGATTTAAATTAAAAAGAGTTTTCAGATATGGTGGCATTTTCTCATTGAAGATTTTATGTATGAATACACACTTATTGTAAGTAAGCTGGTGTTCAAGGCTAAGAAGATTAAGCTTTTTTAATTTTTTGCTAGTTGGGAGAGGTTTTGGAAGAACCATTTTAACAGCTCTCTTGTACAGCGAATTGAGTCTGGCCATATGGACATCGCTGCACCCGTCCCAAACAGTGGAGGCATAACTAACATGTGAGGTTATATGTGCGTGAAAAAACAGCTTTCGGCTATGGATATCGGTTATGTGCCTTAACTGAGAAAGTAAATATACGTTTTTCGAAAGAGTTTTACACAGTGCATTAATCTGGGCCTCCCATTTCAGCTGATCGTCAACAATAACACCTAAAAATCGATGGTCTGTAACTTGCTGAACCGGCTGGCCGTTCAAACAAAGGTTTAATGGGGACAGATGGCGCTGATGTTTTTGCCGCGTTGTGACTAGCATACTTTGTGTTTTATTGGGATGTAAGACCATGTGGTTGTCATGACACCATGTTACTACTTCATTTATGCTATCTTGCAGACACATGTTTATTTCTGATACGTGTTTGCCGGTAGCATGCAAACTAGTATCATCAGCAAACATATCGCAGTTTACATTTGTGTTAGTGACATGCAGAGGTAGGTCGTTAATAAACAGGATAAATAGCAATGGGCCTAAGATGGACCCCTGCGGTACCCCATAACGAACATGCCCATCGGCGGAGAGAGAGAGAGAGAGAATAATGAAATTTTATTTTCCAACGGTTGAGGTAATGAACGGAGAATAGTACATTTTCGTAACTGCCATTGTTAAAACTACATACTCAAGCTACAAACTGATGATGATGATGATCATAATGATGATGGTGATGGGGTCGTCGTCGTCGTCATCATCATCATCATCATCTATTTAGGTCAGAGCTCACACGTGTAGATGAGCAAGCTGTTACTACCTTGGTTTACCTGCAGGTTGTAGCGACGGTTACTGGGGAAGTGGCTGTGACCGGGTGTGTGGTGAGTGTCGTGACGATGCTCCGTGTGACAAGGTGACGGGGAAGTGTCCTGCTACATGTGTTGACGGGTGGCACGGTGAGAAATGTGACAAAAACTGCAGCGTCAACTGCACTGGAACGTGTGACCAGAACACAGGGAACTGTCACGGTTGTCGACATCCTGGAGTCCGACTGCCTCAGTGTCGTGAAGGTCAGACCTCGCCGAAAGGTTGATATCTTTAAATGTAGCCTGTCTTTATCAGGGGCATCCGTATGGAACTTTTTACCATTGAGTATCTTAAACGTTTCAAAATTCATAAACTTTAAACAAATCCTATACGACACGCTCATCTAACATTGACCATATATATACATATCTTTTTTGCATTTTAGTGATGGCTGTGAAGGTCTTACTTTGCATACAGCCAATATAACAAGCACATGCCACGTATGTTTTGATTTGTGTATCATGTGTACTTTTTCTCCCCTTCGTTTCCTTCAGATAGGTTGTAGTATTTTTTCAGTACCCTTGAATATAAAATAACAGGACAACCTGTGAGACAGGCAGCAATGCCTAAATGCTCTATCCTGAATAGACGTTTCATCATCATCATCATCATCATCATCATCATCTCTCTCTCTCTCTCTCTCTCTCTCTCTCTCTCTCTCTCTCTCTCTCTCTCTCAAGACATTCTTGAAATTGTACGTGTCAGGTGTGTTTAGGTTGTCCTGACCGTAAGTTCGGTCAGAACTGTTCCAAGAGCTGCAGCCAGAATTGTGCTGATGTGTGTGACAAGATCAGTGGCCATTGCACGTGCCAGGCAGGGTGGGAACCGCCAAACTGTACCATCGGTAAGACTTACTTCTCCTCAGAGACAGACAGACAGACAGACAGACAGAGATGATGTCTTTATTTTAGGATATGCTGTCAAGTGTATAGAATGTGAGTGCAATGCATCATTTTGTGAATTAACATATTGCTCGGCGTATTCAACCATACTGATAGTTGTTACAAAACGGGCCCGCCAATGAACCCCTCTGCTTGAGCTTTTGGTGCTGGCCATGCGATTTCGCTGCTATGCTGAAGGGTTGCTTTGTGGTGATTTTCTGCTTAAATTATTTTTATCCATGCGAGGATGGGACAAATGGGATTGACTGCTCCGGTAATTGTGTGACTGAGGGAGAGCGTGCGAGTGAAAATGATTAAACGTTCGTCATAGTCATTTAAATCCTTTAGGGTTATACGAGAAAATCCCTTCCAGAAAGGTCAACACTGCTGGCAGCAGACTCGTGACCATCACCGGACATTTTCTCGCATTGAATATACACGGTTGTACGGAATCAAGTAATTTTTATTTATCATAAGTATTACGAAACTGGTCTACGACGTGATGTTAATAGAAAAGTATGGCCTCATTAGTTCGTCCAGGTTGCAAAACATAATGAGTGGCCCTCGTAATACTCGCATTTTGATATTCAGAGTGTCTTGACGGCTATTACGGCCAGAGCTGCAACCAGACCTGTAGTGTGAACTGTCAAAACATTTCATGTGACAAAGTCTCTGGATATTGCACGTGTAAACCTGGACTGAAACCGCCACACTGCACAGAAGGTAACGTAACTATTAACTGGTTATGTTTTTTTTTTTTGTAATTTTAAGTCAGTTCCTAAACATGTTTAAAATTGTTTTAAAATTTTCAGCTGTGGTCAAAGAAATTCATTCTCTCCATGATATACCATTTTAGCGTCATTTGGTAAAAGTGTCATGGATTTGATGAGCACTAATTTCCCTTTTTCCCTTTTGCCCTGGCCAGGAAGAAAGGCTGCCAACACTGGGGATACAACGCTTGTTATTGCTGGATTTGATGAGCACTAATTTCCCCTTTTCCCCTTTTCCCTCGCCAGAAACAATGGCTGCCAACACTGGGGACACAACGCCTGTTATTGCTGGATCGGCGGCTGCTGGCGGTGTTGTCCTTCTGCTGGTTGTCATTCTTCTGGTGTTCCTCATCAGGTAACTCGCTAATACAATTCAATTCAATTCAAGTTGGTAACATTAAAATGAAAAACAAGTAATTGTACAAACATGTGTGAAAGAAAAAGGGTGGTGCTGTAAAAAAAAATGACCACGCCTTTCCCCCGGGGGTACTGCCCGAAATTCCGTTAAACCAAATCATCATCATCATCATCATCATCACCACCACATTTGTCAGAATAAAAAGAACAAAAAATGGTAGTTTTTGAATATCCACCTCCGTTCTTCACACACCGGTAATGTCGATGTAAAGTTTGTGTGCAAATGTTCCTGCTTCAGAAGGAGGCGCACGAGTAGAGAGCAGCCTGATGAAGCTCGTGTGGTTGAGCGTTCTGACATAACAAGTGATCTCACCAGTCCTGTGTATCAGAACGTAGCGGACATGGACAGCGAACCAATCAGCGCGCCTGACACAACAGGTGAACTTTCTAAACAAAATAACAAACAGAGCGGTGGTGTAATAAGTAGCGCGTCGGGTTTAGCCGCTGCGCTACTGAACGGCCGTCACCAATGTCATGGCGATGAAGCGTAGGTTCGAGCCCAGGCCGAGCTTGTGATATGTGATACCGGCTTTTCCTGGCTCCCGGGCTGCTCATCGGGGGGTTTCTATCCGGCTTTCCTCCCCCAGCAAAATTGCAACAACAACAAAATGTTAAAAAAAAAGAGGATGTGTATTGGGTGGCGCTGCACCGCGGCGACGCGCTTCCCCCGGGGGAGGAAGCGTGTAGTGATTGCAGCAACAAAAGCAACAGATAGGCGAGTGAACGCTGCAAGGGAGCGAACTGTGCCTGTATAAAGGAGTCTCCCTCTCGAAAGCAAAATAATATACACAGCACACGAATCAAAACAATCGAGCAACAATAATAAAATGACCAAAAAAAGAAATGCAATGTAATGAATTTAATTTCGTTGGTTTCCTGTAAATTAGAAAGAAACAAAAAAGAGGGGTAGTGAAATAACGATAGTTGTGTTCGCAAAGTAATGCATCCACCTTTTCCTTTTCTTGTATTCTATTTTCGTATTATTTGGTGCTTTCAGATACACAGTACACGAGACCAGTCGCACTTGTCAAGCCGAAACTGGAGTCCAAACCCAGCCCAGCCCAACGAGGTCAAGTGTACGAGAATGTGGCTTTTAGTAGAGATGAGCACCCAACTTTATCCCGGCAGCCCACAGTCGACACTGAAACAGGCGACGACGACGAGGCTTCGGGTCTTGCTGATGACGTACGACAAGCAGATGACGTGTACTACAATGACGATGAGTACATGACGTCACAGGCCGTGACCCTTGGCCTTGACCGCGTGCAGCAGTATCTGCTGGAGAAACTCCGCGGGGACATTCTTGATGACGAATTTCAGGTGCTTGTCTATTGGTCAGTTTGTGTCTGTCTGTCTGCCTCTTTGCTGGGGCGGGATAATTATTCTAATGTGGAGTTTTGGACTTTCAATGCTGGGGTCGTGACTTCTAATCCCGGCTGGGGACAAATATTTGTGTGGCCGTTTCATGTTTCCAGGCCTTTGTTATCACCCACACGTGGTGGAGGAGGACGTTAAACTAACAAACACTCACCCGCCCTCTATTCTTTGAGTCGGGGGAGCCGGGGTGGCCGAATGGTAGAGTGTTGGACTTCTAACGCTCGGGTCGCGAGTTCGTATCCCGGCTGGGGCCAAATATTTGTGCTGGCTTTTTCATCGTTGCCCCGTCTTTGATATCAGCCGTATATGGTGGAAAAGGACGTTAAACCCCCAAACCCTCACCCACCCACTTTGAGCCGGGATGGCCGAATGGTAGAGCGTTGGACATTCATGAGATCGAATCCCGGCTTGGGCCAAATATTTGTGCTGGCATTTTTCTCGTTGCCACGTCTTTGATATCACCCACACATGGCGGGAAAAGGACGTTAAACTCCCAAAACACCAATCCACCCACTTAACCGTCTCTCTGTCCATACTAAAAATAAATAAAAATATCTCTTGTTACACTTGAATACGCGTAATGCAAAAATGCTTTCCAATAACAGTGAAAACTGACGCACTCGGGCTGCTCGTCACGTTTGAACAAACACTGCATTTCCTTCCACGACCTCCCGTACGCCTGTACCCATCTCTCATGAGCTGTGTGTCTGTTTGTTGCTGTTGCTGACGTGCTCAGATCACAGACCACCTGTAGGCATGCTGGCTGAATGTATACATATACGTATATCTACACATATATGCCTGTACCCCCTGATGGGGTTTCTGGAAATAAAGAAACTGAAACTGAACTGAAACTGTCTCCATCTTGTCTGCAGAATCTACCCACTGGGCTCCAGCGGGACAGTGACGAAGGATCAAAGGGGGAGAACCGCCCCAAAAATCGCTTCAACAACACTATTCTGCCATGTGAGATTTACAGGGGCTAATGCAACCACTGTTTATGCTCGCAGATCGTTCTGTGCTGTTTTCTTGCTATTAATCATTACACCGCTTAGATACCTGGACAGCGACAGCGTCTGTAATGCTGGCACTGAGCCAACAAACGCGGCGACAACATTACATACATAACAACAATTGTAGAATTTGATTGTTCGGCCGCTTGTGCAAAATGTAGACGACAGTGCGATACATTGTATTGGTCATCAAGATAGAATATTTCGAGCGTACAGACACAAAAGATAAGCTGGCTTAGCTAAGATGGAATTAGCCCGTTTAAATAAAAATATAACATATATATATATATATATATATAGCAATATAACATAGGTTTTAGCTGTGTCATGTCCGCTATGCCCTTGCCATCTTTTAGTTTAGATTTCTTAGTTTAGTAGCATAGTATTAGACTTGGACATCACACATTGCTTTAGGATCTGTGTTTAATATGTATGGATTTATATGTCTAGATAAATTAATGTAGGGGTGCATGTGTGTGTGTGTGTGTGTGTGTGTGTGTGTGTGTGTGTGTGTGTGTGTGTGTGTGTGTGTGTGTGTGTGTGTGTGTGAGCCAGAAGAAAATTTTCTGCCATCGACAGACAACAAAGTTATATTTAATTGAATTGAATTGAATTGAAATAGTGACCTTGCATGCATGCACTTTCCATATTAGTACACTCACCATATACAACTTGAACCGTGTCTTTTAGGATCTTTAATGTTAGTTTTCACGGTAACTTTTGCTGCACTGTGGAGTATCTGTGTTTTGCTGTTTTTTTGTTTGTTTGTTTGTTTGTTTTTTTAGTGACAGGTTTAACATCTGCCTCTCGCTATTTTCTTCTCTCGTTTTACATTGTATTTCTATGTGTTTTTTTTAAAAATATATATCGGTATGTTACATTTTTAGTCTTTCATTATTATTGTATTTTTCACAGGGAGTCTTGAAATAAGATAAAAGAAATTTAAAGAAAATGATTAGAGTACTACATAAATCAGGTTACCTAGTTGTTGTTGTTTTTTTTTTTAATTTATTTTCATCTCAGATGACGCCACTCGTGTTATTCTTCACGGAAATCCAGGCCCTGACACCCACGATTACATTAATGCCAGCTACATCAGGGTGAGAACATTAACAGAAATAGCAACGCCACTGCAGAAACTTCTTCTTCGCCATGTTTATTTTCGTCTCAAAGAAAGTTACAAAATCTTTATAGAGACACTTTTTAAAAGGACATGTACATAATTATTAACAACTAACAATAAGTAAAATAAATTAAAAAGTACACATACAACACTGCAGAAACTGAACTTTTCTTTTAACAGACTTATTTTTGAGTAGTTTGCAGAATCAACAAAATATTGAAAACGTGTACCATGCATGCTATAGATAGTACATTGTTATTATTATTATTTATTAATTAATTAATTAATTCCTTCATTTTTTTAATTTTACATTAGAAGCTCTAAGCTTTGAAGATTTTTCATATTTGTGACCGGTTCTCGCGAAAGGGACCGTAAGTCGGGCTAGGCCGAACGCCGCTACAGGCGAAAAGAGTGCCGGGGGTCAGTATGGCCGCCTTGTGAGTAGCCAACTTCAACTGCTGATATCTATGTCAATTTTAGTAGTACAGCTTTCATTCTTATATTGAATTAAACTGCATAACCAGTAGATTGCAGCGATATACAATCTCAAACTTGATAATTTTCGACTTATGGTCCCTTTTTGTTGTTTTGGGTGTTGAGGTGTAATGTGCCGGTCGTATCTGTGTCATTTGTGCTTTGGTTTCAAGAACTTTCCATTTCTATAAGAAAAAACTTCAATTTTGTACTTGGTTCTTTGTTTAAAATTCATTTCAGGGTTATTCCCAGGACAAGGCATACATAGCAGCTCAAGGTAGGAAAATAAATAAATAAACAGATACACAAAACAACTGAAAAAAATACTGTGTTAGGACTTGGTCATGACAGCCACTTTGTAACGATGTTAGGGCGACTCTGGTACTTATAATGAATGTCTGTTGCAGGCCCAAAGACAAACACAGTTTGCGACTTCTGGCAAATGGTGTGGCAGGAAAACATAACTCACATCGTCATGCTGACGAAGCTGACAGAGGGAGAAAAGGTTTGAGTCCCCAAATAAATAATTAAATAGATTTAAACTGTGAGTATGTGTATACCAGACATGAGGAGAAGAGTATTGTATATTTTGGTACACTTATCTCCGTGATAGACCACCGGACATTGTCTTCCTATACAGTATTTAACTGCGTAATTCTACAAAGAGCGACAATTGAAAGAATTGCAATATATGGAGAAATTCCGACAGCATATTGGCCAGTAACTCACCTGTAAACAGTGATGTCGTGCTCGTAACCTCTGCCAGCATGTGCTAAAAGGGTGTAGGTGTCTATCCAATCCATGACGCTTAGGTCCTCGACTTGCGCCTCGTTCAAATAACAATTTTCTCGGTTCTTCCATAAATCTTGGTATTTTGCACTTTATTTACGATACCTGATATTAGTTTTGTATACCCACTGGAACAACATCATCATTCAATGTCTGTAGCATCTGCCTAGGGTTTACTGAATAATTCTGTGTGATTGTTCAACAATAGTAATTATCAATCCAACATAAGGGCTCTCAGTACTTCTCCGATTTCAATGGCGATTGTGCAGAACAAGTGCGTGAAGTACTGGCCACGGATGGGAAAGCGCTGCAAGTACAGCTCTGTTGAAGTAACAGGCCTAGACGTTGATCAAAGGGCTGACTGCGTCATCAGGACGTTTGACGTCAAAAGAACTGGAGTGAGTCATCATTGCATACATTGAACCATATCCGTAAGGATGTGACTTGAGTGCCCCCTTCAAATATCTTTAAATGGCATGGAATTTAGCGAAAATATTGCCAATATCCCCCCCCCCCCCCCTTTTTTTAATAGTTTTTTTTCTTTATATAAGAGACCAGGTGTATTAATAATAATAATAATAATGAGGATTTGTCTGTGTATTGTCATAGTAAGTCACAAATTATCTTCTTTAAAGATTCAAATTTCAATTGATGACAATTTTAAGTTTCGTGTTTTATAAACCTATTTTGCAGGCAACTTCCAGTCGTCACGTGACCCAGTATCATTACGTCACGTGGCCGGATCACTCGGTACCCACTGCTACAGCCCTGGTGGACGTTTGGCGGACAGTCACCACCAGTCACCGCAACCAACAGTCACCGTCACCACTCCTGGTTCACTGCAGGTTCGCTGATACGGGCAGTTTGTAATGTTCCTAAAAAAAAAGGACGCAGTCAGAGCTAGTGTAGTTTCGATACTCAGTGAAAATTTACGTCTTACAAATTTTGACATTTGAATGTCCCATCATGACGTGATTGCCCGAAAGTAAGTATTTACCTAAAATTTATGACTTCACTAACTTGTATGTTGTTCACAGCGCGGGTGTGGGAAGAACAGGGACTTTCATAGCGCTTGACATTGCCATGGATAGTGCGGGAAAACAGTCAAAAATAGATATTTTCGCCATCGTGCAGCGCATGCGTGAAGACAGAGTGAACATGGTGCAAGCCAAGGTGAGTGAAAGTATGGGAATCTCTCTCTCTCTCTCTCTCTCTCTCTACATTCCACTCATCGGGTACTACTTTATCTGAAATAACGGGTAGTCTGCAACATAGTTTAATAACGTTTCGTGCGACACCAATAACATGTTAGTGAACCCCCCCCCCCTCTCTCTCTCTCTCTCTCCCTCTCTCTCTGTGATACCTGTATTTTTAGCCTGTGTATACAATGAAATGTTTCAGTCCCAGTACCGGTTTGTGCACGAGGCGATCCTTGAGGCGTACACGAGCCGTCACACCCGCCTGGCGCTCATCGCCTTCAACAGTTTCTTCCCCCAGGACATCGACCCGACTACAGCAAATGACAGGATCGACTCCGAGTATAAGGTAAGAAGTGACCTTTCATGGAACTCATGTGGATCAAGCCGTGTTTTTTTTTTTTTTTTTTAACCACAAACCCCGCTTTAAATAACATTACTGATAATGTAAGTTCGATAATGTGAAGAGCAATCATTTTGTACTGCATCATTCGTTAGCTTTACAGATCCTGTTAAAATCTAGTTTTATTGCCACGAAGTTTGTTGATAACTGGACTGGGCTGTTAAGGCATCAGCAGTTGACTGTCTGCATACACTGGAAGAATGGTTCTCTTGTAAAACGTCTCCATTACTCATGCCCCATCTTTTTCCTCTTCTTTTGTGCAGCTGCTGAATCAGATGAAGGTGTTGCTCCACAAGCCGTCACACACTGTGGCCAAGGATGAAGAAAACATCGGCAAGAACAGGACACTGGACATACTGCCAGGTGAATGAGATGTGTTCATCGTAACTGGGTGCTACAGACTTGTCCTATCGTGCTTACAGCTGTAGCCCTAACGTTAAAATGTATAAGTGTAAACTAAAATGTTTAATAAATGCCAATTGTATGTGGAATTTTCCCGGGGGGGGGGGGGGGGGGGGGGGGGGAGAAGGGGGGGGGGGGGCGGGCGGTTGTAAGAGGATAGGAGGATTATACGCTGACATCAGTTACAGCACTGTCAGTCGTGCTCTCTACTTTTTGACTACATTAAATAAGTCCTTGTCTTATTTCAGATGACAGTCACTTGGTCTACTTGTCAAGTCACGTGAGAGGAAGAAACCAGTATATCAACGCTGTCTTCATGCCGGTAAGTTCAAAATGATATCATGTCTCATAAAATTCAACCACTGCTTTACGTGAGTACATTCCACGTAGAGGGATAAAGTCACTGACAAATCATTAATTTATTTAAAAGAGCTGTATGAGCATGTAGATAATGTGATCCTGGTTAAATCACTTTTTTAACGGCGTAAAATCACAGGGTTAATTTTCATGCAGATTTTCACACGTATTCGACTCCTAAGCTCTTCTCAAGCATTCTAGCTCAAATTTGAACATTTTCAAGCAAAAATGGATCCAACTTAGATTTTCAAGTTCAAAGCACACTCGTCGCTTATTGTTACCGATATCCCCGTTGAGGTCTCCAAACTTCACACAAGCTCTTCCCCTGAAAGTCACTTTCCCCTGAAAGCAGCGGCCCGCACTGTACACGGGGACGAAATGTGGAGTGAAAGGTGAGACTGATCCATTTCTACTTGAAAATGTTCAAATTTGAATGCGTGAGAAGAGCTTAGGAGTCGAATACGAGTGAAAATCTGCATGAAACTTAACCCTGTGAGTGAGTGAGTTTTTAGGGCTTAAAGCCGCGCAAGCCACAAAGGCTAATTCGCGGCTGAAACCCTGTGATTTTACGCCGTTAAAAAGTGATTTAACCGTAATCCTGACTATATTTCAAACATTGTCGTTAACACACTAGAGCCGGTTCTTTTTTTGTCTGGTTGTCGGGTCCAGACGTTCTTTAGTCGGCGTGGTTGTATTGTGACCCAGCTGCCCTTGTATCACACAATGATCGACATCTGGCGCCTGGTGGACGGAAATGACGTCACTACCATCGTATCCCTCGGAGCGGAAGTGGACGGCCCTGAGGTAACAAAACAAGGAGTATGATAACTTAGGAAAGTTTTACTTCTTCTTTTGACATAATGATGTCTAGAATTTTTGTTAAAACAAAGATATTGAGACGACTCGTGCTAGAAACAGGACAAGCAGCTTTCGTTGATTCTGTGTGTGTGTGTGTGTGTGTGTGTGTGTGTGTGTGTGTGTGTGTGTGTGTGTGTGTGTGTGTGTGTGTGTGTGCAGGCCGAGTGTTGCTACTGGCCACGCCAAGAGGGACAGTCCATGGAGTTTGGTCCCTTTACCGTGACACTCAGCTCCAAGGCGATACTCGGACAACACCTGACCAGCTACACGCTGTCTCTACAGTCACAGGTATGAACAGCGTTTTTCAAAAATGCCACGGATACCGGCCTACCCGCTGGCATTGTGGCGATGCCACAAACAGTTATAACCGGAGTTCATGGAAAATAGTAATAATGCAGGCGTTTTGTTTGGTTGAGTCAGCTGGGCCTGCTTGCGTAACTTCATATCCATCAGAGGTCATGGATAAATCAAACTGGCAGTTTTGTCTAGATTGAATAGTGTCCCTTTGGACCTTTCAGGGTAGCTGTCCGTCCCGCTCCAGCTCGACCATCAGGGCCGTATCCAATCACTCTTGTGGCAGGGACGTTAAGGTTCCAGTCATCTGAGACCCTGCAGTGGGTACCAACACGGGGAAAAAAAGGCCGAGAATAAGAATCAAATAAATAATTGAAAATAAGTACATCTATAATTTTTTTTTTAAAGTGTTCACCTTGTGTTTGTTGTGTCTGTCAGAGTTCTTCCTGTGACCGTGAGGTGAACGTGCTACAGTACAGCGGGTGGACACACGAGGTTCCGGACTCCACCCCGGACATTCTGCATCTGGTCGACTTGATCAACGCGCGCGCGTGTAGGGACGTCGATGAGGACGATGATGACAGAGGCAGTAAAGACAACAAAGTCATTGTGCAATGCTTGTAAGCCAAGACAATTCATTTTAGGAAGGGAAAAACACAAAACAACAACAACAAGAACAACAACAACATGCAACAATACCCTTGTGCTTACGGTAACATGCCCCAAACAATTAGGGTAAATGGGTCGGAAACAATTCTCTCTCTCTCTCTCTCTCTCTCTCTCTCTCTCTCTCTCTCTCTTTTTTTTTTTTTTTTTAAAGAAGAACCATTGGTTTGAAGGCGAGCAAGAACTTCAACAAAAGTTTTTGACATCGAGCTCAGAGGAGTTATTCTTCTACAGCACACGACACAAAGAGGCCGAAGAGAATGTCTGTGTTTTTTTTTTTTTTTTTCTCTCAGAAAAAAAGTTTAGGGTCGGCGGAAAACATAGGGTCGGTCGGGTTACAGTAAGCACAGACATTTTTTCCTTTGAATAAAGAGTGTTTAAAAAAAAAGTGGTCTGACGTTTCAAAAAAGTAGACCTTAATCATTAGTAGAGATTTAAATGCGAAACGATGCCGTCTCGGCAAAAACAAAGAAAAAAATCATTCTGCTACTCCTCGGTTTATCGTGCCGCAAGCTCTATGGCTGATTCCTTCAGACCTTGATATTTGCGTCTCGGAGTAAAAATATTTTAAAATGTAAATATAAATTACTCAGTGCTTTTCGTTATAAATTGATTCCAGTGATGGGGCAAGAAAAAGCGGACTGTTTCGTGCCATCTGTGACGCCATCAGCCGTATGACGTATGATAGTGACGTTGATGTGTACATGGCAGCCAGGCACGTGCAGATTGTCAGGCCCGAAAGTGTCTATTCACTGGTAACTCTCTCTCTCTCTCTCTCTCTCTCTCTCTCTCTCTCTCTCTCTCTCTCTCTCTCTCATATATTTAGTAGTACATGTAATAGTAATACACTATTATCTTATTTTATGCATTTGAAGATTCTGCTGCTTGCTCTAGACATAGAGAATTCGCAGGTCTAGCTTGGCATTAAAAGGATGGGAACACCCTTGCTTGGATCCGACTACATGTATATAAAACGTTAACAATAGAGAAGTTTTAGTTGTCATAAAAGAACATCACTTAATCGATTTTGTGTCACGCTTTCTGTTGAATTGTTCTGTTTTGCTGTGCAGGTGCAGTATCGGTACCTGTTCCACGTGATCCAGGAGTATCAGAAGAGGAATGCTGTGTATAACAACGCTTGAACATGCACATCAGAGACAGAGTGAAGCACAAGCTCTTGTCCATTTGTCATGTGTCTCTCTCTGACACTGGTCCTTCCTATCTTTCTGAACTCCTTCATTGTTACACTCCATCCAGGCAGTTACGTAGCTCCTCTTACACTAAAGTTCTGCGCACCCCCTCAGAAAGAACTAAAACGTATGGTCAGAGATCCTTTTCCTTTCAGGCTGCAGCTCTTTGGAACCAACTTCCTATATCACTTAGACACACAGAGTCCAGTGCCAGCTTCAAACGCTGCCTCAAAACCCACCTATTTAAAACTGATTACTGCTTTACTCTGCCCTTCCACACCGTGTCAGCCTGCTTGTTTTGAGATATTGTTTAACTTTGAATGTTCCCTGTGAGTCTGTGCGTATGAAAGTGGTGTATGCAGTTATGATGTACGGCGCTTAGAGCCTCTTTCATTTCATTGGGCGCCTTATAAGTCCTTCTTCTTATTATTATTATCTTACGGCTCAAACGTTTACCCCCTTCCAAGCTCACCGCCAGCGATGACTATTCTGACACATGTTGTAAACGTGTCCATTATGTGAAACATCTTGACAATAAAAGTGGACAGCGTCGTTAGGATGGAAAAATCATAGGGTGATTTTGAAACAGGTTTTGACGTGCGTTCCGTGATCATTATAGTTACGCTGCCTAAAACAACCATGATCATCTGAGGGAAGTGAGATCTGTGAGTGGTTCAAGAGGAATGGTTTGCCCCCAAAATAATAAGAAATGGTTAGCACAACAAGGGAATGTATTTTCTAAACTTCCTGACATTTACGCGCATTTCGGTAAGTGGACTCCGGGACTGACAGGGAAGCCGGTGTTATAAGCCAAATAAACTCCCTGGCTCGTTTGACTCCGCGAACTTTAAGCCACAAACTGCCTTGACACGGGGCACTTTTAGCCGCAAGCTGCTTAGACCCGGGGAATACACGCTGGGAAGTACATCACACGTGTTACACTGGGATAGCTGGTAAAGCCTTCTTCTTCTTCTTCTGAAGCCTTCGACTTTATGTACTCGAGTCGTGAGGTCGAATCCAGACTGGGGCCAGTTATTTGTGCTGACATTTTCCTCGTTGTCCCGTCTTTAATATCACCCGTTTGTCAGACGTCAAACCCTCAAACATCCAACCAACCAACCAGCCAACCCTTCGACTGACCAACTGTTTACATAGTATACAGGTTTTGACATTGTATCAACTAGTGTCTTATATGCCAGTAAACCTCGTGTCATACGGGAGACGTTTTAGTCCGAACTAACATTGAACGCGACCGAACACGGCGTTTTCCCGTGTTCTTCGTGTGACATACGACCAGAACATGTCTCTGCTCTAATTTTCCGGCTCGTGTTTAAGCAGTGTCCGATTTTTGTTCGAACTAAAACGTCTCCCGTGTGACACGAGCCTAACCAACGATTTTCTTATCCGTGTAGCCCTGTATCACGTATTTCATCGCGCGACAAAGAGACTCCCTCTCTCTCTCTCTCTGTGTCTCTCTGGTTTTCCACTTACAAAACATCTAGTGTCCAATAAGAGCCTATTTATGTATAAATTTTCCATGGTATTGACCGTATACTCCAGCAGTATATATCATACTAGCAGAGTACCCGGCTTCGCTTGGGTATACTTGTATACCAGTTTACTTGTTGTTACTTGTGTCAATCCACTATAGTGCTGTCGGTCTCATATTTCAAACACTATTTGTGGCAAAACTAAATTCAGAATTAATTTCACCAAACTTGATAGCCTAAGA
Organism: Batillaria attramentaria; assembly: GCA_018292915.2. Classification (NCBI taxonomy): domain Eukaryota; kingdom Metazoa; phylum Mollusca; class Gastropoda; family Batillariidae; genus Batillaria; species Batillaria attramentaria. Next base: position 834,607 of record JACVVK020000199.1, read on the forward strand.
ATTTCTATCGCCTGTTGCACTCCGATGTACGTGTGATAAATTCACGATAAACCCTCATCCAAGGGGAGCAACCTAGTTGAATCAGGTCATGGTGTGGACGACAGGTTCCTCTATTACTTCCCTTGTCTCGATCTCGCTCTTTTAATATTGCCATTTCTTTGTATAATTTGACCAAACTTGATAGACTTTATTTTGTTTCTTTATCCTGTGTTCTCCCCCAACCAAGCGTCCCTCCGGGCTCATGGCAAATTTGGTGGCAATCGGCAGACTCGTTTCGACGCCAACCCCTGACACAGACACACACACACAGACACACACACACAGACACACACACACAGACACAGACACACACACAGACACAGACACACACACTCACACACACACAAACACACACACAGAGACACACACACACACACACACACACACACACACACGCTAGCCTCTTATTAACTTATATAGATGTGAAATAGTTTCTCGCCTAGACTCACGATATTCCACATCACCACTGAAGTTCAACATACCACGCCCAACAATAAAGGTGTAGAGGACACGTTTATCCAATTTCAGGTCCCTCCTTTTGGAATACGCTTCCGTCAGCCGTTAAATCAACTGCTTCGCCTGTTTTCTGTGCGTATTTACTTGATTAAAGATACTCACATCTGTTGAATTTACCCCTCCTCAGAAATGACAACGACTGCGAGCAACATATTATGCTCAAATACATTGGTGTGTGTGTGTGTGTGTGTGTGTGTGTGTGTGTGTGTGTGTGTGTGTGTGTGTCTGTGTCTGTGTGTGTGTGTGTGTGTGAGAGAGAGAGAGAGAGTACATGTTTCTACATTTCTTTCTTCTTTGTATTCCTGTTATTAATAGATTTTTCTGTCTTCATTCAGATTTTCCTAGTTTAGCAACAGCAAGTTCGAAAATAGTATTTATGTCAAGAGAGTTTGGAAATAATAAAAATTATTATCATAATTACTCTCTCTCTCTCTCTCTCTCTCTCTCTCTCTCTCTCTCTCTCTCTCTCTCTCTCGGTCTGTGATGCACGTACGCACGTACAGTATTAATTTTGATATCACCTAAGTTTAATGACCCATATGTACTCTGAAATGTGATTGTTTACGTTAAAAAAAAGTTACTACACAATCAAAATGTATAATTTGTTTTATGTTCATGAAAAGCAAAAAAAGACATTTCATGGTTACTGAATTTTGTTCACTGCTTGTTGGCATCTCGTGTGTGTGTGTGTGTGTGTGTGTGTGTGTGTGTGTGTGTGTGTGTGTGTGTGTGTGTGTGTGTGTGTGCCCGCTTGCACATCCACCTCGTTTTGGGAGCAACCGGAAAGTTCTATAAATTTTATTTTTATTTGTCTTACAGTCCCATTACGAGAGTCTCGTACCATGGTAAGGGAAAATTCGGGCCTCTCTCTTCCACCCCACGCCACCCCCGGGGATAAGAATGTCGCCATAGCACAGCTTCGCCCATTTTTTCCCCCTGCATGCATGATGTGTGATCGTCTGTCATTCTTGTCTTGTCAAGCAAGTCAAGTCAAGTCAAGTCAAAACACTTTATTTATCCCACAAGGGGCAATTCATCTTCGGACGGGCTCAATAACTCATAATGACAAAATATTATAATTCAAATTCAAATTCAAAAATACTTTAGTATCTGTTATAAAAGTACATTTTAAAACAGAAAATTGTCTTTAGACATGCATAAAACATACAAGGGCACATTAAACTAAATAACTAAAAAATAGCGTAAGATGATATAATCATAACGCACACACATACACGTAAAAAGATGATATTTGTGAGCGGGTGTGTACACGAAACGAGACAGGCACCGTAATATATAAATGAGTCTGCACGTGAGTTTGGCTCGAGTTTGTATGGAAAATCCCACCAAATTTCTGCACACCGGGGATTCGAACCTGCACCTCAGAATCCGTAGGTGATACCTTAACCAATAACCATCATGCCAAACCTTGTTTAGATAATGTTACGACGCTCTCACACATGATACTTCTTTGGGACACTACAAACGTTGGTGTACCATTGTAACCTGTGATGGGGAGCCGGGGTGGCCGAATGGTAGAGCGTTGGACTTCTAATGCTCGGGTCGTGAGTTCGTATCCCGGCTGGGGCCAAATATTTGTGCTGGCTTTTTCATCGTTGCCCCGTCTCTGATATCACCAGTATGTGGTGGGTGGAAAAGGACGAAACCCCCAAACACCCACCCACCCATCCACCCGTAATCTGTGATATGGAAGAAATCCGGTAACAAAAATAGCCCTGCTGCTTTTCTGCAGTTAAACATTCGGGTGCTCGTTTTCTCAGGCTCTCGTCCTAGACAGCTTTGACCTAGATACAGGTTTCGTAATGGCGATTTCATGAGAGCTCATTTCGTATTCGGCATACACTTTTCTATAGTTACCTCGTCCGCCCGAGGCACGTCAACATGTTTTACAACTCTTGAAAAGGAGGCTGCATTCATGGGTCGTTTCTTTTATTTGAAGATGCAAGCAAGAGGAGAAGGGTGGACAAACACGTTCAAAAGGGCTAATTCCATGTTTGCTAAATCAACTTATGTTTCGGAACAGTTTCGCTCGTGAGTGTGCCTGTACGCTCGAAATACTCTATCTTAATGATTAGTACAGCTCTTAATGCGATACAATGTTGTTTACACTTTGCGCGAGCTGTCGAACATGCGAATTCTGCGACTTTTGTTACTCTACTGGAACGCTCAGTGTGGTTGCCGCGTCATCGAGCACTCATTGGCTTCCGTTGGCTCAGTGCCAGCATTACAGACGCTGTCAGTGTCCAGGTGTCTAAGTAGTGTGCTGATAGATACCACGAAATCAGCTCAGAACAATCTGTGAGCAAAAAAACTAAAAAAAAACAAAAAAAAACGATGGTAGTATTACCAGCTTTAATTGAAAGGCGGGGGTAGGAGTTCGGAGGGGGGGGGGGGGTCAGTGCAGTCTTTAAGTTCTCTTGAACATGTAATCTCTAACCGCAGCCGAATTTTCCTGAATTCAAGTGTTTACACACGAGTCCCTTTCATAAGATATGTATGTATCTGCTTTGATGCACTATATTCACGTAATGTTAGGGACACAGAAACCGCGTCAGGTTTTCTCTCCTGTCGGAGTATCCTCGTTGAAAGCTTGCCAGCTCTGTACGAATGCTGCACAGTGTGTGTGTGTGTGTGTGTGTGTGTGTGTGTGTGTGTGTGTGTGTGTGTGTGTGTGTGTGTGTTAGATGCTGACAAGGAAGGAAATCACGCTGCACCGAGCAAAGCTTTAGCTAGATTGAGTTAGAGAACAGGAGCAAAGCGGCTGTACAAGTTGTGTAAACGACGTGTATGGTACAGACTGAAGTGTTCTGTCATTTTGATACATTTTGAGGTCTGTGAAATTGTTCTCATGCTAAACGATTGGTTTGAAAGTCATGTCGCGAGTGCAGTTTGGTATCCTCTGGCTTTTTCTGGCATTCAAGAGCTGCTGCTGTGATGAGCACTTTGGTAAGTTGCGCTTTTTAAAGTTTAAAATCTCATTCTTTCAATAATTATAGGTTTATAGAAATGTGTGTGTGTGTGTGTGTGTGTGTGTGTGTGTGTGTGTGTGTGTGTGTGTGTGTGTGTGTGTGTGTGTGTGTGTGTGTGTGTTTAGACGGCTGATAGCACACCCCTGTTCTTTGCGTGTCTGTGTTTTTGAGATTTGCTTCTTCGTTCTAGGTTAGACAGGTAATCTCTCCGCTCCCCCTCGTCCGCCCCCCCCCCCCTCTCTTTCGGGGCGACGATTTTGTGGACAAGACCACCTCCGAAACCCGCTGGATCGTATCCGTGTAGTTCCAGGTTTTAAGCGTACAGTTTCAGTCCGCATGTCTTCAATTACACGGCTCAAAAGCACGAATTGCGCATTAATGTGGTATACATGTGGAAGACAAATAAATCCGTGCTTGTGGGCTCTTACAGTGTTCAGCTTTCCATCGACACGGTTCGTTGGTTCCGTATGCTGCGTCGTTTAAAATATACAGTAAACAGACAAGATCCGATTCGACAGCCTGAATGTAACACTTTGAAGTGTTACCAGGGGCGCCGGAACCAGGGGGGCAGGGGGGGGCAGCTGCCCCCCCTGTACCCAAGCAGGGGGGGGGGCAAGAGTGTCTTTTTGCCCCCCCTGGAAAATCAGGTGACTATGGCAAGAGGGGGGGCAAAGCCATGGTCTTGCCCCCCCCCCCCTTCCCCTACCTCTCCCCCTACCCCTCTTAGTGCTCTCTCCCTCATCCCACCCAACAGAGAACTTCTGTTTTTGCGGACCGAAGGCTGTCCGCTCCTCTGATTCCCCCCCCCCCCCCCCCCCCCGCTTTTCACTTTTTTCGGGCAACGTCCTGGTTCGTAAAGGTTTTTTTTGTCTACGCAGCATTTGATCGCCCCCCCCCCCCCCCCCGCTTTTCACTTTCTTCGGGCAACGTTCCCCCCTCCGAGATTCTGCCCCCCCCTCCCCCCCAACATCTTCCGGCGCCCCTGGTTACGCATATGCCTATAATACTGAGATGAAACACATCCTCAAACATATCTACGCTCACAAACCGCTGAACACTGTATTGATGTTTTGCTTACTATGAAACTAAAAATAAGAAGTCCATGATCTGAAAGCATCCTATATTTCCCATACTTAACTCTCCTTGTTGGCCTATTTTCAAGTTTGGTCACAAGCTGGAATCAGGCAAAGAAGACCTTTACAGTCTTGAATCAGTTCTGTCGGCTGCAGCAAGTTTTGATTTATGTTAAATGTTGACAAAGGTGAAAAATTCTAAACAAATGAAATGAAGGTTTTGATTTCAGAAAACGTGGCACTTAACAAGACGTGTAACATGAGTTCGATATGGGGAAACTACCCTGAGGCCAACGTTGCTGTCAACGGAAATACCAATGGAATCTACAACGGAAGAAATTGCATACAGAGTGGACGTGATGATTATAGTTCATCTTGGGCGGTGAACCTCGGCACGCGATACCCAGTCTACAACATTAATATCTGGGCTCGAGCGAGTGACACGTATGCAAACCGTAAGTGTGTGTGTGTGCGTGTGTGTGTGTGTGTGTGTGTGTGTGTGTGTGTGTGTGTGTGTGTGTGAGAGAGAGAGAGAGAGAGAGAGAGAGAGAGAGAGAGAGGGTGGGTGGGTGTTTAGGAGTTTAACGTCTTTTTCCACCACATCGGGTGATATCAAAGACGGGGCAACGATGAAAAAGCCAGCACAAATATTTGGCCCCAGCCGGGATCGAACCTACGACCCGAGCATTAGAGGTCCAACGCTCTACCATTCGACCACCACGGCTCCCCTGAGAGAGAGAGAGAGAGAGAGAGAGAGAGAGCACTCATATTCCAGGGTACATGTTTCTGTTTTTTTAAGATATCCGGAAAATCGCCAACTGTACAGTGCTTGTTGACAACGAGGTTTGCTACAAATTTCCCACAAACACTACTAATTTTCCACGTCGCATCGACATCAGCTGCACGAATGGCGTTATAAACGGCAGTATTGTGAAAGTAGCGAAGAACGTCTCTAGGGGCATACAGACCGACCTTGACAAGTATTACGTCCTTTCCTTTTGTGAAGTTGAAGTTTGGAGTAAGTAAATCGTGCAACACACACACACACACACACACACACACACACACACACACACACACACACACACACACACACACACACACACACACACACACACACACACGCGCGCGCGCGCGCGCGCAAAGAAAGAGAGAGAGACAGACAGAGAAGAAGAAGAAGATGATGATGATGATGATTATGATGATGATGAAACTAAATTTCTCGACGGTGAAGGTTTTGACAGGAAAAAGTTCGTCAGTTTCCAAACTTGTTGCTAATACTACAAAGAGAAGAATACAACGAAAAAAAAAAAAAAAAACCTAATGTGAGAGAGAGAGAGAGATGACGTCTTACAGTTTCTGCAGGTTGCAGTGACGGTTACTGGGGGAGTGGTTGTGACCAGGTGTGTGGTGAGTGTCGTGACGGTGCTCCGTGTGAGAAGGTGACGGGACACTGTCCTGCAGGATGCGTTGACGGACGGCACGGCGAGAAATGTGACAAGAACTGCAGCGTGAACTGTGCTGGAACATGCGACAAGAACACAGGGAACTGTCACAGTTGTAAACAGCCTGGGGTCCAACTGCCACTCTGTAGTACAGGTCTCTCTCTCTCTCTCTCTCTCTCTCTCCGCACATCCATCGTGATTTCTTTCATTTTCTTTAAGCAAAGAAATGGTATCATTTCACGTTAGTAAGTTTATAATAGGAAGAAACTAAGTGTGTGTGTGTGTGTGTGTGTGTGTGTGTGTGTGTGTGTGTGTGTGTGTGTGTGTGTGTTGTTGTTGTTGTTGTTGTTGTTGTTGTTGTTGTTTTGTTGTTGTTGTTGTTGTTGTTTGATTTTGGCTGATATTGGTTTTTTGTTATTGTCTTGTTGTTGTTGCTTTTGTTGTTGTTGTTGTTTTTCTTTTTTTTCTTGGGGGGGGGGGGGGGTGTTCGTGGGACACGGGGTTTACATGATATAATCTCATATAAGGCCCCCAACCAACCAACATCACATGAGATATTCTTGTTTCTGGTAACATTTAGATTGCCCTGATGGTACATTCGGTCAAACCTGTTCCAAGCGCTGCAGCGAGAACTGTGCTGTGTGTCACAAGGTTACTGGACAATGCACGTGCAAGCCAGGATGGAAACCAGTGGACTGTACCAACAGTAAGGCTTGTAATACTTACTATGTTTCACAGCTGGTTATAAATTGCACAGTTACAGTGTGTGTGTGTGTGTGTGTGTGTGTGTGTGTGTGTGTGTGTGTGTGTGTGTGTGTGTGTGTGTGTGTGTGTGTGTTTCAGCCTTTTGGGCGTTTAACACTGCGGTCAACGTCTTTTAAATTCACTGAAAGTCATTCTGGATAGACCCAATCCAGTGAACCTTCTGTTTGTTTGTTTGGTCGGTATTTTTTAACTATTGACCTGGCAATATGGTTGCATTGCTGAAGTGATACTTTCCGACATGTTTGCTGTTATTTACCCTTCTGCATGCCTCTACCCTCAGAATGTGTTGTCGGGACTTATGGCATTAACTGCTTTAGCAATTGTGGCTCGTGTGTCGGCATCACATGTAACCATGTAAACGGATCATGTGACCAGTGTGCGGGGAACTTCGCATTGCCTCTCTGTAAAGGTGACATCATAAGTTTACAGTAATTCTTCTTTACCTATTCATCTTGTGCACGTATTACTCACTGCGATTGGAAAATGGTTGTCACTGCTTACTCAAAGCAGTCCGTTAACTGTAGATTGTGTATGAATTTGTAGTTTCACGACCTTGAAAAGATTCTAAGTAGACCAGCAAGACAAGTTTGTCATTAATTGTGACAAAATGCCTGTTCATGGAGGCGGTCGGTGGCCTAGCGCTTCGTCGCTAATGCGAGGGGCTAGGTTTCCAGAACAGTGACTGAGTTAAAACTGATTAACTCTTTGACGACGGAGCGCAATTTCTGACACACGATTTCCTATAGAAATCGTGTGTCAGAAATTGCGCTCCGTCGTCAAAGAGTTAAATGTTCTTCATCGCCTTAATAACTTTGTAAGTACTCGTATCTTCATGTTCAGAATGTCTTGATGGCTATTACGGACAGAGCTGCTACCAGATCTGTAGTGTAAACTGTTCAACCATTCCATGTGACAAAGTCTCTGGATATTGCACCTGCAAACCTGGACTGAAACCGCCACACTGTTCAGATGGTAACTGATTATTTACAGGTTTTTACGTCAGTCCATATGCATGTTTGTGTTATTTTTATCATGTTTATGTAAATTCATGGAAAATTTTACTCAAAAAAATAACAGTAGACTAGAATTCAAAAGTGTGTTTGTCGCAGTATTGTAAACATGTATCTGGATACAAATGTACCTTGCTTCAGAATGCGATGACGGGCAGTACGGACAAAACTGCATCCAGACATGCAGCGCAAACTGTGAAACCAGTCCGTGTGATAAAGTTTCTGGAAACTGCAGTTGTAAACCTGGATGGATGGCTCCAGATTGTAAAGGTAATAAGTCCTTATACGAGAGGACAAGTTTATGTTATTGAACATTGAAACACACACACACACACACGCACACACGCACACACGCACGCACGCACGCACGCACGCACGCACGCACGCACGCACGCACGCACAATAAACTCAGACCGTAAAATACTTTTTTATCTTCAATTTTTGTTGAAAAGAACTTGTTTGTGTGTGTCTGTACCACAGGGCACGTTTCCTTTTGATTTTTAGAAGTATTCTCAATCTAGATCTATCACAAACCTGCATCACCTTAATATAGCGATCATTATGTTGCCAGGTTTGCCACAATCAGGCAAAAACCAGAAAGAATTATGATTCGTGTCGTGTAGAACATTAATAGGACGTTTAAATGCAAATGAACAATGTACACCAACTTTTCACCAATTAAAGCTAGCTTAATTGTATGTCATGCATGTATGCCTCTTTGCAGTAGCCATTCCTGAAGGAACTAGTGTTGGTGACAAGCCTGCTAACACTGGAGATGGAACACCACTCATTGCTGGATCAGCGGCTGGTGGTGTTGTCGTCCTTGTGCTGGTTGTCGTTCTTCTGGTCTTCCTCATCAGGTAACTCGCCTATCTTATTTCCTCATCATGTAAGGCGCTGGTATACGATCCGTTCTAGAAAATGTTTTTGACAGACTTCATTTCGTCCTTCAGCCAGAAAAGTGAGTAGTTTTGGAAGAACGTATGTCTACTGGGCCCCTGTTGTAAAGCCTCCCAAAATTAGGACGCTGGTTATAAAGAGTTCATGTTACTGTTTTCACAGGAGGCGCTCACACAAAGGGGAGCCGGACAACGCCCGTGTTGTGAAGAACTCTGACGTAACAAGTGATCAACACAGTCACGTGTATCAGAACGTACCGGAGAGCGGACCAGTCACACCATCCGACACAAACGGTAAAGAAACCAGCTGATGTGGTTACCTACAGCAACTCATTTCCAGCCTTAAAAATTATTCACGAATGCAACGAAACAAAACATAAAAAATAAGTATACTCGTGTAAGCGCACCCCAGTGTAAAAACTACAAAAAATCCATTACACTTTGGTTTAATGTGTATTGTTCTGAATACTAATTTCTCATTTTCTGTTTCGAATCCCGACTGGGGTCAAATATTTGTGCTGGCCTTTTTCTCGTTGCCCCGTCTTTGGTATCACCCATACGTGTTAAACTCCGCCCCCCCCCCACTCCCCCTCCCCTTCTTTCCTCCTCCCCCCCCCCCCCCCCTCGCATTTTCTGTTTTACGGAATTACTTGATAATGTTAGGCGTATGTGTTATTTACATATTGCGACTGAGGGTGTCAAGGGTGTAAAGCCCTTTTGTCAAAATATTATTACTTTACAAAGCAAATAATTAGATTCTGAAGGTTTCTTTTCAGATAGAAGAAAGACATATTTTGAACGTAGTTATCATTTGGCCGTTAGATAACTGCCCTCGCAACATCGCTCGCTCTTGTTTCACCAGATGTCTCAGCTTCCATGCAGTTTATGTTTGTGTTTATCACTGTTACAGAAGAGACCGCCATGCCACAGGACACGACGGGAGATTATGAAGATGTTGGAAACGGCGCCTCCACTTATGACAAACTGGAGATATACGAGAACAAAAAGGACATCACTAATGTTTATACCGATTTGAAAACAGTACAGTGACGATATCCAGATACCCAGTGCACAAGCTGTCCTTTGTTTGAGTTATAATCTTCCTGTGCATGTATCAGTTTTGTATATCACCGATATGTTTGCTGAAATGTGCTTGGTTATGTAAAACAAGAAGAAAAAAACTTCATTACACAACCAAAATGTGATGTGTGTGTGTGTGTGTGTGTGTGTGTGTGTGTGTGTGTGTGTGTGTGTGTGTGTGTGTGTGTGTGTCTCTCTCTCTCTCTCTCTCTCTCTCTCTCTCTCTCTCTCTCTCTCTCGTGTGTGTGTGTGTTCGTGCACAGCCAGCTCATTTTTAGAGCAACCGGAAAGTTTTATTCATGTGACGTACTCTAAAATCTGCAAACCTCTGGTTACACCCCTCCCTCAGCCTTTGTTAGCTACACAAAGACGCCACATAACACGAGGGTAAAATCTCTGCAGTAACCCTGGTAACCTATCATTACTCTTTTCTCGAAATTTTGCCTGAGTTGTGCATGCCTGCTGAGGCACAAAATTAATCGCCATGGCCTCTTTGAGTCTCACTTCAATATTTTGAACATTGGGCAATGAATTCTACTGCGCAGCTGGACAGAATCAGGTTACCGCCTCGTATCTG
>JACVVK020000199.1:850000-882500 GCA_018292915.2 Batillaria attramentaria
GCACGTCTACTTTCTTTTTAGGCCAGAGAGGCAGTTCGCACAAATCCGCTTGCCTAACTTGTGTCCCTCCTCTGTGCGAAAATTCGCAGCTTCACTGGCAGCTTGCCTCTTTTTGTGACCGCCTAGCATGCACCTTGACCTACATAACACAAAAAAAACACGAAAATCACGCCTTTTCCGGACAAAAAAATCACTACAGACTAGCACACACATGGTACCCGAAATAATAAACCAAACATGACCCCACGCTCAATTTGTGTCCTTGCGTCTGTGTGTCAGGGAGGAGTGTGAGGGGGGGGGGGGGTTAAGGTTGGTGTGGGGGGGTGGGGGTGGGGTCAGGGAGTGAGGGGGGGGGATAAGTGTTCACTAGACAAAGGTTTCAGATTTTATAATGCCTTCTGAGCCTCTCCTTCCAACCAACATCACATGAGATCTTGTGATCTTGTTTCTGGTGATTTTAAGTTTGCCCTAACGGCACATTCGGTCAAAACTGTTCCGAGAACTGCAGCGAGAACTGTGCTGATGTGTGTCACAAGGTCAATGGACAATGCACGTGCAAGCCAGGATGGAAACCACAGAACTGTACCAACAGTAAGGCTTACATTATGAATTTCACAGTTAAAGTGTGTGTGTGTGGGAGGGGGGCGGTAAAGGGTGGGGAGGAGGGGTAACTGTTCGTTGGACAAGGCGTTAACATTTCATAATGTCTTATGAGCCTGCCCTTTCAACCAACATCACATGAGATATTTTTTGTTTCTGGTAACTTTTAGATTGCCCTAATGGCACATTCGGTCAAAACTGTTCCGAGAACTGCAGCGAGAACTGTGCTGTGTGTCACAAGGTCAATGGACAATGCACGTGCAAGCCAGGATGGAAACCATTGAACTGTACCAACAGTAGGGCTTTCCATTGTAAATTTCACAGTTAAAGTGTGTGTGTGTGTGTGTGTGTGTGTGTGTGTGTGTGTGTGTGTGTGTGTGTGTGTGTTTCAGCCTTTAATGAGTTTAACACTACGGTCAAGGGCGTTTAAACTCACTGACAGAACCTTCTACCCTCTTTTTTTGAACTATTGACCTCGCAACATGGCTGTATTGCTGAAGATATACTTTCCGATTTGTTTACTATGATTAACACATCTGCATGCCTCAACCCACAGAATGTGATGACGGGACGTACGGGGTGAACTGCTCCGTTCATTGTGGCGAGTGTGCCAACAACAAAACATGTAACCATGTCAACGGATCATGTGACGAGTGTGCGGGGAACTTCACATTGCCTCTCTGTAAAGGTCAGGTCATCAGTTTACAGGACTGTTTCTTTACCTGTTTATCTTGTGCACGTAATACTCACTGCGATTGGAAAATGGTTGTCGCTGCTGACTCAAAACAGCCCGTTAATTGTAGATGATGTATGATTTTGTTGTTTCACGACCTTGAAAAGAATCTTTTTTTCTGGTATAAGTAGACCAACAGGACAGGTTTGTCATTAACTGTGACAAAATGACTTTTCTTTGGGCGGACGGTGGTCTAGCTGTTAAGCGACTGTGTCACCAATACAAGAGATCAGGTTCGAGTACCACTCAAAGAATTTTGTCTTCTCGTATGTGGCACCGTTCATTTGGGCCGATCGTAGGGGGCTCTTTTAGGGTACTCCGGCTTTCTGCCTCTCTGCTTTGGAAGTGTTCAGCCCACAAAATTTGAAAATAAATTCTGAAACTTAAATAGCTGAGCTGTCCTTTCGCACAACGTGATTGTGAATATGTTCAGTGTGTGAGAGAATGCGTGTAATTCACGTGAGCGTGCGTGTTGAGTTCAGTTCGCGGCGCTTTGACTGAGCCGAAATTGGATACAGCGCGTATACACACTTACTTAGTAGTAGTAGTAGTAGTAGTCGTAGTATCATCCTCCTATTAAGAATGTACCGAACTCGTTGATGGTCCAAACTGCTCTTAAAGATCTAAGCTCCCAACAAAAAGCTTTCCGGAGTGTGAAAACAATTTACAGAGTCGACCGTGCAAGCACAGTCAACTCTGTCGTAGTTGCAGAGTTCACACAGTGTCCAGAAACCGCGACAAAACCGTGCCGAAAAACTGCCCACAACTTCCTGTTGGGGTCCGTCCCCGCTACTGTGCACATCCCACAGAGCTTTTTGTTGGGAGGTTAGATCTTAAGCCTGTAGTAAGAACTCTGATAAGACGTGCAGCACAGAAGGTGGGTAGGATCACCACAAAACACCGAATCATTATGAAGAAATCCTCCGCCTTCGAGAAAAAAATCAATGAAGATGGACCTAAAACGAATGCTTCTTTTTTGTAGATTTTTTTTTTTTCAAATCGCACGTGTGAATGACAACCGTGACTGAGTGAGGACTGAGTAAACGTCCTTCATCCCCTTAATAACGTTGTAAGTACTGTATCTTCATGTTCAGAATGTCTTGACGGCTATTACGGACAGAACTGCAACCAGACCTGTGGTGTGAACTGTACAACCAGTTCATGTGACAAAGTCTCTGGGTATTGCACCTGCAAACCTGGACTTAAAGCGCCAAACTGCACAGATGGTAAGTGCATGTTTGTGTTATTTTTGTTCATGTTTGTGTAAATTCATGTAAAGCTTTGCTCAAGCAAAATAACAGTATGACTAGAATTCACTGTAAATGTGTGCTTGTCGACGTAACTGTACTCGCAGTATTGTAAACATGTACCTCGCAGAATGCGATGACGGACAGTACGGGCAAAAACTGCACCCAGACATGCAGCGAAAACTGTGAAACCAGTCCGTGTAATACAGTTTCTGGGAACTGCAGTTGTAAACCTGGATGGATGGCTCCAGAGTGTAAAGGTAATAAGTCCTTATTATCGCTATACGAGAGGACCAGATAAATTTCAAACAGGAAAATACCCCCCCCCCCCCCACACACACACCAACTTGGTAGTATCGGTTTTCTTAATTTGTTGTTGGCCAAGCAATTGCACAGATGGTAACTAATACTTCTCTTGATTTTTTACGTCCGTCCATACACATGTTTGTGTTATTTTTGTCCATGTTATGTAATTTCATGCAAAGCTTGACTCAAGAAAAATAACAGTGATTAGAATTCAGCGTAAATTTGTGTTTGTCAACATAACTCTGATCGCAGTATTGTCATTATGTATCTGGATACAAATGTACCTTGCTTCAGAATGCGATGACGGAGAGTACGGACAAAACTGCACCCAGATATGCAGCGCAAACTGTGAAACCAGTCCGTGTGATAAAGTTTCTGGGAACTGCACTTGTAAACATGGATGGATGGCCCCCGATTGTAAAGGTAATAACTCCTTATTATCGATATAATAATAATAATGTTTACTGTACTGTTCATGAAAAGGTTAAACATAAGTTTAACACGAGAGAAGGTAAATGCAACTGAGTATAATTTTCAGGAGTAGTTCTGCTAATTATTTTTTGAAAGATGTTCGTTTTCATTGGCAAAAAGGCACCGGCGTCATGGATTTGAATATCGCTTAGGTACTTTATGTACTGATCAGATCAATGGCACCTCGAACCTTTCACCATTTAAGGCTAACTTGATTGTATGTCATGCATGTATGCCTTTTTGAATTGAAGGGCCTACTGTTGGTGACACTGGAAATGGAATACTACTCATTGTTGGGTTAGCTGTTGGTGGCGTTGTCATCCTTGTGTTAGCTGTCATCCTTCTGGTGTTCCTCATCAGGTAACTTGCTTCTAGAAATTCATTTCCCAGTTGATAATGGTGGGATGGAAAACACACACATGTACAAACGATTCATGCAGAAGAAGTGGGTGGGTAGGTGTTGGGGGGGGGGGGGGGGGGTAGGTGTTTGTTAACGTTCTTTTCCACCACTTGCGGGTGATATCAAAGACGGGACAACGACGAAAAAGCCAGCACAAATATTTGGTCCCAAGCCGGGGGCCGAGCATTGGAAGTCCGACTCTCTATCATTCGGCCATCCCGGCTCCCCCATTTAGAAGAAAGAAAATGGATGGCTTTGTACAAAAGCCCGATATTCCATTTCATCAGTAATAATAATGATCGTCTTCGCAGATGTGTGCACAATTGTTTGAATGAACACGACCAGAAGTACTGGTTTTTGTATATTTGAACGGCCACCTCCATTCTTCATGCACACACCGGCAATGTCGATGTAAAAATTGTATGCAAATGTTCCTGCTTCAGAAGGAGGCGCACGAGTAGGAAGACGGCTGATGAAGCTCGTGTGGTTGAGCGTTCTGACGTAACAACTGATCACACCAATCCTGTGTATCAGAACTTTGCGGACATTGACAGCGAAGCCATAAGCGAGCCTGACGCAACAGGTGAATTTAATTTTCTAAGCAGAACCGGTCTCCAATTTAAACGCAAATAAACGCACAGAAATTACAGGGCAAAAATTTAAATAAACAATCCAATTGCAACAATAATAATAACAACCACGTCAAACAAACGAAACCAAGAGAAACGCGAAGAAAAGCAAAGAAAAAAAAAAAAGAAGCAGAATTAAATGAGAACAGCAATGGCAAAATGACCAAACGAGAAATGCAATATAATGAATTTAATTCGGTTGGATTCCTGTAAATTAGAAAGAAATAAGAAAGAGGGGGTACTGAACGATAGTTGTGTGTGCATAGAAATGCATCCACCATTTTCTTTTCTTGTATTCTATTTTCGTATTATTTGGCGCTTTCAGATCCACAGTACACGAGACCAGTCGCACTTGTCAAGCCCAAACTGCAGCCAAAGCCGAAACCCAGCCCAGCCCAACAAGATCAAGTGTACGAGAATGCGAATGTCAATAGAGAGGAGCGCCCAACTTTCTCACGACAGTCCACAGTCGACACTGAAACAGGTGACGACGACAACGCTTTGGGTCTTGCTGATGACGTACGACAAGCAGATGACGTGTACTACAATGACGATGAGTACATGACGTCACAGGTCGCGACTCTTGGCCTTGACCGCGTGCAGCAGTATCTGCTGGAGAAACTCCGCGGGGACATTCTTGATGACGAGTTTGAGGTGCATGTCTGTGTCTGTCCGTATCTCTCTCTCTCTCTCTTTCTCTCAAATTTCTGGAGGTCAATAACCTGCTTTATGCACACCAGTCTGGCTTTCGTCCTAACCACTCATGTCACACAGCACTAACCCAACTCATTGACACATGGTTGCACGAAATTAATAAGTCAAACATGTCTGCAGCTGTCTTTTTGGACCTGAAAAAGGCCTTTGATCTCGTTGACCACCATATTCTCCTTCAGAAGCTCAGCTGTTACGGCCTGAGTGAAACAACCCATTCATTTTTTAAATCATATCTCCAGGATCGTAAACAAAGTGGTTTTCTTTATGGAAGTCATTCTGACGAAGGAAATGTTAATTTTGGCGTACCCCAAGGCTCCATACTCGGCCCATTGCTATTCTGTATTTTTATTAACGACTTACCCCTTTATATATCTAACCAAAACGTCAAATGTGCCTTGTTTGCTGACGACACGTCATTACACACCTCGGCGAGAAATGTACCAGACATGAGTGCCACTCTACAAAATAGTCTCCAGGAGATAGCAGACTGGTGTACTGATAACCGTATGGCTTTAAATCCGTCTAAGACAAAAAGCATGCTAATAACTACTAGACAAAATCACCAGCGTCACTTACCGCCTCTTAATCTTTCCATAGGCACAGAACCTATTGAGCAAGTGTCGAAACACCGACTCCTGGGTGTCACTGTCGATGAGCAATTTAAGTAAAGTGGGAGGCCCATATAAACAACACATGTCGTACAGTGTCAAAAAATATATTTTTGCTTTCAAAATTAAAAGATATCATTAGTATTGAAGGTCGGAAACTCTTTTTCCATGCCCATATTAAAAGTCTTATTGAATATGCATCTACCATATGGGATGGAGTTAGTCATGTTCATTTTCAAAGACTAGACTCTCTCTACCGAAGGGCAGTTAAATTAGTCACTTGTGACTCTTCTCTGACAACAGAAGAAAAGCTACAGAAATTAGATCTTTTACCTTTAAAACAACAACTAGAGTTAAAAAAATGTATGTTACTCCATAAAGTATTCCGGGGTGACGCACCACCCTACTTATCCTCCCTCTTTGAAACTCCTCTTCAGCGACACAGAAGTTCACGTAACACTACACTTCAGCTACCACGACCTCGCATTGATCTCTTTAGAAGCAGCTTTTCTTTCTCGGGTGCTTCTTTGTGGAACAGGCTTCCAAATACCATAAAATCAATTGATTCACGCAAGATGTTCAAAAAAGAAGTTTTTAAACACTTTCAAGAGCAGAGATAAATCCTCCCAGCATTGCCTTTTTATGTACGTACTAATGTAGAGGCTTATCTCCCTCAAAATGACCAGTCATACAGGATATACATCACTTGTATATGCAATTTGATCTATGCGCAGCTTCTAGAAATGCGAGCTGACACGTGTCTCAGCGCACGCTCGTATTATTTTTGTGTGTGTGTGTGTGTGTGTGTGTGTGTGTGTGTGTGTGTGTGTGTGTGTGTACTACATGCATATGTTGGTTTTGTGTTTTGATTTAGCCTTTTTCTCTTTCTCCTTCGTGTTTTTATAATCTTATGTTGTTGTAGTTTAGCAAGGACAGATTGTGTGTGTGTGTGTGTGTGTGTGTGTGTGTGTGTGTGTGTGTGTGTGTGTGTGTGTGTACTACATGCATATGTTGGTTTTGTGTTTTGATTTAGCCTTTTTTCTCTTTCTCCTTCGTGTTTTTATAATCTTATGTTGTAGTTTAGCAAGGACAGATTGTCAGACAGGTTCTCGTGAACCTATATCTCAATCCTTGTGTAATAAAGTTTCATCATCATCATCTCTCTCTCTCTCGGGGAGCCGGGATAGCCGAATGGTAGAGCGTTGGACTTCCAATGTGCGGGTCGTGAGTTCGAATCCCGGCTGAGGCCAAATATTTGTGCTGGCTTTTTTTCTGGTTGCCCCGTCTTTGATATCACCCATACGTAGTGGGAAACGTTAAACGTTAAACTCCCACCCCCCCCCCCCCTCTCTCTCTCTCTCTCTCTCTCTCTCGGGGAGGTGGCCAAATGGTAGAGCGTTGGACTTCTATTGCTCGGGTCGTGAGTTCGTATCCCGGCTGAGGCCAAATATTTGTGCTGGCTTTTTCAGCGTAGCCCCGTCTTTGATATCACTCGTATGTGGCGGAAAAGGACGTTAAACCGCCAGACACCCACCCTCTCTCTCTCTCTCTCTCTCTCTCACACACACACACACACACACACACACACACACACACACGCACGCACGCACGCACACGCTCACGCGCACAGAAGCTTGTGTAATGTGTTGAACCTGAATGCACGTAATGGAAAGGCAGCGGAAACTGAGGCATTCTAGCACGAATCTGCTTGTGATGTTTTGTAGCAACACTGCCATTCCTCTACTGTCTGCGTTCTGTGAACGTGAGTTGCGTGTCTCTGCCTCTATCTTGTCTCCAGAATCTACCCGCTGGGCACAAGCGGGAAAGTAACGAAGGGTCAAAGGAGGAGAACCGCTCCAAAAATCGCTTCAACAACTCTATCCTGCCATGTAAGACGTTTCTTATAACCATTCATTTTTTTCACCAGAGTTTACCAGATATTCAACGACCTTTATTGATTATGTTATCTAGGGAGATGGAGCCGGGGTGGTCGAATGGTAGAGCGTTGGACTTCTAATGCTCGGGTCGTGAGTTCGATCCCGGCTGGGGCCAAATATTTGTGCTGGCTTTTTCATCATTGCCCCGTCTTTGATATCACCCTATGTGGTGGAAAAGGAAGTTAAACTCCCAAACACCCACCCCACCCTTATCTAGGGAGATCGTAGCTTTTGCCACAGGACAAGGAGTCGATTTTGTTTTTGTTTAAATGTAATAGTTTATTCACAGCTTATACGCAATTCCAGAACTGACTTCACTGGACTAGTTCCAGAAAGGGTTTCCTTCCTTCAGTAAGTGTACTTCAGGAATCAGTTCAGTTCTTTTTTTTTATTTTTCCAGTTTTTTCATCCCCTTTTTTTCTTCACATTTTGCACGTATATAGGCTAGACATAATATAAGCACACAATCAACCAAACGGAAGCAAATACCGCACACAAAGTTCTTTTTTGTAACTATTTTATTTCAGATGATGCGACTCGTGTTATTCTTCACGGCAATACCGGTCCGGATTCCGGCGACTACATCAATGCCAGCTATGTCAGGGTGAGACAAAGTAACATGCTAAGTCACTCATACGGAAATTGAACTTTTCTTTTAATTGACTTTATGGGATTTATGAAGTTATCTTTATATTTAGCTTTACTTATTTTGGGATAGCTTACAGAATCAACAGCATATGGAGAACGTATACACCGTGCATATTATTATTATTATTATTATCAATATTATTATCATCAAACTAAAAGCTTAGTGGGTTGTCATATTTTGTCGTTCCCATTGATTAAGTGAATTATGCTGTTCATTCGTATTTGGTTTCGGTAATTTTGAATCATGACTAAAAACACTTCGCTCTAGTACTTGATTCTTTGTATAAAATTCGTTTCAGGGTTATTCCCAGGACAAGGCGTACATAGCAGCCCAAGGTAAGATACAATAGATAAATAAAGAGATTTTAAAAAAATACAATAACAATGTGTTAGGACTTGGCCAAGACAACTACACGGTAACAATATTAGGACCAGTCTTGTATTCCTGATGGCTGTTTCAGGCCCAAAGACAAGAACGGTTGGTGACTTTTGGCGAATGGTGTGGCAAGAAGAGATAACTCACATCATCATGCTGACCAAGCTGACAGAGGGAGAAAAGGTCTCTCATTCACCAGAAACGCACTCAATCAATCAATCAATCAATCAATCAATCAATCAATCAATCAATCAATCTTTTATTAGCGTCTGCGAAAAAAAGAAAAGAAAAAGGAATTGGCCTCATTGGAAACCTCACTCAAATTCACACACACACACACTGACACACACACACACACACACACACACACACACACACACACACACACACACACACACACACACACACAGATTCACATTAAAAATATTCAAACTGAACAGACTGTATCATAAATAACATTAAGAAATTATAAAATTAGTTGAATAAGAAACAAGATAATTTTGTAATTTACTTAAGAATATACTCATTACTTCTGTCTTTTTTTAACAATTGTTATATTAAGTATTGAAGTCCACATAACCCTTCCCAATACTTCGATCTCAAATTCAGTGCTGATTTCGCAGAACAAGTGCGTAGAGTACTGGCCACGGAAAGGGAAACGCTGCAAGTACAGCTCTATTGACGTCACAGGACTTGACGCTGAGCAAAGGGCTGATTACGTCATCAGGACGTTTGACGTGAAAAGAACTGGAGTAAGTCGATACAAACATTAAATGTGAAATCTGTAAAAATTATGAATCGATTGTTCGCGTGGTTTTTCAACTCTTTCGAACATTCAATTTTCTCCCCTTCAAATTCATTTAAAAAGATACGGAGTCTGTGGAAAATTTCGTCCAAATTGATTTTTTTTATCAGGTAGACAATCATTCGCGTGTGCGTGTGTGTGTGTGTGTGTATGTGTGTGTGTGTGTGTGTGTGTGTGTGTGTGTGTGTGTGTGTGTGTGTGTGTGTGTGTGTGTGTTAAAGAGACCACTTGATTTGTCAATCCATAATAACTCACAAAATATCTTTTCAAACATTTGAATTCACATAAATGACAACTTTATGTCTCATATTTTATAAACTTATTCGGCAGGGAACTTCAAGTCGTCACGTGACCCAGTATCATTACGTCACGTGGCCGGATCACTCGGCGCCCACAGCTACAGCCCTGGTGGACTTCTGGCGGACAGTCACCACCAGTCACCGCAACCAGCAGTCACCGTCACCACTCCTGGTTCACTGCAGGTTCGCTGATAAAAGGAGTTTCTAATGTCTGAGAGTATAGTCCTTTAAAAAGGATGCTTTGCCTCCAGAACGTGTGTAGTTCAGTAGTAACTGGAAATTTACGTCTTTCCAGGTTCCTGTGGTTCGACATACAGATACTTTTATTGCCATTCGATATAAAATATATCGTCATAGGAATGTGTCTTGGTGTCGTATATCCAATACTCGCAGTCGCACTCCATACATGCGTTATACATAAAATATAACATCAAATAGTAATTATGATTAAACTAATTACCACATGATAAATAGTCCAAAATTAAAACACATAGCAGGTTGAACTACATAATGCACCCGTATACACCCATACACGCACACTCGATACACTAGCTCCCAGACGTGAATATTATAGATTACAAAAGGGACACACACATGTCCACCCACACATCAAACCACACGCTGTGCATGCAGGAAAACAATTGAATACTCTAGAGTACGTGACTGCCATGAGAGTGCATACTTCCGTAAATGACTTGTATGTTGTCCACAGCGCGGGTGTGGGAAGATCAGGGACTTTCATAGCGCTGGACATCGCCATGGATGGTGCACAGAAAGAGTCAGAAATCGACATTTTCGCCATCGTGCAGCGCATGCGTGAAGACAGAGTGAACATGGTGCAAACCAAGGTGAGCGAAAGTATGGGAATCTCTCTCGCTCGCTCGCTCTCTCTCTCTCTCTCTCTCTCTCTCTCTCTCTCTCTCTCTCTGGGAGTCGGGATAACCGAATGGTAGAGCGTTGGACTCTCAATTCTCGGGTCGTGAGTTAGAATCCCGGCTGGGGCCAGATATTTGTGCAGGCCTTTTTCTCGTTGTCCCGTCTTTGATATCACCCTTACGTGGTGGAAAAGGACGTTAAACTCCCAAACACCCACGCCAGCCCACCCCTCTCTCTCTCTCTCTCTCTCTCTCTCTCTCTCTCTCTCTCTATACACGATATATATATATATATATATATATCGTGTGTGTGTGTGTGTGTGTGTGTGTGTGTGTGTGTGTGTGTGTGTGTGTGTGTGTGTGCTCTACTTAGTTTAACTTACTTAGTTGTAGCCTAGCAAGGACAAGATGTAAGACAGGTCTGTGCACCTAATCTTTTATCCTTGTAAAATAAAGTTTCGTTCGTTCGTTCGTTCGTTCTCTCTCTCTCTCTCTCTCTCTCTCTCTCTCTCTCTCTCTCTCTCTCTCTCTCTTTTTAACCTGTGTATACAATGAAATGTTTCAGTCCCAGTACCGGTTTGTGCACGAGGCGATCCTTGAGGCGTACACAAGCCGTCACACCCGCCTGGCGCTCATCGCCTTCAACAGTTTCTTCCCACGGGCTATCGATCCGACTACAGCAAATGACCGGGTCGACTCAGAGTATAAGGTAAGAAGTGACCTTTCATGGAACTCCTCTCAATCAAGCAGTGAGTGTACCCACAGACCCCAGCATTGAACATGGGTGGGTGGGTGAGTGGGGAGTTTAACGTCCTGTTCCACCTCGTATGGGTGATATCAAAGACGGGGCTACGAGGAAAAGGACAGTACAAATATTTGACCCAAGCCAGGAATCGAACTCATGACCCGAGCATTGTAAGTCCAACGCTGTACCATTCGGCCATCCCGGCTCCCCCAACCAACAACGTTACTGATAATCTAGGGTAGCTAATATGAAGAGCAATCATTTTGTATTGTATTATAGGTTTGCTTTACGGATCCTGATTCAAAGTTCTCGTTCCAGTGCCACGAACTTTGCTGATTACTGGACTGCATCAACAGTTGACGATCTGTGCGTTTCGTATACATGCACTGGAGGAATGGTCCTCTTGTAAACGTGTCCTTTACTAAAATGCGATTATTCTCTTCTTTTGTGCAGCTGCTGAATCAGATGAAGGTGTTGCTCCACAAGCCGTCCCACACTGTGGCCGAGGACGAAGAAAACATCGGCAAGAACAGGACACTGGACATACTGCCAGGTGAATGGGTGGGTGGGTGGGTGTTTGGGTGTTTAACGTCCTTTTTCCACCACATCCTTTTCCACCACACCACGGGTGATATCAAAGACAGGGCTACGATGAAAAGGTCAGCACAAATATTTGGGCCCCAATCGGGATACGAACTCACGACCCGAGCATTAGAAGTCCAACGCTCTACCATTAGGCCACCCCGGCTCGCCGCCAGTGTTTATCGTAACTATGTACTACAGACTTGCCCGAGCTTGCTAGGTGCAGCTTCAACGAAAAGTTTTAAAATGTATTTGTGTAAACTAAAATGATACAGATAAATAAATACAAGTTGTAAGTGCATTATTTGTCGGTGTGTGTGTGTGTGTGTGTGTGTGTGTGTGTGTGTGTGTGTGTGTGTGTGTGTGTGTGTGTGTGTGTGTTGGGGGGGGGGGGGAGGGGCGGCGGTCGTACTCTTTACTTCGTGACTCCACATAATAAGCCCTTCCCTTATTTCAGGTGACAGTAACTTGGCCTACCTATCAAGTCACGTGAGAGGAAGAAATCAGTATATCAACGCAGTCTTCATGCGGTAATTTCAGAATATCTCACCACGTTCCCTACTTTACATCAGTCTCATAAAATTCAGTCAGCACTTTTCGTGAAAACGTTCGGACGCCTCGGCAATAAGTATTTCAAAGAGCTGTATGAGCATGTTGATAATGTGGTGCTGATTATGTGTTGTGGTGCTGATTATGTGTTGTGGTGCTGATTATGTGTTGTGGTGCTGATTATGCGTTGTGGTGCTGATTATGCGTTGTGGTGCTGATTATGCGTTGTGGTGCTGATTATGCGTTGTGGTGCTGATTATGCGTTGTGGTGCTGATTATGGGTTGTGGTGCTGATTATGTGTTGTGGTGCTGATTATGTGTTGTGGTGCTGATTATGCGTTGTGGTGCTGATTATGCGTTGTGGTGCTGATTATGCGTTGTGGTGCTGATTATGTGTTGTGGTGCTGATTATGTGTTGTGGTGCTGATTATGCGTTGTGGTGCTGATTATGGGTTGTGGTGCTGATTATGGGTTGTGGTGCTGATTATGGGTTGTGGTGCTGATTATGGGTTGTGGTGCTGATTATGTGTTGTGGTGCTGATTATGCGTTGCTTTTTCAAACATTGTCGTTAACACACTATAACCGATTCTTCTGTGTCTGGTTGTCGGGTTCAGACGTTCTTCAGCCGGCTTGGTTGTATCGTGACCCAACTGCCCCTGTATCACACGATGATTGACATCTGGCGTCTGGTGGACGGAAATGACGTCACTACTATCGTTTCCCTCGGAGCGGAAGTCGACGGTCCGGAGGTAAGAAAAAAGGATTATGACACATTTGGAAAATGTCGCTGTCATTTTGACATACTACTTTTAACATAATTATGTTAATGCTTATTATTAATCTATGCTTCTATCCTGAAGTCGGGCAAACAGGTTTCGGGGATTAAAATACCTTCGTGTGTGTGTGTGTGTGTGTGTGTGTGTGTGTGTGTGTGTGTGTGTGTGTGTGTGTGTGTGTGTTTATACAGGCCGAGTGCTGCTACTGGCCACGTCAAGAGGGACAATCCAAGGAGTTCGGTCCCTTTACCGTGACGCTCAGCTCCAAGGCGATACTTGGACAACACCTGACCAGCTTCATGCTGTCTCTACAGTCACAGGTATGAACAGCAAAAATACCGTACCTGGAAAATGGTATAATCCCACAAATACATATAACTGTATCTTATCTAGTGGAGCGCTCCGTGTGGTCGCCGCGTCCTCGAGTACGCTTCCGATGGCTCAGTGCCAGCATTACAGACGCTGTCAGTGTCTAGGTGTCTAAGTGTGTGATGATAGATAAAATCAGGTCAGAACGATCTGTGACCAAAAAAACCAAAAACAAAAACAAACAAACAAACAAACTAAACAACAAAAAATGATGGTAGTATTAGCATCTTTAAAAGAAAGACGGGGGTAGGGGTAGATTTGGGTAGGTAGGGGGTCAGTGCAGTCTGTAAGTTTTAACTTTTTAACAGCTAATCTCTAACCGTAGCTAAATTGTCTTGAATTCAAGTGTTTACACACGAGTCTCTTTCATAAGACATGTATCTGCTTTGATGCAGTGTATTCACGTAATGTTACGCACAAAGAAACCGTGTCAGTGTTTGTTACTCTTTCTAAGCTGTCAGAGTATCCGCATTGAAAGCTTCCCAGTTATCTTCAAAACGAATGCTGCACTCAGAGAGATTTTTTAAAGACGCCGACAAGGAAGAAAATCACGCTGCACCGAGCAAAGCTTTAGCAAGATAGCCGAGTTGGAGAACATGACCAAACCGTCTGAACACATTACGGAACGACGTGTATGATACAGACTGAAGTGTTGTGTCATTCTGATACATTTTGAGGGTCTGTGAAATTGTTCTCATGCTAAACGACTAGTCTCAAGGTCATGGCGCGAGTGCAGTTTGGTATCGTCTGGCTTTTTCTGGCATTCAAGAGCTGCTGCTGTGATGGGCACTTTGGCAAGTTGCGCTTTTTTTTTTAGTGTAAAATCTCACTCTTTCAATATAGATTTATAGAAATAGTGAATGTGTGTGTGTGTGTGTGTGTGTGTGTGTGTGTGTGTGTGTGTGTGTGTGTGTGTGTGTGTGTTTAGACAGCTGATAGCACACCCCTGTTCTTTGTGTGTCTGTGTTTTTTGAGATTTGCTTCTTCGTTCTAGGTTAGACAGGGAAGGCGTGTTGTAATCGCTCAGCTCCCCCCCCCCCCCCCCCCCCGTCTTGCGGGGCGAAAATTTTGTGGACAAGACCACCTCCGAAACCCGCTGGATGGTATCCGTGAAGTTCCAGGTGTTAGGCGTACAGTTTCAGTTCACATGTCCGCAATTACACGGCTCAAAAGCATGAACTGCGCATTAATATGATATGTGGAAGACGAATAAATCCGTGCTTGTGGGCTCTTACAGTGTTCAACTTTCCAGCGACACGATCCGTTGGTTCCGTATGCTGCGTGTTTAAAATATACAGTAAACAGACAAGATCAGACTCGACGGCCTGAATGTAACACTTACAAGTGTTAGGCATATGGCTATAGCATTGACATGAAACATATCCTCTGACATATCTACGCTCACAAACCGCTGAACACTGTACTGGTGTTTTCCTTACTATTGAACTAAAAATAAGGACTCCATGATATGAAAACATCCTATATTTCCCATACTTAACTCTCCTTGTTTGCCTATTTTCATGTTTGGTCACAAGCTGGAATCAGGCGAAGAAGACCTTTACAGTCTTGAATCAGTTCTGTCGGCTGCAGCAAGTTTTGATTTATGTTAAATGTTGACAAAGGTGAAGAATTCTAAACAAATGAAATGAAGGTTTTGATTTCAGAAAACGTGGCACTTAACAAGACGTGTAACATGAGTTCGATATGGGGAAACTACCCTGAGGCCAACGTTGCTGTCAACGGAAATACCAATGGAATCAACAACGGAGGAAATTGTATACATAGTGGACCAGATGATTATAATTCATCTTGGGAGGTGAACCTCGGCATGCAATACCCAGTCTCCAACATTACTATCTGGGCTCGAGAGAATGACACGTGGGCAAACCGTAAGTAGACGGTACCTCTGTGTGTTTGTGTGCGTGCGTGCGTGCGTGTGTGTGTGCGTGCGTGCGTGTGTGTGTGTGCGTGCGTGCGTGTGTGTGTGCGTGCGTGTGTGCGTGTGTGTGTGTGTGTGTGTGTGTGTGTGTGTGTGTGTGTGTGTGTGTGAGAGAGAGAGAGAGAGAGATGATCATGATGATGATGACGAAACGTTTTTTATTCAGGATAGAGCATTTAGGCATTGCTGCCTATCTTACATGCTGTCCTACTATTCTACCATAAAGGGTACTGAGAGAAAAAAATCAAAACAAACAGACAAACAATAAAAAAAAGTAAAAAAGTATAAACTAAGGGAAATACAGGAGAGAAAAATACACACGATAAACAAATCAAAACATACGTGGCATGTGCTGATGATACTGGCTGTATGCCAAGTAAGAACTTTATAGTCGTCTCTAATATTTCAAAACATGTATGTAACACATTTCTATGTATATGGTCAGAGAAGCGTGCCGTGTAGAATTTGTTTGAAGTTTATGAATCTGGAAACTTTTTGGATACTCAATGGTAAAGAGTTCCATACGGCTGCCCCTGAGAAAGACATGCTACTTTTATGTATATCAACCCTTGGACGAGGCACTGGGAGCAGACTGAGAGAGAGAGAGAGAGAGAGAGAGAGAGAGAGAGAGAGCACTCATATTTCAGGGTACATGTTTCTGTTTTTGTAAGATATCCGGAAAATGGCCAACTGTACAGTGCTTGTTGACAACGAGGTTTGCTACACATTTCCCACAAACACGACTAATTTTCCACGTCGCATAGACATCAACTGCGCGAATGGCGTTATAAACGGCAGCGTTGTGAAAGTAGCGAAGAATGCCTCTAGGGGCATACAGACCGACCTGGACAAGTATTACGCCATCACCTTTTGTGAAGTTGAAGTTTGGGGTAAGTAGACAAAGAACGGTCTATGCACAGAGAGAGAGAGAGAGAGAGAGAGAGAGGGTGGGTGGGTGTTTGGGGGTTTCGTCCTTTTCCACCCACCACATACGGGTGATATCATAGACGGGGCAACGATGAAAAAGCCAGCACAAATATCTGGCCCCAGCCGGGATACGAACATACTACCCGAGCATTAAGAGAGAGAGAGAGAGAGAGAGAGAGAGAGATGATGATGATGATGGTGATGGGATGGGTGGGTGTTTGGGAGTTTAACGTCCTTTTCCAACACGTAAGGGTGATATCAAAGACGGGACAACGAGAAAAAGGCCAGCACAAATATCTTGCCCAGGGATTCGAACTCATGATCCGAGCATTGAAAGTCCAACGCTCTACCATCATCATTATCATCATCATGGTTTGCAATTCACGAGCAGCACCCACTTCTCCGGTTTTCTTTATTATATCCTCGTTTGAAGCGTCGTATTCATGCCGATGAATTGTAACGCCTGCGGGGGCAGAAACCTCGCTTTATACGCTGTTATTTTACGCAAAGTTAAAGAGCTGAATATCAAACAAGAGATATGCATATAACCATTTCAGTTTTTTCGTGACGGATACGGGGTAAACGGATGCATTTAGAAGTGTGGTGAGTGTCGTGACGATGCTCCGTGTGACAAAACTGTGCTGGAACATGTGACCAGAACACAGGGAACTGTCAGAGTTGTAGACAGCCTGGGGTCCAACTGCCACTCTGTAGTACAGGTCTCTGTCTCTCTCTCTCTCTCTCTCTCTCTCTCTCTCTCTCTCTCTCGTTTCTACATTTTTTAAAACTATATCTAGCGACGGTGAAGGTTTTGACAGGAAAAAGTTCGTCAGTTTACAAACTTGTCGTTGCTAATAATTATTACAAAGAGAAGAGAGGGAGAGATAGCTGACGTCTTACATTTTCTGCAGGTTGCAGTGACAGTTACTGGGGGAGTGGTTGTGACCAGGTGCGTGGTGAGTGTCGTGACGGTGCTCCGTGTGACAAGGTGACGGGGCACTGTCCTGCAGAATGCATTGACGGACGGCACGGCGAGAAATGTGACAAGAACTGTAGCGTGAATTGTACTGGAACATGTGACAAGAACACAGGGAACTGTCACAGTTGTAAACAGCCTGGCGTCCAACTGCCAAACTGTAGTACAGGTCTCTGTCAGATGTCTCTGTCACTGTCTCTCTCTCTTTCCGCACATCCATCGTTATTTCCTTTCTTTAGCATGTGGAGGGTATCAGTCCACGTCAGTAAGTATATAATAGGGGGAAACGAAGTGTGTGTGTGTGTGTGTGTGTGTGTGTGTGTGTGTGTGTGTGTGTGTGTGTGTGTGTGTCCGAATGACACAAAATTTTACGCAGGGCCTCAAAATGCCTATATATTCCCTATTAGCCTCAGGCATCATAGTCACCCCTTAAAATGCTTCTATCTAGAAACAATTACTACCATGAACAGACCATTCAAAGGCACACACCTGACAGGCGTTTAAAAAAAATTGAATGTCTCCTTTCCGCTCAGGCCTCCTTGGAGTAATGCACGTCTACTTTCTTTTTAGGCCAGAGAGGCAGTTCGCACAAATCCGCTTGCCTAACTTGTGTCCCTCCTCTGTGCGAAAATTCGCAGCTTCACTGGCAGCTTGCCTCTTTTTGTGACCGCCTAGCATGCACCTTGACCTACATAACACAAAAAAACACGAAAATCACGCCTTTTCCGGACAAAAAAATCACTACAGACTAGCACACACATGGTACCCGAAATAATAAACCAAACATGACCCCACGCTCAATTTGTGTCCTTGCGTCTGTGTGTCAGGGAGGAGTGTGAGGGGGGGGGGGTTAAGGTTGGTGTGGGGGGGTGGGGGTGGGGTCAGGGAGTGAGGGGGGGGGATAAGTGTTCACTAGACAAAGGTTTCAGATTTTATAATGCCTTCTGAGCCTCTCCTTCCAACCAACATCACATGAGATCTTGTGATCTTGTTTCTGGTGATTTTAAGTTTGCCCTAACGGCACATTCGGTCAAAACTGTTCCGAGAACTGCAGCGAGAACTGTGCTGATGTGTGTCACAAGGTCAATGGACAATGCACGTGCAAGCCAGGATGGAAACCACAGAACTGTACCAACAGTAAGGCTTACATTATGAATTTCACAGTTAAAGTGTGTGTGTGTGGGAGGGGGGCGGTAAAGGGTGGGGAGGAGGGGTAACTGTTCGTTGGACAAGGCGTTAACATTTCATAATGTCTTATGAGCCTGCCCTTTCAACCAACATCACATGAGATATTTTTTGTTTCTGGTAACTTTTAGATTGCCCTAATGGCACATTCGGTCAAAACTGTTCCGAGAACTGCAGCGAGAACTGTGCTGTGTGTCACAAGGTCAATGGACAATGCACGTGCAAGCCAGGATGGAAACCATTGAACTGTACCAACAGTAGGGCTTTCCATTGTAAATTTCACAGTTAAAGTGTGTGTGTGTGTGTGTGTGTGTGTGTGTGTGTGTGTGTGTGTGTGTGTGTGTGTGTGTGTTTCAGCCTTTAATGAGTTTAACACTACGGTCAAGGGCGTTTAAACTCACTGACAGAACCTTCTACCCTCTTTTTTTGAACTATTGACCTCGCAACATGGCTGTATTGCTGAAGATATACTTTCCGATTTGTTTACTATGATTAACACATCTGCATGCCTCAACCCACAGAATGTGATGACGGGACGTACGGGGTGAACTGCTCCGTTCATTGTGGCGAGTGTGCCAACAACAAAACATGTAACCATGTCAACGGATCATGTGACGAGTGTGCGGGGAACTTCACATTGCCTCTCTGTAAAGGTCAGGTCATCAGTTTACAGGACTGTTTCTTTACCTGTTTATCTTGTGCACGTAATACTCACTGCGATTGGAAAATGGTTGTCGCTGCTGACTCAAAACAGCCCGTTAATTGTAGATGATGTATGATTTTGTTGTTTCACGACCTTGAAAAGAATCTTTTTTTCTGGTATAAGTAGACCAACAGGACAGGTTTGTCATTAACTGTGACAAAATGACTTTTCTTTGGGCGGACGGTGGTCTAGCTGTTAAGCGACTGTGTCACCAATACAAGAGATCAGGTTCGAGTACCACTCAAAGAATTTTGTCTTCTCGTATGTGGCACCGTTCATTTGGGCCGATCGTAGGGGGCTCTTTTAGGGTACTCCGGCTTTCTGCCTCTCTGCTTTGGAAGTGTTCAGCCCACAAAATTTGAAAATAAATTCTGAAACTTAAATAGCTGAGCTGTCCTTTCGCACAACGTGATTGTGAATATGTTCAGTGTGTGAGAGAATGCGTGTAATTCACGTGAGCGTGCGTGTTGAGTTCAGTTCGCGGCGCTTTGACTGAGCCGAAATTGGATACAGCGCGTATACACACTTACTTAGTAGTAGTAGTAGTAGTAGTCGTAGTATCATCCTCCTATTAAGAATGTACCGAACTCGTTGATGGTCCAAACTGCTCTTAAAGATCTAAGCTCCCAACAAAAAGCTTTCCGGAGTGTGAAAACAATTTACAGAGTCGACCGTGCAAGCACAGTCAACTCTGTCGTAGTTGCAGAGTTCACACAGTGTCCAGAAACCGCGACAAAACCGTGCCGAAAAACTGCCCACAACTTCCTGTTGGGGTCCGTCCCCGCTACTGTGCACATCCCACAGAGCTTTTTGTTGGGAGGTTAGATCTTAAGCCTGTAGTAAGAACTCTGATAAGACGTGCAGCACAGAAGGTGGGTAGGATCACCACAAAACACCGAATCATTATGAAGAAATCCTCCGCCTTCGAGAAAAAAATCAATGAAGATGGACCTAAAACGAATGCTTCTTTTTTGTAGATTTTTTTTTTTCAAATCGCACGTGTGAATGACAACCGTGACTGAGTGAGGACTGAGTAAACGTCCTTCATCCCCTTAATAACGTTGTAAGTACTGTATCTTCATGTTCAGAATGTCTTGACGGCTATTACGGACAGAACTGCAACCAGACCTGTGGTGTGAACTGTACAACCAGTTCATGTGACAAAGTCTCTGGGTATTGCACCTGCAAACCTGGACTTAAAGCGCCAAACTGCACAGATGGTAAGTGCATGTTTGTGTTATTTTTGTTCATGTTTGTGTAAATTCATGTAAAGCTTTGCTCAAGCAAAATAACAGTATGACTAGAATTCACTGTAAATGTGTGCTTGTCGACGTAACTGTACTCGCAGTATTGTAAACATGTACCTCGCAGAATGCGATGACGGACAGTACGGGCAAAACTGCACCCAGACATGCAGCGAAAACTGTGAAACCAGTCCGTGTAATACAGTTTCTGGGAACTGCAGTTGTAAACCTGGATGGATGGCTCCAGAGTGTAAAGGTAATAAGTCCTTATTATCGCTATACGAGAGGACCAGATAAATTTCAAACAGGAAAATACCCCCCCCCCCCCCACACACACACCAACTTGGTAGTATCGGTTTTCTTAATTTGTTGTTGGCCAAGCAATTGCACAGATGGTAACTAATACTTCTCTTGATTTTTTACGTCCGTCCATACACATGTTTGTGTTATTTTTGTCCATGTTATGTAATTTCATGCAAAGCTTGACTCAAGAAAAATAACAGTGATTAGAATTCAGCGTAAATTTGTGTTTGTCAACATAACTCTGATCGCAGTATTGTCATTATGTATCTGGATACAAATGTACCTTGCTTCAGAATGCGATGACGGAGAGTACGGACAAAACTGCACCCAGATATGCAGCGCAAACTGTGAAACCAGTCCGTGTGATAAAGTTTCTGGGAACTGCACTTGTAAACATGGATGGATGGCCCCCGATTGTAAAGGTAATAACTCCTTATTATCGATATAATAATAATAATGTTTACTGTACTGTTCATGAAAAGGTTAAACATAAGTTTAACACGAGAGAAGGTAAATGCAACTGAGTATAATTTTCAGGAGTAGTTCTGCTAATTATTTTTTGAAAGATGTTCGTTTTCATTGGCAAAAAGGCACCGGCGTCATGGATTTGAATATCGCTTAGGTACTTTATGTACTGATCAGATCAATGGCACCTCGAACCTTTCACCATTTAAGGCTAACTTGATTGTATGTCATGCATGTATGCCTTTTTGAATTGAAGGGCCTACTGTTGGTGACACTGGAAATGGAATACTACTCATTGTTGGGTTAGCTGTTGGTGGCGTTGTCATCCTTGTGTTAGCTGTCATCCTTCTGGTGTTCCTCATCAGGTAACTTGCTTCTAGAAATTCATTTCCCAGTTGATAATGGTGGGATGGAAAACACACACATGTACAGACGATTCATGAAGAAGACGTGGGTGGGTAGGTGTTGGGGGGGGGGGGGGGTAGGTGTTTGTTAACGTTCTTTTCCACCACTTGCGGGTGATATCAAAGACGGGACAACGACGAAAAAGCCAGCACAAATATTTGGTCCCAAGCCGGGGGCCGAGCATTGGAAGTCCGACTCTCTATCATTCGGCCATCCCGGCTCCCCCATTTAGAAGAAAGAAAATGGATGGCTTTGTACAAAAGCCCGATATTCCATTTCATCAGTAATAATAATGATCGTCTTCGCAGATGTGTGCACAATTGTTTGAATGAACACGACCAGAAGTACTGGTTTTTGTATATTTGAACGGCCACCTCCATTCTTCATGCACACACCGGCAATGTCGATGTAAAAATTGTATGCAAATGTTCCTGCTTCAGAAGGAGGCGCACGAGTAGGAAGACGGCTGATGAAGCTCGTGTGGTTGAGCGTTCTGACGTAACAACTGATCACACCAATCCTGTGTATCAGAACTTTGCGGACATTGACAGCGAAGCCATAAGCGAGCCTGACGCAACAGGTGAATTTAATTTTCTAAGCAGAACCGGTCTCCAATTTAAACGCAAATAAACGCACAGAAATTACAGGGCAAAAATTTAAATAAACAATCCAATTGCAACAATAATAATAACAACCACGTCAAACAAACGAAACCAAGAGAAACGCGAAGAAAAGCAAAGAAAAAAAAAAAGAAGCAGAATTAAATGAGAACAGCAATGGCAAAATGACCAAACGAGAAATGCAATATAATGAATTTAATTCGGTTGGATTCCTGTAAATTAGAAAGAAATAAGAAAGAGGGGGTACTGAACGATAGTTGTGTGTGCATAGAAATGCATCCACCATTTTCTTTTCTTGTATTCTATTTTCGTATTATTTGGCGCTTTCAGATCCACAGTACACGAGACCAGTCGCACTTGTCAAGCCCAAACTGCAGCCAAAGCCGAAACCCAGCCCAGCCCAACAAGATCAAGTGTACGAGAATGCGAATGTCAATAGAGAGGAGCGCCCAACTTTCTCACGACAGTCCACAGTCGACACTGAAACAGGTGACGACGACAACGCTTTGGGTCTTGCTGATGACGTACGACAAGCAGATGACGTGTACTACAATGACGATGAGTACATGACGTCACAGGTCGCGACTCTTGGCCTTGACCGCGTGCAGCAGTATCTGCTGGAGAAACTCCGCGGGGACATTCTTGATGACGAGTTTGAGGTGCATGTCTGTGTCTGTCCGTATCTCTCTCTCTCTCTCTTTCTCTCAAATTTCTGGAGGTCAATAACCTGCTTTATGCACACCAGTCTGGCTTTCGTCCTAACCACTCATGTCACACAGCACTAACCCAACTCATTGACACATGGTTGCACGAAATTAATAAGTCAAACATGTCTGCAGCTGTCTTTTTGGACCTGAAAAAGGCCTTTGATCTCGTTGACCACCATATTCTCCTTCAGAAGCTCAGCTGTTACGGCCTGAGTGAAACAACCCATTCATTTTTTAAATCATATCTCCAGGATCGTAAACAAAGTGGTTTTCTTTATGGAAGTCATTCTGACGAAGGAAATGTTAATTTTGGCGTACCCCAAGGCTCCATACTCGGCCCATTGCTATTCTGTATTTTTATTAACGACTTACCCCCTTTATATATCTAACCAAAACGTCAAATGTGCCTTGTTTGCTGACGACACGTCATTACACACCTCGGCGAGAAATGTACCAGACATGAGTGCCACTCTACAAAATAGTCTCCAGGAGATAGCAGACTGGTGTACTGATAACCGTATGGCTTTAAATCCGTCTAAGACAAAAGCATGCTAATAACTACTAGACAAAATCACCAGCGTCACTTACCGCCTCTTAATCTTTCCATAGGCACAGAACCTATTGAGCAAGTGTCGAAACACCGACTCCTGGGTGTCACTGTCGATGAGCAATTTAAGTAAAGTGGGAGGCCCATATAAACAACACATGTCGTACAGTGTCAAAAAATATATTTTTGCTTTCAAAATTAAAAGATATCATTAGTATTGAAGGTCGGAAACTCTTTTTCCATGCCCATATTAAAAGTCTTATTGAATATGCATCTACCATATGGGATGGAGTTAGTCATGTTCATTTTCAAAGACTAGACTCTCTCTACCGAAGGGCAGTTAAATTAGTCACTTGTGACTCTTCTCTGACAACAGAAGAAAAGCTACAGAAATTAGATCTTTTACCTTTAAAACAACAACTAGAGTTAAAAAAATGTATGTTACTCCATAAAGTATTCCGGGGTGACGCACCACCCTACTTATCCTCCCTCTTTGAAACTCCTCTTCAGCGACACAGAAGTTCACGTAACACTACACTTCAGCTACCACGACCTCGCATTGATCTCTTTAGAAGCAGCTTTTCTTTCTCGGGTGCTTCTTTGTGGAACAGGCTTCCAAATACCATAAAATCAATTGATTCACGCAAGATGTTCAAAAAAGAAGTTTTTAAACACTTTCAAGAGCAGAGATAAATCCTCCCAGCATTGCCTTTTTATGTACGTACTAATGTAGAGGCTTATCTCCCTCAAAATGACCAGTCATACAGGATATACATCACTTGTATATGCAATTTGATCTATGCGCAGCTTCTAGAAATGCGAGCTGACACGTGTCTCAGCGCACGCTCGTATTATTTTTGTGTGTGTGTGTGTGTGTGTGTGTGTGTGTGTGTGTGTGTGTGTGTGTGTGTACTACATGCATATGTTGGTTTTGTGTTTTGATTTAGCCTTTTTCTCTTTCTCCTTCGTGTTTTATAATCTTATGTTGTTGTAGTTTAGCAAGGACAGATTGTGTGTGTGTGTGTGTGTGTGTGTGTGTGTGTGTGTGTGTGTGTGTGTGTGTGTGTGTGTGTACTACATGCATATGTTGGTTTTGTGTTTTGATTTAGCCTTTTTCTCTTTCTCCTTCGTGTTTTTATAATCTTATGTTGTAGTTTAGCAAGGACAGATTGTCAGACAGGTTCTCGTGAACCTATATCTCAATCCTTGTGTAATAAAGTTTCATCATCATCATCTCTCTCTCTCTCGGGGAGCCGGGATAGCCGAATGGTAGAGCGTTGGACTTCCAATGTGCGGGTCGTGAGTTCGAATCCCGGCTGAGGCCAAATATTTGTGCTGGCTTTTTTTCTGGTTGCCCCGTCTTTGATATCACCCATACGTAGTGGGAAACGTTAAACGTTTAAACTCCCACCCCCCCCCCCCTCTCTCTCTCTCTCTCTCTCTCTCTCTCGGGGAGGTGGCCAAATGGTAGAGCGTTGGACTTCTATTGCTCGGGTCGTGAGTTCGTTATCCCGGCTGAGGCCAAATATTTGTGCTGGCTTTTTCAGCGTAGCCCCGTCTTTGATATCACTCGTATGTGGCGGAAAAGGACGTTAAACCGCCAGACACCCACCCTCTCTCTCTCTCTCTCTCTCTCTCACACACACACACACACACACACACACACACACACACACACACACGCACGCACGCACGCACACGCTCACGCGCACAGAAGCTTGTGTAATGTGTTGAACCTGAATGCACGTAATGGAAAGGCAGCGGAAACTGAGGCATTCTAGCACGAATCTGCTTGTGATGTTTTGTAGCAACACTGCCATTCCTCTACTGTCTGCGTTCTGTGAACGTGAGTTGCGTGTCTCTGCCTCTATCTTGTCTCCAGAATCTACCCGCTGGGCACAAGCGGGAAAGTAACGAAGGGTCAAAGGAGGAGAACCGCTCCAAAAATCGCTTCAACAACTCTATCCTGCCATGTAAGACGTTTCTTATAACCATTCATTTTTTTCACCAGAGTTTACCAGATATTCAACGACCTTTATTGATTATGTTATCTAGGGAGATGGAGCCGGGGTGGTCGAATGGTAGAGCGTTGGACTTCTAATGCTCGGGTCGTGAGTTCGATCCCGGCTGGGGCCAAATATTTGTGCTGGCTTTTTCATCATTGCCCCGTCTTGATATCACCCTATGTGGTGGAAAGGAAGTTAAACTCCCAAACACCACCCCACCCTTATCTAGGGAGATCGTAGCTTTTGCCACAGGACAAGAGTCGATTTTGTTTTTGTTTAAATGTAATAGTTTATTCACAGCATTATACCGCCAATTCCAGAACTGACTTCACTGGACTAGTTCCAGAAAGGGGTTTCCTTCCTTCATGTAAGTGTACTTCAGGAATCAGTTCAGTTCTTTTTTTTTATTTTTCCAGTTTTTTCATCCCCTTTTTTTCTTCACATTTGCACGTATATTAGGCTTAGACATAATATAAGCACACAATCAACCAAAACGGAAAGCAAATACCGCCACACAAAGTTCTTTTTTGTAACTATTTTATTTCAGATGATGCGACTCGTGTTATTCTTCACGGCAATACCGGTCCGGATTCCGGCGACTACATCAATGCCAGCTATGTCAGGGTGAGACAAAGTAACATGCTAAGTCACTCATACGGAAATTGAACTTTTCTTTTAATTGACTTTATGGGATTTATGAAGTTATCTTTATATTTAGCTTACTTATTTTGGGATAGCTTACAGAATCACAGCATATGGAGAACGTAACACCGTGCATATTATTATTATTATTATTATCAATATTATATCATCAAACTAAAAGCTTTAGTGGGTTGTCATATTTTGTCGTTCCCTTGATTAAGTGAATATGCTGTTCATTCGTATTTGGTTTTCGGTAATTTTGAATCATGACTAAAAACACTTCGCTCTAGTACTTGATTCTTTGTATAAAATTCGTTTCAGGGTTATTCCCAGGACAAGGCGTACATAGCAGCCCAAGGTAAGATACAATAGATAAATAAAGAGATTTTAAAAAATACAATAACAAATGTGTTAGGACTTGGCCAAGACAACTACACGGTAACAATATTAGGACCAGTCTTGTATTCCTGATGGCTGTTTCAGGCCCCAAAGACAAGAACGGTTGGTGACTTTTGGCGAATGGTGTGGCAAGAAGAGATAACTCACATCATCATGCTGACCAAGCTGACAGAGGGAGAAAAGGTCTCTCATTCACCAGAAACGCACTCAATCAATCAATCAATCAATCAATCAATCAATCAATCAATCAATCAATCTTTTATTAGCGTCTGCGAAAAAAAGAAAAGAAAAAGGAATTGGCCTCATTGGAAACCTCACTCAAATTCACACACACACACACTGACACACACACACACACACACACACACACACACACACACACACACACACACACACACACACACACACAGATTCACATTAAAAATATTCAAACTGACAGACTGTATCATAAATAACATTAAGAAATTATAAAATTAGTTGAATAAGAAACAAGATAATTTTGTAATTTACTTAAGAATATACTCATTACTTCTGTCTTTTTTTAACAATTGTTATATTAAGTATTGAAGTCCACATAACCCTTCCCAATACTTCGATCTCAAATTCAGTGCTGATTTCGCAGAACAAGTGCGTAGAGTAACTGGCCACGGAAAGGGAAACGCCTGCAAGTACAGCTCTATTGACGTCACAGGACTTGACGCTGAGCAAAGGGCTGATTACGGTCATCAGGACGTTTGACGTGAAAAGAACTGGAGTAAGTCGATACAAACATTAAATGTGAAATCTGTAAAAATTATGAATCGATTGTTCGCGTGGTTTTCAACTCTTTCGAACATTCAATTTTCTCCCCTTTCAAATTCATTAAAAAGATACGGAGTCTGTGGAAAATTTCGTCCAAATTGATTTTTTTTATTCAGGTAGACAATCATTCGCGTGTGCGTGTGTGTGTGTGTGTGTATGTGTGTGTGTGTGTGTGTGTGGGTGTGTGTGTGTGTGTGTGTGTGTGTGTGTGTGTGTGTGTGTGTTTAAAGAGACCACTTGATTTGTCAATCCATAATAACTCACAAAATATCTTTTCAAACATTTGAATTCACATAAATGACAACTTTATGTCTCATATTTTATAAACTTATTCGGCAGGGAACTCAAGTCGTCACGTGACCCAGTATCATTACGTCACGTGGCCGGATCACTCGGCGCCCCACAGCTACAGCCCTGGTGGACTTCTGGCGGACAGTCACCACCAGTCACCCCGCAACCAGCAGTCACCGTCACCACTCCTGGTTCACTGGCAGGTTCGCTGATAAAAGGAGTTTCTAATGTCTGAGAGTATAGTCCTTTAAAAAGGATGCTTTGCCTCCAGAACCGTGTGTAGTTCAGTAGTAACTGGAAATTTACGTCTTTCCAGGTTCCTGTGGTTCGACATACAGATACTTTTATTGCCATTCGATATAAAAATATATCGTCATAGGAATGTGTCTTGGTGTCGTATATCCAATACTCGCAGTCGCACTCCATACATGCGTTATACATAAATATAACATCAAATAGTAATTATGATTAAACTAATTACCACATGATAAATAGTCCAAAATTAAAACACATAGCAGGTTGAACTACATAATGGCACCCGTATACACCCATACACGCACACCTCGATACACTAGCTCCCAGACGTGAATATTATAGATTACAAAAGGGACACACACATGTCCACCCACACATCAAACCACACGCATGTGCATGCAGGAAAACAATTGAATACTCTAGAGTACGTGACTGCCATGAGAGTGCATACTTCCGTAAATGGACTTGTATGTTGTCCACAGCGCGGGTGTGGGAAGATCAGGGGACTTTCATAAGCGGCTGGACATCGCCATGGATGGTGCACAGAAAGAGTCAAAATCGACATTTTCGCCATCGTGCAGCGCATGCGTGAAGACAGAGTGAACATGGTGCAAACCAAGGTGAGGCGAAAGTATGGGAATCTCTCTCGCTCGCTCGCTCTCTCTTCTCTCTCTCTCCTCTCTCTCTCTCTCTCTCTCTCTCTCTGGGAGTCGGGATAACCGAATGGTAGAGCGTTGGGACTCTCAATTCTCGGTCGTGAGTTAGATCCCGGCTGGGGCCAGATATTTGTGCAGGCCTTTTTCTTTCTCGTTGTCCCGTCTTTGATATCACCCTTACGTGGTGGAAAAGGACGTTAAACTCCCAAACACCCACGCCAGCCCACCCCTCTCTCTCTCTCTCTCTCTCTCTCTCTCTCTCTCTCTATACACGATATATATATATATATATCGTGTGTGTGTGTGTGTGTGTGTGTGTGTGTGTGTGTGTGTGTGTGTGTGTGTGTGCTCTACTTAGTTTAACTTACTTAGTTGTAGCCTAGCAAGGACAAGATGTAAGACAGGTCTGTGCACCTAATCTTTTATCCTTGTAAAATAAAGTTTCGTTCGTTCGTTCGTTCGTTCTCTTCTCTCTCTCTCTCTCTCTCTCTCTCTCTCTCTCTCTCTCTCTCTCTTTTTAACCTGTGTATACAATGAAATGTTTCAGTCCCAGTACCGGTTTGTGCACGAGGCGATCCTTGAGGCGTACACAAGCCGTCACACCCGCCTGGCGCTCATCGCCTTCAACAGTTTCTTCCCACGGGCTATCGATCCGACTACAGCAAATGACCGGGTCGACTCAGAGTATAAGGTAAGAAGTGACCTGTTCATGGAACTCCTCTCAATCAAGCAGTGAGTGTACCCACAGACCCAGCATTGAACATGGGGTGGGTGGGTGAGTGGGGAGTTTAACGTCCCCTGTTCCACCTCGTATGGGTGATATCAAAGACGGGGCTACGAGGAAAAGGACAGTACAAATATTTGACCCAAGCCAGGAATCGAACTCATGACCCGAGGCATTGTAAGTCCAACGCTGGGTACCATTCGGGCCATCCCGGCTACCCCCAACCAACAACGTTACTGATAATCTAGGGTAGCTAATATGAAGAGCAATCATTTTGTATTGTAATTATAGGTTTGCTTTACTTACGATCCCTGATTCAAAGTTCTCGTTCCAGTGCCACGAACTTTGGCTGATTACTGGAACTGCATCAACAGTTGACGATCTGTGCGTTTCGTATACATGCACTGGAGGAATGGTCCTCTTGTGAAACGTGTCCTTTACTAAAATGCGATTATTCTCTTCTTTTGTGCAGCTGCTGAATCAGATGAAGGTGTTGCTTTCCACAAGCCGTCCCACACTGGGGGGGCCGAGGACGGAAGAAAAACATCGGCAAGAACAGGACACTGGACATACTGCCAGGTGAATGGGTGGGTGGGTGGGTGTTTGGGTGTTTAACGTCCTTTTTTCCACCACGATTCCTTTTCCACCACACCAACGGGTGATATCAAAGACAGGGCTACGATGAAAAGGTCAGCACAAATATTTGGGCCCCAATCGGGATACGAACTCACGACCCGAGCATTAGAAGTCCAACGCTCTAACCATTAGGCCACGCACCCCGGCTCGCCGCCAGTGTTATCGTAACTATGTACTACGCTACAGGACTTGCCCGAGCTTGCATAGGGTGCACGCTTCAAAACGAAAAGTTTAAAATGTATTTGTTGTAAACTAAAATGATACAGATAAATAAATAGACAAGTTGTAAGTGCATTATTTGTCGGTGTGTGTGTGTGTTGTGTGTGTGTGGTGTGTGTGTGTGGTGTGTGTGTGTGTGTGTGTGTGTGTGTGTTGGGGGGGGGGGGAGGGGCGGCGGTCGTACTCTTTACTTCGTGACTCCACATAATAAGCCCTTCCCTTATTTCAGGTGACAGTAACTTGGCCTACCTATCAAGTCACGTGAGAGGAAGAAATCAGTATATCAACGCAGTCTTCATGCCGGTAATTTCAGAATATCTCACCACGTTCCCTACTTTACATCAGTCTCATAAAATTCAGTCAGCACTTTTCGTGAAAACGTTCGGACGCCTCGGCAATAAGTATTTCAAAGAGCTGTATGAGCATGTTGATAATGTGGTGCTGATTATGTGTTGTGGTGCTGATTATGTGTTGTGGTGCTGATTATGTGTTGTGGTGCTGATTATGCGTTGTGGTGCTGATTATGCGTTGTGGTGCTGATTATGCGTTGTGGTGCTGATTATGCGTTGTGGTGCTGATTATGCGTTGTGGTGCTGATTATGGGTTGTGGTGCTGATTATGTGTTGTGGTGCTGATTATGTGTTGTGGTGCTGATTATGCGTTGTGGTGCTGATTATGCGTTGTGGTGCTGATTATGCGTTGTGGTGCTGATTATGTGTTGTGGTGCTGATTATGTGTTGTGGTGCTGATTATGCGTTGTGGTGCTGATTATGGGTTGTGGTGCTGATTATGGGTTGTGGTGCTGATTATGGGTTGTGGTGCTGATTATGGGTTGTGGTGCTGATTATGTGTTGTGGTGCTGGATTATGCGTTGCTTTTTCAAACATGTCGTTAACACACTATAAACCGATTCTTCTGTGTCTGGTTGTCGGGTTTCAGGACGTTCTTCAGCCGGCCTTGGTTGTATCGTGACCCAACATGCCCCTGTATCACACGATGATTGACATCTGGCGTCTGGTGGAACGGAAAATGACGTCACTACTATCGTTTCCCTCGGAGCGGAAGTCGACGGTCCGGAGGTAAGAAAAAAGGATTATGGACACAATTGGGAAAATGTCGCTGTCATTTTGACATACTACTTTTTAACATAATTATGTTAATGCTTATTATTAATCTATGCTTCTATCCTGAAGTCGGGCAAACAGGTTTCGGGGATTAAAATACCTTCGTGTGTGTGTGTGTGTGTGTGTGTGTGTGTGTGTGTGTGTGTGTGTGTGTGTGTGTGTTTATACAGGCCGAGTGCTGCTACTGGCCACGTCAAGAGGGACAATCCAAGGAGTTCGGTCCCTTTACCGTGACGCTCAGCTCCAAGGCGATACTTGGACAACACCTGACCAGCTTCATGCTGTCTCTACAGTCACAGGTATGAACAGCAAAAATACCGTACCTGGAAAATGGTATAATCCCACAAATACATATAACTGTATCTTATCTAGTGGAGCGCTCCGTGTGGTCGCCGCGTCCTCGAGTACGCTTCCGATGGCTCAGTGCCAGCATTACAGACGCTGTCAGTGTCTAGGTGTCTAAGTGTGTGATGATAGATAAAATCAGGTCAGAACGATCTGTGACCAAAAAAACCAAAAACAAAAACAAACAAACCAACAAACTAAACAACAAAAAATGATGGTAGTATTAGCATCTTTAAAAGAAAGACGGGGGTAGGGGGTAGATTGGGTAGGTAGGGGGTCAGTGCAGTCTGTAAGTTTTAAACTTTTATAACAGCTAAATCTCTAACCGTAGCTAAATTGTCTTGAATTCAAGTGTTTACACACGAGTCTCTTCATAAGACAATGTATCTGCTTTGATGCAGTGTATTCACGTAATGTTACGCACAAAGAAACCGTGTCAGTGTTGTTACTCTTTCTAAGCTGTCAGAGTATCCGCATTGAAAGCTTCCCAGTTATCTTCAAACGAATGCTGCACTCAGAGAGATTTTTTTAAAGACGCCGACAAGGAAGAAAATCACCGCTGCACCGAGCAAAGCTTTAGCAAGATAGCCGAGTTGGAGAACATGACCAAACCGTCTGAACACCATTAACGGAACGACGTGTATGAATACAGACTGAAGTGTTGTGTCATTCTGATACATTTTGAGGGTCTGTGAAATTGTTCTCATGCTA